>JAJUPC010000221.1:0-558935 GCA_023614405.1 Avena insularis
GCCTGTGACTCTAAAGATGGACCCCACCGCTACGCTATTTATTCTGCTACTTGATTGTACTAAGACTGGATCATGAGATCCTTATTTGTGTAAGACCTTATTATGGTTTGTAATGGATGATGTACTGTGATATCCAATCTGTTATGTCTCGCAAAAATGGTAATCCTGGGATTGCGAGGTATGGCATAACAGGCATCTGGGATTAAAAATCTGGGTGTTGACAAGTTGGTATCAGAGCCATCCTGACCATAGGAGACCCTAGTTAGAATGGACGTCCGAACAAAAACTTAGTTCAAAAACCTAAGTGAGTATTTATGAAAACTATTTCCTCTCTCATCCTTGGGATTTCTTTCTCTCAAAAAAATCCATGTTCCTCCAAATTCGTACATTACTACATAAAACTTTGACACACTTGATCACTTCACTAACTCTCTCATCCTAAATTCTTATAGACGGAAGCTCAATACATCAAGTTCTACCAGTTGGGGAATGGAGGCCAATTGATCTTTGAGAGGGATCTTGATTCACTATCTGAGTTCTTGGAGCATCCTCATCCGGAATTCCTTGGAGCTCAACTCCCGGGTGCACCAAGAGGAGATTTACAATGGCTAGTGACTGCTGATCTTCGAGGCAAGATAGAAGCACCAGTATCTGGGAGGATTCAGTTCTCGGTGAGAGAGAACAACTGGCTAGATGCATTAGCTAGGGAAATGCATGAAGCTCTCGCACGTCTGTGCGCCCTGAGTGTCAACCTAATCCAAGGAACCCGTTTTGTTCACTATGCAAGGCGTGATTCCATGGGAATGCCTCTAGAGATGCCAAGTCACGCAATACTGAAGCGTCAAGTGGAGAACCTCGACTTCCTATTATACGACAGACAAAAGGAGTTGGACAATGCTAGAGAGCTCGCCAACAACAACCTCGCCATTGCAGCCTAGAAGGCCTGGACTTTCTCACTACTCGTCCAGGATCATCAGTCTCTTTGCCGGCAGCGCGCAAAGAAGGATCGCACCATCGATCGTCTGTGCAAGAAGGTGGCCGACCTCGAGAAGACCATCAAGGAGCAAGAAGCTCAGCTTGTTGTAAAGGAAGAAGAAGAGGAAGGTGAAGATATCCAGGGGGATATTGACTCCTACCTCAGCAATGATGATGACTTTCTCGAGGAGGATGTCGTGGACTTCTACACTGATGATGACGACTCCGACTTCATCGATGATGAGTAGATGCACTAGAGCACTGTCATAGCATGAGGAGTATCGGTCCCATTGTATCATAGCTTACAGAATGGTTCTTAAAACCATCTGTTTTCCTTTGATGTTGTGGTGTGTGTGTTTGTATCATGTGCTTTGCTTGAATGAATGAAAAGAAGTTAGTTGCAAAAACCTGAGTCAAACTCAAAGTTTTATCTTTGAAATCAAAACCATAAACCATATACCTTAGAACTTTCCCTCTTACCCCTTTATCTACCTCAATCTTCAGATGACTCGTGGAAACCAAGGAGGGAGAAGCTCATCGCAAGAGCCAATGCTGCAGATTCTGCAGACTCTCATTGCAGACCGGAAAGCAAGCAGGGCAGAGCGCCAAGATAATCTAGCAACACTGCAGCAAATTGCCCAGATGGCTCACAACAACCAGAACCATGGAAATCAGGTTCATCATGGATCCAAACTCAAAAACTTCTAGAATACAAATCCCCCAATCTTTAGTACTTCAGAGAACCCACTGGATGCTGATGACTGGTTGCAGACAATGGAGAACAACTTAGAAGAGGCAGGAGTGGATGCAAACGAGAAGGTTCTTTTTGCCACCCACTATTTGGTAGGGGATGCAAGAGCATGGTGGAACAGCATCCGCACAATGAACCATGGTCAAGTGATGACATGGGAAGCCTTCAAAATCAAGTTCAGCTGCACCCACGTGTCGCAGGGTTTAGTCACCAGAATGAGGGATGAATTCCGAGAGTTGAAGCAAGGAAAAATGACTGTAGTGGAGTACCGTGACAGATTCTTGTCCCTTGAAAGGTATGCACCTGATGAGATCAACACGGAGGCCAAGAAGAAAGAGAGATTCCTGAACGGACTGCATGATGAGATGCAGACTGTCCTCGTCAACATCTGTTTCCAGGATCTCGAAGAGCTAGTCGACTCTTCCATTCAGATGGAAGGGAAGATTAATCATGCAAACGACAACCGCAAATGTCGTATGATGCACCAAGCTGGATCCAACAGTCACCAGAAATACCGTCCCAACCCTTCTGTGCGATATGCACCAAGGAACAACCGACCCCCAATGTCTCGCCCAAGCTACCCCAACCGTAGCGGAGGAAATGTGAAGTCCGGAGGAAACAACAATCACCCCGACAACACCAGCAATTTCAACCGTGCACCTCCCAAGAGCAACAACAACAACAACATTGCACCCAAAACTGGAAGCAATGCGGTGCCCGTGGCAGCGAAAGACAAGTCTCAGATCACTTATTTCGAGTGTGGGGTGAAGGGTCACTATTCCAATGAGTGCCCGAAGAAGATTGCCGCCACTGCCAATGTGAATGCCCCAGCACAACAACAGCGTCGTGTTCAACCAGGAAGAAGATTTGCCCTAGGGAACCCTCACAACCACAACGGCTGTCTCTTCCACATGAACGCCAAAGAAGCCCAAGAAGCGCCAAATGTAGTGCTGAGTATGTTTTCTGTCAACTTAGTTTTAGCAAGAGTGTTGTTTGATTATGGAGCATCACACTCATTTGTCACCGAAGAATTTGCATGCACTAGTAATATTCACCCAACCAACTTGAAGCATGTCATGACAGTTCAAATCCCTGGTTCAACTACAAAATCTAGAAAAATTTGCAAAGCCGTGCCTATCAGAATACATGGGATAGATTTTTATGCCAATCTAATATTACTTGGAACCAAAGGTATGGATGTAGTACTAGGAATGGATTGGATGTCAAAGCATAAAGGATTGATTGACTGTTCCAAGAAAGCCATCACCATGACCATTAGCTTTGGAGTATCAGTAGTGCATATATCTGAAACCTTGCCCCGTCAATTCAAGTGTAATAAGAGTCTAGCCCTTCCCACCATTGACCAAGTCAGAGTTGTCTATGAATACCCTGATGTAATCCCAGATGAATTGCCCGTATGACCCCGGATAGGGATATTGAGTTCATTATTAAACTAATCCCTGAAACCGGACCCATAGCCAAGAGACCCTATAGTATGAACCCCTCAGAGTTAGTGGAATTGAAGAAGGAATTGGATGCTATGTTGGCAACAGGCTTGATTCAACCAAGCGCATCACCATGGAGATCGCCAGTGTTATTTGTCGACAAGAAATATGGAGGCAACCATTTGTGTACAGATTACAAGAAGCTGAATGACGTCACAATCAAGAACAAGTACCCTTTGCCAAAGATAGAGGATCTATTTGATCAGTGGCCCGGAGCAAATGTGTTCTCTAAGATCGATCTTAGGACTGGTTATCACCAACTTAAGATTCATGCGACGGATATTCCGAAGACCTCCTTTACTACTAGTTATGGTTTATACGAGTATACGGTTATGTCTTTTGGATTAACCAATGCCCTTGCTTATTTCATGAATCTCATGAATAAGATCTTTATGAATTTTCTAGACAAGTTTGTCGTTGTGTTTATCGACGATATCCTTATCTACTCCAAGTCCGAAGAAGAGCATGAGCAACATCTGAGGATCATCCTTGAAACCCTTAGAGAGCATCGGTTGTATGCCAAGTTCAGCAAATGTGAGTTTTGGGTAAAAGAAGTAGGATTCCTAGGACACATTGTGTCTTCCGGAGGAGTTGCTGTTGATCCCGCCAAGATCAAAGATGTCGAAGAATGGGAAGCCCCAACCACTCAAACCCAAGTCCGTGCATTTCTCGGATTAGCGGGATATTACTGCAAGTTCGTCGAAGGATTTTCTAGCATAGCCAGACCCATGAACCAATTGTTGAAGAAGGACAAGAAGTTTGAATGGACCGACAAATGTGAAGAAAGTTTCCAAGAGCTGAAGAAGAGATTAATTTCAGCCCCAATATTGATCATGCCAGATATCAAGAAGCCGTTTGATGTGTATTGTGATGCATCCAAGATTGGTCTCGGATGTGTATTGATGCAAGAAGGAAAAGTCATCGCATATCTGTCTCGACAACTGAAGAAGCATGAGCAGAACTACCCTACTCATGATCTTGAGTTAGCAGCCGTAGGTTTGGCACTGAAGACATGGCGTCATTATCTTATGGGTAATCGCTGTGAGATTTACGCAGATCACAAAAGCTTGAAGTATATTTTCACTCAGAAGGAGATGAATATGAGGCAAAGGATATGGATAGAGTTAATCAAGGATTATGACCTTGACATTTACTATCACCCCGACAAAGCCAATGTGGTAGCGGATGCTCTTAGCAGATTGGCGTGTAGGCTAAACACCATGATCAAGGAGAAGCAACCAAGTTTGTATGAGGAGTTGGAGCAGTTTAGGACTGAGCTAGTTAGCAAAGGATTCTTAGCTAGCATTGAAATTCAACCCACCTTGATTAGCCAAATTAAGGAAGCCCAGAAAGGAAATGAAAGTATCGACGGAATCAAGAGTCGTATTGGTACAGGAAAGGTACCTGGATTCACTGAAGACGAAGAAGGAGTTCTGTGGTACAAAGGTCAGATCGTATGTGCCGCCAGATTGAAGCGAAGCAAGTTATCATGCAGGAAGTTCATGATACTCTTTATTCTATCCACCCCAGAGGAACAAAGATGTATCAAGATTTGAAAGAGAAATTTTGGTGGCACAAGATGAAGAGATAAATCAGAAGCTACATCGCCAAGTGTGATATCTATCAAAGAGTTAAAGCGGAACATCAGAGACCCGCAGGACTATTGTAACCATTGCAGGTTCCAGAATGGAAATGGGATTCCGTCGGAATGGACTTTATCACCAGTTTGCCTACTTCTAGTAGGGGAAATGACTCAATCTGGGTCATTGTTGATAGACTGTCCAAAGTAGCTCACTTTATACCTGTCAAGACAACCTACCAGAGTTCGAAGCTTGCAGAGTTGTATATCGCCAGAATTGTCAGTCTGCATGGAACCCCCAAGACCATCGTATCAGATCGAGGAACCCAATTTACCTCAAGATTTTGGAAGATAGTCCAAGAAGGATTAGGCACCAAGTTGAATTTCAGCACAGCTTATCACCCGCAAACTGATGGACAGACTGAAAGAGTCAACCAAATCTTAGAAGATATGTTGAGAGCTTGTGTGTTAGAGTATGGATCAAAATGGGAAGATTGTCTGCATTTTGCAGAATTCTCATACAACAACAGTTATCAAGCCAGTTTGCAAATGGCACCATTTGAGTTCCTATACGGAAGAAAGTGTCGTACCCCTTTGAATTGGTCGCAAGTGGGAGAGAGTCAGATTTTTGGACCCGACATTCTCCGAGAAGCCAAAGAGAAGGTTCACAAAGTCCGTGAGCACCTCAAGACCGCCCAATCCAGACAAAAGAGTTATGCTGACAAAAGAAGGAGAGACCTGACTTTCAATGTCGGAGATTTTGTGTATCTCAAGGTTTCTCCATTGAAGGGGACCCAACGTTTTAGCCTAAAAGGAAAGTTAGCCCCCAGATATATCGGACCCTTCAAGATTCTGAATTGTCGAGGAGAAGTATCGTATCAACTGGAACTGCTAGGAGAGATGTCAGCCATCCACAATGTGTGCCATATCTCGTAACTTCGCAAATGCTTAGAAGTGCTGGAGAAGACCGAAGTTTTCAAGAACATCGATCACCGAGCTGTTGATCTCAACAAGGACCTGACGTATCATGAAGTGCCCATCCGTATCTTGGAGGAAGCCTACAGAACCACCAGGACCAGGAGTATCAAATTTCTCAAGATTCAATGGAGCAACCATACCGAAGAGGAAGCCACTTGGGAGCGAGAAGATTACATTAGGACTGAGTTCCTAGATCTCTTTAGTTCCTAGTTTTCTTCCTTAAATCTTGGGACGAGATTTTGTTTAAGGGGGGAAGGTTTGTAACATCCCAAAACTTTAATCCAAGTGATCAAGATCAGAACTACCCAATTTGGGATTAACAAAAACTTTTTCTATTTAAAAATCCTTAAGCATTCATATGTGTGTGCATTTGAAATAGGAGTTGTTTGAAATGCCATCATTGAGTGATCTATTGGTGGTAAAATGACTCTAAGGTGAAATACACATCATCTAGATCATCCCCAAGCAAAACCCAAAGAAAAAGAAATAAAAAAGAATTAAAGAAGCAAATGGTCACTTTTGCCATTTTAATCACCTAGCCTACTTTGGCTATTCCTAGCACTCAAATCCTAACAGAGACAATTGTGGATATTTGCACCCCTTGCTAGTACAAGTAGTGATGTACCAAGGCCCACTTTGTGATCTCCCAAAAACATTCAAACTCTAATTTTAAATGACATTTGAAAATTGAATCTAGTTCATATGTCTAGATACCACATTTTCAAAAACCACTCAAATGAACTCCATTTCAAAATCCCAAGCAAACCTAGATGCTTAAGTATAAGATGAATCACTCCACCAAAAATCTTTCAAAAATTCAAAAGTTTCTCTCATGCGGCCATTTGATCGAACACCTTGTTAGGAGAATCATTATGGCCTAACTAATACAGTTTTGGAGCAAATGTTGTCGAGCGATTTGATGCACATTGATCACCTTGGTCTCCCCCAGGTCCAACCAGACCAAAACCACCCCATGCCCTAGCCCCTGGAGCCAGTGCACCGCCACCTGACGCTATGCTCGCCGGCCAAACGTGCACAAGCCATAGGCAACCACCAGCCCCTCTCCGCTGCTCCAGGGAGTGAGGCGTGACCTCACCGCCGCCCACGGTCCACCCCAAGGCCCCTGCTAGCAACTGGACCACCTCAGAGCTGCGCCGCTCTTTCTCTCTGCGTGCAGCCAGAGCGCGCCAGAGCGCGATCGCCGCCAGCACAACACAGACCTCACCTCGACACCAAATCACGCACGCCGCTTGTAACACCCCGTCCACTCCTGGGCCCGGGGGGTGTCACTCCTGGTAGCTTAATAGGATATCTAGACTGCCCCACAGACCAACACTAGTCTTTCCTGCGCACTTTGTCCTCACTCGTGTGCACCCGGTTACCCACTTCCCGGTCAGTCACCCATCCTAGAATTTCTCTAGGCCAAGCACACTTAACTTTAGAGTTCTTTTCGAACGAGCTTCCGGAAAAGAAGTTGCAACTTGTTAATATGGGTATCCTATCAATCCTATTAAGCCATGTGCCTGGATCTCACATACACCCAACCTTTAGAAGATTGATGCCCTCATCGATCAAGCACACTCCAGGAACGTTCCCTCTTGGCACACGTCTGTGCGTCCAGTGCCGGCACATGTGCCATGCTGTAGCATCCCAATTGTCTAACAATTGCAATGCTACTAGCCTAGTCTATATATATGCTACTTCCTACATATAATTGTTGCATCATAATTATATCATGCTCATGTCATCATGCCACCTTGCATTTGAGCATCATATAAAACCCTTTTTGTGTTGGTTCTTCTCTCTTTTGCATTGTAAATTGTATTTGCCTCTTGATATTGTATTTGGTTCTTGATATATTGTTTAATGCCCAAGTTTATTTGGGGGCATATCTTTTATTCCACTCCACCACCTTTTCTTTCACCACCTTATAATTCCACCATTCCATTATCCATGAGCTTGCATTTGTTTTTCTTTTGGTATTTAACCTAGCTCATGGGAGATAGGATGGATATACTTCTACAATCCTTAGCTTGGCCTTAAACCATCTTTTGGGAATGCATAAAAATAATGCCATGTTAATAATTTTGTTTTCATAAAAACAAGCATGGCATTAATTAATTTTGCATGGGCCATGCAACCATCTCCAACTTTGGTTCTCCTTTGCTTTTAGTTGGATCTTTGGGTGAATCTTCCATCTCTCTCTACCTCTCTTCATGCATGTTCTTGTTTGGGTCATGCTAAAAACCTACATCTATCTCCATCCATACCCTCACCACCTTTTTATCTCACCCTCTCTTTTTCTTGTCTAGATCTTGTTTGAGCTTGGCATGTTCTTGCTTGATCTAAGTTTTGGAGCATGCAAGATTATTAAACCCTAAGCCTTCACCCTCTCTCTCTTATCCTCTATCTAAGATCCTCCCTAATCACCTACCCCATCATCACCATACCCCCCCTCTCTCCTAAACCCTAACCCGAGCCTCCCTAGCTCTCACCTCTCTCTCTAAACCTCTCTCCTAATCTATACCTAATCTAAACCCATACCCCTATCTCTAAAACCCTAACCCGAGCTACCCCCTCTCTCTCGGCCTCTCTCCTCTCTCACCCACCTGGCCACCCTCTCTCCCGGGCCACACCCTAGCTACCTCCCACCCCAACCCTTACCAAACCTAACCCTAACCCGACCCTAGTACAAACCCTAACCGAGCCTACCCCCTCTCTCCCTCTAGCTCTCTCTCTGCCTGCATGTCCCACCAGCCCGAACCTTCCCTTGCCTCCTTGGCCTCACCTTGCCCCACCTGGAAGCCCCTGCCTTGCCCTACCGTCCAGCCCGAGCACGTGCTCGAGGGGGAAAAAGGTGGCACCGAGCCACCCTCCTCTACCCCCCTGCCACAGCTGCTCCTCCTCCCTCCCTCCTTTTTCCTCTTCCACACGGCTCTCCTCTGCTCGCACAGATCTGACCTGAGCCAGCCCTGTCCTCCTCCTTCCTTCTCTCCGACCACCAGCCGGCCGCCGATCACACCGCCAACGCTGTCGCCCCCGTCGAGCCAGCCGTTCGGCACGTCGTGGAGGTGATCGAGGAGTCCGTGGACCTGCCCCTGCGTCGCCCTGTACCCGCCAACGAGGAGGAGAAGCGCTGGAACTGCCGGTACCGCCGCCACCGTCGACAAACCCTAGCCGCCGGAACGTCTGCTTCCTCGCCGATCCCCTGCGTCCCAAGCTGATCCGACCACACCGACCCACTCCCGGTGAGCTCCTCTACCTCCCGGACACGCTCTGCCTCACCGTTCCGTCCTAGCCTCGCCGGACTTTTCGTCGAACGGCCTCTGCGCGCCGGTGTGCACTGGCGTCTGCATGCTCCCGCGCCGCGCCAGTCTCTTCTAGCTTGCGTCTACCCTCCTGGCACCAACCCCCAAGCCACCGCAGCGGTAGCCGCCGCCGCACGCGCGCGCGAGGTCGCCAGATCGAGCCCTGGGCGCCCCTGTTTTTCCTCTGCCGCGTGTCCATCAGTTTCGACAGACAACACGACAGGAAGAAGTACAGTAGCCGTCGCCACTTTACACTTAACCCCCTGCATCTTTTTCTGCTCAACCCGCGGTACGCAGAGCCCCACCAGTCAGCCCCCTGTCCTTTTTACAAATAGCCCCCCTAGTATCCTAGCCTTAACCCGCGGTCCGGTACCCCCCTCCTGCCAGCCACGTCTGGATCGGCCACTGTCACGTGGACCCTCGTGGCCACTGGTCCCACCTGTCATTCGAAGAGGCTAGGTAAAGCCGCGGTGAGTAAACCTTTTCTGTGCGCGTGAGTCCCAGTCAGCCCTGGCCCCACTTGTCAGTGTCTGTGGCTAGAACTGGGCTGAGTGTCAAAAGTATTTTCCGTTTCTCTGTTTGAATTTACACCTTTTCAAAACTAATTTAAATTCAAATTTCAAATCTATTTTCAAATAAATTTTAAAATATAAATCCAAATAATACAAATAATATATGTTTTGAAATCAGAAAAATGTGAGGAATTCAAATATGGCCTTTATTGCCATGGAAATTGTGCACCATTCATCATGGCATGATTGTTTGCTTGTCGCATTTTATTCATATACTTGTGCACTTTATTTATGTTGGCCCTTGTTTGTTTGGTTCTTCTCTGAATAGACGCTGAGCAGGGGATATATCCAGAGACCCAGGAGCACTACCCAGATCCTTCTCTCGCTTCAACTGAGCTGCCAGGCAAGCACTACCACATGCTTGCATACATATAGTACCTACTGCCTCTATCTTCTTCTTGCATCATTGAGTCGCGATTGCATTAAATTGAATCCCAAGTATTGCATAGCCTTTATTTTTAAACCCCACCGAAGCTTGTTCCTCCATCCCATGAGCCATTACTACAGGAGTTGTTTGAGCCATGCGAGTCGTAGAACAGCATGTGTAGGGTATGTGAGTGTCTGATGGATAATGAGGTACCTAAACAACTTAACCTGAGTAGTAATGGGATAACTAATGAAAGTGGCACTAGTGAGCCATATTTGCTATTTGGTTTTTCAGGCTCACTTGTGTCCCGTAGGACCCCGAGTACTTGATTCCTGTTCCTTGAATATTCGCGCTATCCACATCCGGGAGGCTTATGAACCCCCCTGAGCCAGAGCTTGATTCATTCTTATTTCTTGGGGCCACAAACTAGTTTGAGGTTTTATTTACTATCCTGTACTTATGCCATGCTTTACTGCTTTATTTAAATTGTGCGAGGTACTGCACCTGTACTGTTTAGGGCCGTGACCCGTTTTCGCTGTATCGACAAGCCCAGTCACACTTTCGGGTTCCCAGTCGTTTACAGCCGGCCACACAAACCTTGAGTCCGTCTCGTAGCCGGCCAGCTTTGTTGCGGGTAGCTTAATGGGGTGGCCCCCTGAAATATTTCTGAATCCTGTGATCGCTTTGTCGTGACTGCCTCGTTGGTTTTGATTTGGTTTTTCCGAGGTTGATCGAGTGTGTGTTGCTATTTGTGCACCCCTGCAGGGTAAAACTTTCTGAAAGCCGTGTCCGCGGTTATGGACGACTTGGAGCACAGTTTCTCGATCATAGACAAGAATAACTAAAGTACCGCTTTTAATTTGACTAAGTACCTGACTAGTAAATAGTGCAACACTCATGGAATGGATAATAAAACTGCCAACGGATGGGGGGGTTGTTCGTCCGCTTCCTCGTCGGTAAGCGAGGAGGAGTATGGATCTGCTAATATTACCATTATAACTGTTGTTATTAATTCACGGACATCCGTCTATCTATGGTTAGGCGGATGGTTAGCGAGTATCTATAGAATTGTTAGGGTTTATCTTTTGCTGCAATTGCGTCACCCCAGGTTGTGTCCCCTTTAGAGGCATAAAGACTTGCTGAGTACCCCTAGGGTCTCACACGATAAATTGTTTGATTCAGATGAACAGGTAAACTCTCAAGATGGATACTGGGTGGAGGAGACGGACGATGCGGGCAACGATCATTCGGTGTAGAGATTCCGGGAATGGGGATCCGTGAGATCTGTGGGCGGGATGTGTTTATTTATGGGGCATCTTATGCCGATTTGCTTCTAATCCGTACTCGGATCTTGTTTTCCGCTACCGCTTGATACTCTGATGTTTGATGTATGAGGAAATATCCTAAACTATTATATCTATCTAGGATATTTGGATCTTGCCGTATGGCGTTGCTATATTTCCTTTCTTTTAGATGGAATGACTCTGAGAACCATTGTATGGTGGCTTGCATACATACTCATTTGTGTATGTAGTTGATCCCTTCCTTTGCCGATTCGCCGCCCGTTCTTGTCGATGTTTGGAAATGGTTAGGGCTAAAGGTCTACTGTGAGTGGCATTTGGGCCCCACCGCACTATTTTAACCATTTCCGCTCATCCGGGCTTGTAACTAGGGCGTAATTCACCGAGGTAGTTACAATTGGTATCGAGCCATCCCGCCCTTGTGGTCTCAGCCAAATGGTCGTTGTCTGTCTAGCAAATATTTTTGGTAGTTATGTATACTAGGGAAAAACAAAACGCGAGAGTAGGACTGCTTCCACTTTTCTTCTTACCCAACCACCCACCTTTTTCTGGTAAGGAAGTGTAACGTTTTCAATCCTCTTCTTAAAATTCAAACTAGGATTCACGTGTTTTGGGTTTCCGTAGTACCATAGAAAGTGTGTGTGTGTGTGTAATTCCTTGTCTATCTGTTGCATCCTTTTTGTTATCACAATCTGCCTTTGGTTATCAACTGTTGGTACATTCCATACTGACAGGCTTTTGAAAACCGGCGCGATCTATCTGACTCCTTGTTAACCGGAGCCATCTTCTTAAGGGTGTCCTTCCTTCTAGCAACTCCACATTCTGTGAAAGCATCTATTGCTAATCTCTACCTGATAAGTGATTTTGTGCATCTATTGGTATTTTAATGCCGAAAAATATGGAAAAAATTTCTTTGATATATCTGTGTTTCCACACTCCTTTCCAGTCGTGTGTGAAACATTATCTACCTCCCTTTTATCAGCATGTCCATGCTAACTAATTCTTTTGTCACCGGCGCTTAATCCTGGAGTTTAATTTCATCTCCAATTCTCTTGGGCTAATTACATAACAGGTGCCGATTCGATGCTGGTGATTGTAATTGGGTTCTTGGCATAGCTATGTGACACTTATCATGAGTGGAATATGGAAAATGCTATCAACTCTATCCTCCAAATGGTGACGGTTATCTCCTGTGATTTTGAGTACACCGTGATCATATCTATGCATATTCAAGCATCTTTGGCAACCCGGAGTTTCTCAAGGCACTACGGCGGTCTATCCTCTGTTCATCAAACTGCACATCTTTTTGAACCCCATATCTGCAAAATTCTCTTTGAGACGAGGGAATTGCATCTTTTCGTCTCTGGTAGCTTTGCTTAAGGTATGATCTATCATCTCTTCTTTATCCAAGATCTCTTTATCTTTGTAACCGATGATTCGATCGACAATGTGAACCAGGTGACATCTCTTTTTCTTCCGAAGGACCAGATAATCTATTCTTCCAGTGCATCTTCTTCAACACGAACCCGTGCTCTTAATATTGATCTTTCTAAGAGCGTTGAGCTCAGAAAGTGTTTCGAGCATTTGTTCGTTTCTCCCGCCTCTTGAACTTGGTATTCTGGGAATATCTTGTTAATCCATGGTGGTATATGTTGATAATATGCTTGCCTATTCGATATCTATGGAAGGACATGGGAGATCATCTGTGTCTCTTTCTCTCAAGCTTCGTGAGCACTGCCTTGTGCAAAGTCTCAAAGTGAGAATTCTGACTTTTTGAAGTCACCTATCTCGCCATACGCTAAATAGATCGCTTCAATTCTGGAATCAGCAAGTTCATTGTTAATTCCATCTTTCATCTTCAATCAAACCCGGAGTTTTCCTTGTTGGCAAGTTATCATCGTCGTTCCGCTAAAGATTTCCTCAAGACTGCTAAATCTATCTCAATCATTTCAAGAAAATCATGGAGTTCTTTCACCTCTATCTCATTAAGTAATCCCTTGAAACCCTCTCGTTCTATCATCTATGCTCAATCCACCAGAGGCCATGAAGACCTTCCAGATCTTGTATTCCTTCTGTTCAAGTGGGTGCTATCTTTTCTGTAGCTGTTGAATCTTGCAGTTGTTCTCCGTATCTTCCTTCATATCTTTCCGGTGGCTGGTTACTTACGACATGACGACAACATCATCATCTTTGTCTATCTATGAATCCGGTGAATCGTTTGCATCTATCCTTGTTTTCTAACGGAGTTCCATGAGTTATCCTTGTCAAAACCTTCAGTCTGATTTGGTAGTTGGGTTGCATGGTTTTCTTATTCATGTGCGGAGTAATGCTTTGAGTGCGGGATGGAGTAGCTACCATACCACTACTCTTATCATTCGCTCTTGTACATTGAATTGGTGAATTAATGTGACTTCACTCATTCCACGGAAGTTAGAAGTGGCCTTTATCCCTTGATACTTTTACTTCCGTCCTTGTTTTCCGGAGTGCTCTCTCGAAGAAAGTAATCAATAATCTCTTGTTGGTGGTCTGTCTATTCTAGATGGAGCAAAATCTTCAATTATCTGGTGGAAGCAAACGCAAACTCTTTTCTGTCCTCGTCTTTCTACCGGTGATCGACATCCCCAAACAAGATGAAACGAAACTATCTCTCTCTTTGTTTCATCAATTCTTTTTCTGTGGTAAAGCCAATTATGGTTGAGGCCATCAGCCGCAAATCTATTGCGTTAGCCTCAAGGCTAAAGAAAGCAATAAGTATCTCTACAATAAACTCCAGATCATCCATACTCTTTGCTTCTCGGGATTCCACCATGATCTAGTTTCACATCCGTCTCTGGAAGTTATATCCACGCACCTCAATTGCGTGATCCTTTGGTTCTTACCGGCGCAACAAGAATCTAATCCGACGATGTCAAACTAAATCTTTCTGTTGATATCAAAGGGACTCTATTGTTTGAAGGCAGTATTGTTTCTGAACTTCATTTATCTAATCCAAGAGAAGATACGATGCTATTGTCATAGTGGTTCAAACCTCTCCAACCTAGCTCTTTTCTTCCAGCGAGACAAAGTTTTCATCATCTCTAGTATAGGTAAATCTTTAATCTTAATGATGTGTCTTTCTTTATCCATGATACATCATCTTCTCCTTTTCTTTCTCAAGTGGTTCTTTTCTTTTATCATGTTTCTTGAGAAACCGGAGCTATGTCCATCCTATCCTTCTTGTATCACGACAATCCTTCAATTCTTCTAACCCTTTGTGTCTCAAGCAAACGCAAGACACGCAACAAGTCTAGCAATTTTTTAAGGTGCAGTGGTCGCACCATTCCGTTGATGAAGCCACTTGGGAACGTGAAGATGAGCTCCGTGCCAAGTACCCTACCCTCTTTGAGTCTTCTTCTTCGTCCTAGAATCTCGGGGCGAGATTCTTGTTTAGTGGGGGAGAGTTGTAGCATCCCAATTGTCTAACAATTTCAATGCTACTAGCCTAGTCTATATATATGCTACTTCCTACATATAATTGTTGCATCATAATTATATCATGCTCATGTCATCATGCCACCTTGCATTTGAGCATCATATAAAACCCTTTTTGTGTTGGTTCTTCTCTCTTTTGCATTGTAAATTGTATTTGCCTCTTGATATTGGATTTGGTTCTTGATATATTGTTTAATGCCCAAGTTGAGTTGGGGGCATATCTTTTATTCCACTCCACCACCTTTTCTTTCACCACCTTATAATTCCACCATTCCATTATCCATGAGCTTGCATTTGTTTTTCTTTTGGTATTTAACCTAGCTCATGGGAGATAGGATGGATATACTTCTACAATCCTTAGCTTGGCCTTAAACCATCTTTTGGGAATGCATAAAAATAATGCCATGTTAATAATTTTGTTTTCACAAAAACAAGCATGGCATTAATTAATTTTGCATGGGCCATGCAACCATCTCCAACTTTGGTTCTCCTTTGCTTTTAGTTGGATCTTTGGGTGAATCTTCCATCTCTCTCTACCTCTCTTCATGCTTGTTATTGTTTGGGTCATGCTAAAAACCTACATCTATCTCCATCCATACCCTCACCACCTTTTTATCTCACCCTCTCTTTTTCTTGTCTAGATCTTGTTTGAGCTTGGCATGTTCTTGCTTGATCTAAGTTTTGGAGCATGCAAGCTTATTAAACCCTAAGCCTTCACCCTCTCTCTCTTATCCTCTATCTAAGATCCTCCCTAATCACCTACCCCATCATCACCATACCCCCCCTCTCTCCTAAACCCTAACCCGAGCCTCCCTAGCTCTCACCTCTCTCTCTAAACCTCTCTCCTAATCTATACCTAATCTAAACCCATACCCCTATCTCTAAAACCCTAACCCGAGCT
The DNA here is from genome assembly GCA_023614405.1 of Avena insularis. NCBI lineage: Eukaryota > Viridiplantae > Streptophyta > Magnoliopsida > Poales > Poaceae > Avena > Avena insularis. The sequence goes on from JAJUPC010000221.1 coordinate 15,709, forward strand.
ACCCCCTCTCTCTTGGCCTCTCTCCTCTCTCACCCACCTGGCCACCCTCTCTCCCTGGCCACACCCTAGCTACCTCCCACCCCAACCCTTACCAAACCTAACCCTAACCCGACCGTAGTACAAACCCTAACCGAGCCTACCCCCTCTCTCCCTCTATCTCTCTCTCTGCCTGCATGTCCCACCAGCCCGAACCTTCCCCTGCCTCCCTGGCCTCACCTTGCCCCACCTGGAAGCCCCTGCCTTGCCCTGCCGTCCAGCCCGAGCACGTGCTCGAGGGGGAAAAAGGTGGCACCGAGCCACCCTCCTCTACCCCCCTGCCACAGCTGCTCCTCCTCCCTCCCTCCTTTTTCCTCTTCCACACGGCTCTCCTCTGCTCGCCCAGATCTGACCTGAGCCAGCCCTGTCCTCCTCCTTCCTTCTCTCCGACCACCAGCAGCCGACGCCGATCACCGCCAGCACCGCGTCGCCCCCGTCGAGCCAGCCGTTCGGCATGTCGTGGAGGTGATCGAGGAGTATGTGGACCTGCCCCTGCGTCGCCCTGTACCCGCCAACGAGGAGGAGAAGCGCTGGAACTGCCGGTACCGCCGCCACCGTCGACAAACCCTAGCCGCCGGAACGTCTGCTTCCTCGCTGATCCCCTGCGTCCCAAGCTGATCCGACCACACCGACCCACTCCCGGTGAGCACCTCTACCTCCTGGACACGCTCTGCCTCACCGTTCCGTCCTAGACTCGCCAGACTTTTTGTCGAACGGCGTCACAGGCCGGTGTGCCTTCCGCCTGCGGCAGCTCGCGCGCCTCTTCTAGCTTGCGTCTACCCTCCTGGCACCAACCCCCAAGCCACATAGCGGTAGCCGCCGCGCGCTGCGACGTCGCCAGACGAGCCACAGGCGCCCTGTTTTTCCTTCGCAAGGTCTGTCGGTTTCAGACAACGCGACAGGAAGAAGTACAGTAGCCGTCGCCACTTTACGCTTAACCCCCTGCATCTTTTTCTGCTCAACCCGCGGTACGCAGAGCCCCACCAGTCAGCCCCTGTCCTTTTTACAAAGAGCCCCCCTAGTATCCTAGCCTTAACCCGTGGTCTGGTACCCCCCTCCTGCCAGCCACGGATCGACCGCCACGTGGACCTCGTGGCCCGGGTCCCACTGTCATTCAAGAGGCTAGGTAAAGCAGCGGTGAGTAAACCTTTCACGCGCTGTGAGTCCGGTCCAGCCCCTGGCCCCACTTGTCGGTGTCTGTGGCTAGAACTGGGCTGAGTGTCAAAAGTATTTTCTGTTTCTCTGTTTGAATTTAAACCTTTTCAAAACTAATTTAAATTCAAATTTCAAATCTGTTTTCAAATAACTTTTAAAATATAAATCCAAATAATACAAATAATATATGTTTTGAAATCAGAAAAATGTGAGGAATTCAAATATGGCCTTCAAAATATATTTTGGACACTTAAAATTTCAAGTTGAATTAAATTACAATAAAATGCCCTTTTTCCTTAATAAATTAATAACTTTTGTTTTATAAGTCCAAATTTAACAAATGATATGTCTAAAATGATTAGCTCGACGAGACCTTTCTGTTTATGTACTCCTTGTTCTGAATTGCAGCATGCATCATATAAATATAAAGTATACAGCAACTAATACGAGGTTAAAATGGGGCCAAAACTCAATAAAATGCTTATTTCTTGTATTCCACACCTCACCCATGCCATGCTACTTTATTGCCATGCAAATTGTGCACCATTCATCATGGCATGATTGTTTGCTTGTCGCATTTTATTCATATGCTTGTGCATTTTATTTATGTTGGCCCTTGTTTGTTTGGTTCTTCTCCGAATAGGCAGAAAGGTGGGATATATCCGAGACCGTGAGCACTACCCAGATCCTTCTCTCGCTTCAACTGAGCTGCCAGGCAAGCACTACCACATGCTTGCATACATATAGTACCTACTGCCTCTATCTTCTTCTTGCATCATTGAGTCGCGATTGCATTAAATTGAATCCCAAGTATTGCATAGCCTTTATTTTTAAACCCCACCGAAGCTTGTTCCTCCGTCCCATGAGCCATTACTACAGGAGTTGTTTGAGCCATGCGAGTCGTAGAACAGCATGTGTAGGGTATGTGAGTGTCTGATGGATAATGAGGTACCTAAACAACTTAACCTGAGTAGTAATGGGATAACTAATGAAAGTGGCACCGGTGAGCCATATTTGCTATTTGGTTTTTCAGGCTCACTTGTGTCTCGTAGGACCCCGAGTACTTGATTCCTGTTCCTTGAATATTCGCGCTATCCACATCCGGGAGGCTTATGAACCCTCCTGAGCCAGAGCATGATTCATTCTTATTTCTTGGGGCCACAAACTAGTTTGAGGTTTTATTTACTATCCTGTACTTATGCCATGCTTTACTGCTTTATTTAAATTATGCGAGGTACTGCACTGTCTTTATTTAGGGTGACCGTTTTATTTGTATCGACAAGCCCAGTCACACTTTCGGGTTCCCAGTCGTTTACAGCCGGCCACACAAACCTTGAGTCCGTCTCGTAGCCGGCCAGCTTCGTTGCGGGTAGCTTAATGGGGTGGCCCCCTGAAATATTTCTGAATCCTGTGATCGCTTTGTCGTGACTGCCTTGTTGGTTTTGATTTGGTTTTTCCGAGGTTGATCGAGTGTGTGTTGCTATTTGTGCACCCCTGCAGGGTAAAACTTTCTGAAAGCCGTGTCCGTGGTTATGGACGACTTGTAGCACAGTTTCTCGATCATAGACAAGAATAACTAAAGTACCGCTTTTAATTTGACTAAGTACCTGACTAGTAAATAGTGCAACACTCATGGAATGGATAATAAAACTGCCAACGGATGGGGGGGTTGTTCGTCCGCTTCCTCGTCGGTAAGCGAGGAGGAGGATGGATCTGTTAGTATTACCATTATAATTGTTGTTATTAATTCACGGACATCCGTCTATCTATGGTTAGGAGGATGGTTAGCGAGTATCTATAGAATTGTTAGGGTTTATCTTTTGCTGTAATTGCGTCACCCCAGGTTGTGTCCCCTTTAGAGGCATAAAGACTTGCTGAGTACCCCTAGGGTCTCACACGATAAATTGTTTTATTCAGATGAGCAATGGCTTCGCAAGATGGATACTGGGTGGAGGAGACGGACGATGCGGGCAACGATCATTCGGTGTAGAGATTCCGGGAACGGGGATCCGTGAGATCTGTGGGCGGGATGTGTTTATTTATGGGGCATCTTCTGCCGATTTGCTTCTTATCCGCACTCGGATCTTGTTTTCTGCTACCGCTTGATACTCTGATGTTTGATGTATGAGGAAATATCCTAAACTATTATATCTATCTAGGATATTTGGATCTTGCCGTATGGCGTTGCTATATTTCCTTTCTTTTAGATGGAATGACTCTGAGAACCATTGTATGGTGGCTTGCATACATACTCATTTGTGTATGTAGTTGATCCCTTCGCCTTCCGATTACGCCGCCCGTTCTTGTCCTGATGTTTGGAAATGGTTAGGACGGCCGAAAGGTCTACCTGTGAGTGGAATTTGGGCCCCACCGTACTATTTTAACCATTTCCGCTCATCCAGGCTTGTAACTAGGAGCGTAATTCACCGAGGTAGTTACACATGCCGTGTCCACTCTAGGCCACATGTGCCATGCTCCACATGTCCCGCCACTGACCCGCACACACCCGTGTAATCGCAAGGGTCGGATCTGATACCACTTGTAACACCCCGTCCACTCCTGGGCCCGGGAGGTGTCACTCCTGGCAGCTTAATAGGATATCTAGACTGGCCCCATAGACCAAAACTATTCTTTTCTGCGCACTTTGTCCTCACTCGTGCGCACCCGGTTACCCACTTCCCGGTCGGTCACCCATCCTAAAATTTCTCTAGGCCAAGCATGCTTAACTTTAGAGTTTTTTTCGAATGATCTTTCGGAAAAGAAGTTGCAACTTGTTGATATGGGTATCCTATCAATCCTATTAAGCCATGTGCCTGGATCTCACATACACCCATCCTTTAGAAGATCGATGCCCTCATCGATCAAGCACACCAGAACATTCCCTCTTGGCACGCTGTGCGTCCGGTCTTGCAGACATGTGCCATGCCGTGTCCACTCCGGGCCACACGCGCCATGCTCCACATGTCCCTCCACTAACCCGCACACACCTGTGTAATCGCAAGGGTCGGCTCTGATACCACTTGTAACACCCCGTCCACTCCTGGGCCCGGGAGGTGTCACTCCTGGCAGCTTAATAGGATATCTAGACTGGCCGCATAGACCAAAACTATTCTTTTTCAAGACTTTGTCCTCACTGCAAATGCTTTTGATTCTACTTCCCGGTCGGTCACCCATCCTAAAATTTCTCTAGGCCAAGCATGCTTAACTTTAGAGTTTTTTTCGAATGAGCTTTCGGAAAAGAAGTTGCAACTTGTTGATATGGGTATCCTATCAATCCTATTAAGCCATGTGCCTGGATCTCACATACACCCATCCTTTAGAAGATCGATGCCCTCATCGATCAAGCACACCCCAGGAACATTCCCTCTTGGCACGCGTCTGTGCGTCCAGTGCCGGCACATGTGCCATGCCGTGTCCACTCCGGGCCACACGCGTCATGCTCCACATGTCCCTCCACTAACCTGCACACACCTGTGTAATCGCAAGGGTCGGCTCTGATACCACTTGTAACACCCCGTCCACTCCTGGGCCCGGGGGGTACCACTCCTGGCAGCTTAATAGGATATCTAGACTGACCCCACAGACCAACACTAGTCTTTTCTGCGCACTTTGTCCTCACTCGTGCGCACCCAGTTGCCTACTTCCCGGTCGGTCACCCATCCTAGAATTGCTCTAGGCCGAGGACGCTTAACCTTAGAGTTCTTTTCGAATGAGCTTCCGGGAAATAAGTTGCAACTTGTTGATATGGGTATCCTATCAATCCTATTAAGCCATGTGCCTGGATCTCACATACACCCACCCTTTAGAAGATCGATGCACTCATCGATCAAGCACACCCCAGGAACGTTCCCTCTTAGCATGCGTCTGTGCGTCCAGTGCCGGCACATGTGCCATGTCATGTCCACTCCGGGCCACACGCGCCATGCTCCACATGTCCCACCACTGACCCGCACACACCCGTGTAATCGCACGGGTCGGCTCTGATACCACTTGTAACACCCCGTCCACTCCTAGGCCCGGGGGGTGTCACTCCTGGTAGCTTAATAGGATATCTAGACTAGCCCCACAGACTAAGACTAGTCTTTCCTGCGCACTTTGTCCTCACTCGTGCGCACTCGGTTACCCACTTCCCGGTCGGTCACCCATCCTAAAATTTCTCTAGGCCAAGCACGCTTAACTTTAGAGTTCTTTTCGAATGAGCTTTCAGAAAAGAAGTTGCAACTTGTTGATATGGGTATCCTATCAATCCTATTAAGCCATGTGCCTGGATCTCACACCGCTCCGCCTCGACACCCACACTCTGCCAGACATGGCCGTACACCGCCGCACGACCCACAATCGCCATGATCACCATCGAGCACCACCTCTGTCTCCCAAAGAGTGGGAAGCCCCCGACGGATTGCCACCGCCCCTAGCCATGCCATTATACCGTAGAGGACCGCCAGCAGACCGCCTACCGTCCGCCTACCTCGCCCATGCTGGTAGCCCTCTATATCGCCACACAGGCCCGGCGCCCCATACCCTTGCCTCACCATCGAGCCTATATAATCAAGCCTCCCCAGCACCATTTCTTCACACCATCTCACTCCCCTCTCTCCACTGACTATTTCCCCTCTCTCGCTGGAGCCGCTCGAGCATCACATCGCTAGAATTCTGCCGGAGGTAGCCGCTACAGAGGAGGAGACGTGGTCTTTGATTTCGTCCACCTCAGCCCCTACCGCGACCTCGCCTGAGCCCGCCGTCGCTGTCCAGTTTGTTTGCCCACCTTGCCGCACTAGCTAGCCCCACACGTCCCAAGAGACCCCCAGCCGCTCTAGGGTTCGGCTCATTGGCGAAGTGCATCGTCGACGACCGTGGACCGTTGATCCTTGTTCTAATCGTAGCGCCTAGATTGCCCGTGCATCCGGGTTTAAGTGCGTAACATGCGGGACCAGCCGTCGATCGCCCGTCCCAGGGCGCCACCGGGCCGGCCGATTAGTTTCATGCCGACCCAAGAATTCAAATTAGGATTTTTCTATTTTAGACTTAAAACAATTCTGTCCCTTAGTTTAAAAATAATTTCAGGAAGATTTACTGAACCAAATTGAGTAATTCCAATTTTGTTGGAAAGGTAATGAAAATATCTATCCAAGCCTATTGGATTTAAATCATTTAGAGGTAGAAATCTCTCCTAGTAAAAATAACAAAACAGAAGCTTTTGCACATTCAAACATTTTCATAAAATTAACCATAATAGCTTTTGAGTTGATTCCAACTCTCAAAAATCATATTTAACCATATCTATCTGAATATTTAATAATATTAAGGTTTGCATGCAGTGACTTTGGACTAGTACCAAAATAATGCTATATAGGAATTTCTAGTCACTTTAAATCATTAATTATTAAACTTAAACTTATTAAAATGTGATCCAACCCTTAAATCACATTCCCATGTGTTAAAATATGTGGTGATGACATGTGTCCACATGATCCCATATTTTAATTGGAGAATATTAAATCTTAGTTAATTTTAATGAGTAGAAATTATTTTTCTCAAATAAAAAGAATGAAACTAGTTCATTAAACCTTGTGATGCTTGTGATGATAATAGATCATCAAATATGTGCCTTAGTGTGCTAAGTAGACTAGTTAAGTATTGTTTGGTGATTGTGTATTCCGTATGTATTTATAGATGATAGTACCGACCAAGCCTACGAGGAGTTCTACCAAGAGGAGGAGGAAGAAAACTTCAACCACTGCACTACCCAAGGAAAGCCTAGCACTTCAAGTAAACTGAGCAAGCTATTATTAGCAAGCTAGCATTATACAAGTTAACAATGCAAGCTAACCCTTGCAAGTGTCTTAACTATGCAAGCTATTATTAGCAAGCTAAACCTTGCAAGATAGATAACCCAAGCAAGATGCATTAAACATGCTTTGGTTATACCATTTTGACTTATACCTACTCCAAGTTTTATTTACAAGCTTTACTTCCTTTACTTTACCAAAGTCCCTTACTTGTTTAAAGGTAGCATGAAGAGTATAAAACTTGAACTATCTAGTTAGATTTAGATGTCATTCTATGGCATGAGATTGACATTAGCATCCCACATTAGTGAACAATCTTAACTTAGTAATTTGGAGCTAAACCAAAACTTGATTCACTGTAGATGGGAATACTTGGTGAAAATGATTTGTGAAAACCTTGGAATGATGAGTCATTCTATTGAGATGTTTTCACATGTGTTGAGAAACACAAATGGTTTATGATGATGAAAATGTTGAGGCATGAGCCTTAGCCCTTTTACAAAACTGATGGTTGGGTTCGGATGCGATACCATTCCAATTTTACCGTATAACCACAATACCTGAATTGGGTAAGGCTTAGCCGAAAGATTATATGCATTACTATTAGTTCCCTCGCGGGAGAGGTCTGAGCTGAGGCTACCTCTCAATGTTGTCCACCTATGAAGTGCCCAGGATGACAGATGGTCATGGCTAGGAGGCCATACTCATAGGAGATGTGCTTATACTAGAGTGTGTAAAGGAAAGGTTATGTTTGATTATCTGCATACTAAGTATGATGATTCAGGGTTATCCCTGACAGATGTATCGAATCTTGTGGTGAAAGGGTACCACCTCTATAGAGTGTCAAACTATTCGAATAGCCACGTCCGCGGTTATGGATAGTTGGAGTGGCCATACTGTTCCATTGTCAGATGTTTTCAAAACAACTTATGAAATGAATTGTGACATGACTTGACCACAACAAAGTTATGACTATGATAACTAAGTTCCCACTTAAGTGTTTTCAAACTTCTTTTATCTTTCTTTGTTTCTGAACTCATCTTAGGTTCCAAACTGAACTTTACAAATAAACTTAGAGTTAGCATTCCTACTAGAACTATCTTACTTGTTAGTGATAGTTTTCGAGTACTTAAAGAGTACTCATGGCTTTTGTCCCTAGATATTCCTATGGCTAGACTACGAAGGAGATTACCAAGATGATGGATAGCAGGACGGCTATGATAACTAGGACTATGTCCCATCGTCAGCATTGCCTGTGACTCTAAAGATGGACCCCACCGCTACGCTATTTATTCTGCTACTTGATTGTACTAAGACTGGATCATGAGATCCTTATTTGTGTAAGACCTTATTATGGTTTGTAATGGATGATGTACTGTGATATCCAATCTGTTATGTCTCGCAAAAATGGTAATCCTGGGATTGCGAGGTATGGCATAACAGGCATCTAGGATTAAAAATCCAGATGTTGACAAGTTGGTATCAGAGCCATCCTGACCATAGGAGACCCTAGTTAGAATGGACGTCCGAACAAAAACTTAGTTCAAAAACCTAAGTGAGTATTTATGAAAACTATTTCCTCTCTCATCCTTGGGATTTCTTTCTCTCAAAAAAATACATGTTCCTCCAAATTCGTACATTACTACATAAAACTTTGACACACTTGATCACTTCACTAACTCTCTCATCCTAAATTCTTATAGATGGAAGCTCAATACAGCAAGTTCTACTAGTTGGGCAACGGAGGCCAACTAATCTTCGAGAGGGATCTTGATTCACTGTCTGAGTTCTTGGAGCGTCCTCATCCGGAATTCCTTGGAGCTCAACTCCCGGGTCCACCAGGAGGAGATTTACAATGGCTAGTGACTGCTGATCTTCGAGGCAAGATAGAAGCACCAGTATCTGGGAGGATTTGGTTCTCGGTGAGAGAGAACAACTGGCTAGATGGATTAGCCAAGGGCAATGCATGAAGCTCTCGCACGTCTGTTTGCCCTGAGTGTCAACCTAATCAGAGGAATCCGTTTTGTTCACTATGCAAGGGGTGATTCCATGGGAATGCCGCTAGGGATGCCAAGTCACCCAATACTGAAGCGTCAAGTGGAGAACCTCGACTTCCTACTATACGGTAGACAGAAGGAGTTGGACAATGCTAGAGAGCTCGCCAACAACAACCTCGCCATTGCAACCCAGAAGGCCCAGACTTTCTCACTGTTCGTGCAGGATCGTTAGTCTCTTCGCCGTCAGCGCGCAAAGAAGGATCGCACCATCAACCGTCTTCGCAAGAAGGTGGCCGACCTTGAGAAGACCATCAAGGATCAAGAAGCTCAGCTTGCCGTAAAGGAAGAAGAAGAGGAAGGTGAAGATATCCAAGGGGATATTGACTCCTACCTCAGCAATGATGATGACTTTCTGCAGGAGGATGCCGTGGACTTCTACACCGACGATGATGACTCCGACTTCATCGATGATGAGTAGATGCAGTAGAGCACTATCGTAGCATGAGGAGTATCGGTCCCATTGTATCGTATCTTACAGAATGGTTCTTAAAACCATCTATTTTCCTTTGATGTTGTGGTGTGTGTGTGTTTGTATCGTGTGCTTTGCTTGAATGAATGCAAAGAAGTTAGTTGCAAAAACCTGAGTCAAACTCAAAGTTGTAGCTTTGAAATCAAAACCATAAACCATAAACCTTAGAACTTTCCCTCTTTCCCCTTTATCTACCTCAATCTTCAGATGACTCGTGGAAACCAAGGAGGGAGCAGCTCATCGCAAGACCCAATGCTGCAGACTCTCATTGCAGACCGGGAAGCAAGCAGGGCAGAGCACCAAGGTAATCTAGCAACACTGCAGCAAATTGCCCAGATGGCTCACAACAACCAGAACCATGGAAATCAGGATCATCATGGATCCAAACTCAAAAACTTCCAGAATACAAATCCCCCAATCTTTAGTACTTCAGAGAACCCACTGGATGCTGATGACTGGTCGCAAACAATGGAGAATAACTTAGAAGTAGCAGGAGTGGATGCAAACGAGAAGGTTCTTTTTGCCCCCCACTATTTGGCAGGAGATGCAAGAGCATGGTGGAACAGCATCCGCACAATGAACCATGGTCAAATGATGACATGGGAAGCCTTCAAAATCAAGTTCAGCCGCACCCACGTGCCGCAGGGTTTAGTCACCAGAATGAGGGATGAATTCCGAGAGTTGAAGCAAGGCAGAATGACTGTAGTGGAGTACCGTGACAGATTCCTGTCCTTGAAAGGTATGCACCTGATGAGATCAACACGGAGGCCAAGAAGAAAGTGAGATTCCTGAACAGACTACATGATGAGATGCATACTGTCCTCGTCAACATCTGTTTCCAGGATCTCGAAGAGCTAGTCGACTCTGCCATTCATATGGAAGGGAAGATTAATCAAGGAAACGACAACCACAAACGTCGTATGATGCACCTAGCTGGATCCAACATTCATGAGAAGTACCATCCCAACCCTTCTATGGGATATGCACCAAGGAACAACTGACCCCCAATGTCTCGCCCAAGCTACCCCAACCGTAGCGGAGGAAATGTGAAGTCCGGAGGAAACAACAATCACCCCGGCAACACCAACAATTTCAACCGTGCACCTCCCAAGAGCAACAACAACAATGTGGCGCCCCGCAAAAACCACTACTAGAAAATCGCGTTGTTTTTGTGCATTGCATCATCATGACCCCATGCTCATGTCATCATGCCACATTGCATTTGAGCATCGTCATCATCATGCATTTGTTTGTCTGAAACTATTTTCGAAAAGCATATTTTGTTTTCTAAATACCTCGCCTTTATTTCAAATCCAAAACCCGTGTCTCCGGATTATTTTGTTTCGTCTACCAATGGATTTCAAAAGCCCCGTTTTAAGTATTAAACTATTTATTTTATTTTTAGGGGCAGCCGTACCGGGCCGATCCGACCCAGTCGGCCACCCCCAGTACAAAAATCAGAGCCGACCCAAACCTTTTCCTACCTACACCTAATCTACCCAACCTTCCTCCACATCACCCCACCCAATAGCCAACCGCCACCTCACCACTTCCTTCCCCCTATCCTATCCCAGCCCGCCACCTCAGCCTGGTCCCGTCCCACATCAAGGCCTTGACCGCCTTCCACTAACCTTTGTGGGCTGGCCCCCACACAGCCTCCCCACCTGGGCGTGTTCCCCACCGCGCCTGGCCCTTTCCCGCCCCCTGGTCGCCCCTGGCCCCACCCCACGCGGTGGACACGCTGCCCCAGCCCCGCACCCCCCACCTGGACCAACCGACCACCCCGGTCCCACCTCCCCATCTCCCGCACGAGAGCCCCGCACCGATGCCACCTACCCCTGCCTCCGCTCGATCCCAGAGCCTCGCCGCCGCTCTCGCCACCATCCCCTCCTGCTCGCCTCTCCGTCCTCCTTGCAGGCGTCCTCCGCCATGTGACCGTCCTTGCCCAGCCTCTCCTCCCCAGTCGTCGGCCGCCCGCCACATGCCTTGACCGTCTGCTCTGCCCGCGCCCACGGCCCAGAACCCCCGAGCCCCGTCCTCCGTCCACCACCGTCGGAGCCTCCTCCCCGCGCCTCGGTCTCTCTCTCCTCGCATCGCTCGCTCGACCCGCCCCGATCGATCCGACCGCCGCCATCGGCCTCCTCCACCGCCCTGCAAGCCCGGACCCATCGCTTCTCGCCTCCCTCTCTGGCCGCCAGCGCCTCGTGCCCTCTCGCCCCCGGCCATATAGCTCCATCCGCCGCCACGAACCCGCCATCGCGCTCCTCCTCTCCGAGTTCGGCCCGCATCGACCAGCGCCTCCTCAACCTCCCTGTCTCCCCACGCCGGTGTCGCCCTCCTCCGCGTCTCCAACCCAAGCTCGCCGGCGTTCCTGCTCTATTCATCCTCTGGCCTCAAGCACGCAGCTCCACCCCTGCGAGCTCCTCGCCGTCTGCAGGCGTCTTCCCCGGTCGATCATTGCCTCCTCCCGTGTCTCGTCGCCGTGCCCCTGCATCTCGCTGCCCGAGCACGACCCCGGTCACCTCTACGTGTCTCCTTGAGCCGCTCGTCGCCTCTTCCTCGGCCCACGCGAGCCCGACCCCGCACGACCCCGGCTGCCCCGTCCGCGCCGCATCTGTGGCTATCTCCTGTTCGCTTCGCCACAATCAGTGAAGGTGCAGACATTTAAACGTTGGTGCTACAAGCGTCCAGGTCCTAGTCTGACTCCATGCAACCGTGTGTTGAGATGCTTTGTCCCGATGTTTATGTTGTTGCCATGTTGGCCGAGGATATGTACACGGACGCCCAACGCCAAGACCAGCTCGATGCCGACGAATTCCAAACAAGGTACATGGCGCCACTCGACGACCTTGGCATCGATCCCCAAGTCCTCCATCGGCAAACCAAGCCGAAACCCTAGGTCGACACCGAAGAGGATATGCGACAAGATCTTCTTCATGGACCCGAAGATGCTGAGACCGCCAAGATCTCCATCCCGGATTCCAAGGCCGAACCGAACCCCTCGGAATGCCAAGTTCTTCTTCCCGGAGTTCGAGACCGAACCCATACCACATCGAACCCCAAGATCGCCGAGTCCCCTATGTATGACCTATATCCGAGACCCCTATTTTTATAATATGACATTATCACTTGTGGCATATTAAATGGTTCATATTCGCATCGCATCATGTGGTTTGGGGGCATTATGCCGATTCACCTAATAACTAAGTATGGGATCCATATGCGGGCAAATCTAGTCTTATATTGGTCCCATTTAAATTTGTGTAGCGAACCGGTGCTATCCTTTTGCCATGTTAAGACAACATTTAAATTGTGGGGCTTCTAAACAACATGAACCTATTAATTAATTGCCGGGGCCTCGGTTCCGCTTAATATGGCCTAAATGCATCGCACCTTTGCCATGTCATACATCATACATGCATCATGCCCGATCTTCTGCCGTAGTATTAAATAGTCCATCCGGTGTTTCTTCTAGTGCTTTGCTTCTTCACGGATTAGGCCGATGAGTTGATGCGAGTGTCGACCCGATCTTCGGATGAACCTTCGGCAATGTTTTCAGGCGAGCAACCTTCCCCTTTCTACCTATCTTACTTTTATAGTATTTATTCCCCCTATTGATCTATTGCTATCTGTGTTGCGATGCTCTAGCTTTCGTACCCGTGATATCCCTTGCAGCCTTATATTGCCTTGGACACATCCTATTACCTGTTGATTGGTAGATAGTTGGACTTGCGCGTCGTCGTTGCTTGCTCAAGTGCTGTTGCGTGTCGTCAAGTACCACAGTTGTTGGAGTGTTGCCGCATGTTTAAGGTTGGAGATGATAATGGCTTTAATTATTGTTTAATAACTAAAATTGAAAGTAGGTAAATGCAGAGGCACCGGTGGGTAATAGACAATATTTGGTTTTTAACCGCTCACTGGTGTCCCGTAGGACCCCGAGTTCTTGACACCTGTTCCGAGATCGAGCGCGCTAACCACAGGTGGGGTGTGTGGGCACCCCCATCGATTAGTACCTGATTTCAAAGTATTGTACTGGGGGCCACAAAGTAGTTTGGGGCTTTATTACTATTCTGTACTTATGCCATGCTTTACTGCTTAATTTAAAATTGTGCGAGGTACTGCACCTGTACTGTTTAGGATTGCGGAGTGTTTTCGCGGTATCGACAAGCCCAGTCACACTTTCGGGTTCCCAGTCGTTCTGACTGACGCAAACCCTGAGTCCGTCTCGGAGACCGGCCGACTTCGTTGCGGGTAGCTTAGTGGGGTGGCCCCCATGTACTTGCTTTGGATCTGGGAAACGTCATGACTTAGGCCCCGCCGACATACCGATGGGTGTATGTTAACTGATCTGGCAAAAAGGGTCGAAGTGCGTGTGGATACTTTGGTGCACCCCTGCAGGGTTAAATCTTTTCGAAAAGCCGTGTCCGCGGTTATGGACGACTTGGAGCACAGTTCTCGATCATAGACAACTATAACTAAAGTTTACTGTTATAATTTGACTTGTATCCGATATGACTAGTAACCCGCTCCACTACAACGGAATGGCTAAATAAAAGTACCAACAACTGCTGGGTTTGGGATATCTCATGCTAATCATATCTGACTAGTAAGTGTCGCAACTACAATGGAATGGTTCACTAAAACTGCCCACTGCTTCTTATATCAGGATGACTCATGCTATCTATACCTGACTAGTAATTGCTGCAACGATAACTGAATAAATAAAACTGCCAACTGTGTGAGTTCCTCGGTTGACTTCCTCGTTTGGTCTCGAGGGGGAAATACCAGGATGGGTATGTTTGGTGGTAGCATCAGGTTGGTTCTGGATAGGTCTTTCTTATCTCTCTCTGATAGCCGACAGTTATACCGAGTCTCTATAGGTTGTTTAGTGCATGCTGCGCTGCCGCTTCAGTCCACCATACCTATGTAGGCGAGGACCGCCGAATTCTAGTCTCGCTGCAATCGGCCTCGATCTTGACCGCTCTCTTTTTCCTTTGCCCTTTGTCGGCACCCCTTTGTTTAAGCAGGTTTGAGATTGACGTTGTTAGCAGGGTTACCCTTCCGGCTTGGCCTGGGCAGGGTTATGGACGCCATTGGTTATTCTTCAGGGCTCTTAGCTCAATTTGCATCTTGTCCGTACTCGGACGCTGTATCGTTTTCAAGGTGATTTGGATCTTTGTTCTGAATATCTGTATTCTTGACTCATGGAGTCGTGGTTGTATATATATGTTCTGTGGGTTCCATCATGGACTAATGTGTAATGATATTACTTCGTTTTCCACCCGCACGCAAGTGCCTGGTGGGCACCTTTGAATCGTTTCTATGCGGGTTTGGCGGGAATCGCTAAAACTTGCATAAGGCCGATTCTGAGGGTGTTACAGAGTGGTATCAGAGCCCAGCAGTTGCGATACCCCACAATTCCAGCCTGTAGGATAACCTAGCTAATGGCCGAAGTAGAGTGTCAAAAACTATTTTGGAAAAATCGGTTGGATAGATCTGATTAGGTCTGTTTTACTCCTTACCCCTCGGCTGCTCTCCTCTCACCTCTGCGTGTTTTGAATCCGCTCTCTTCTCTCTCTTCGAGTCCAGGATTTCTCGTGGTTGGGTTCCATCATACCTTCAGGGTTTCGCTTCCTCCTTTGATAACGGTGTTCTACCATCCGGTGTTCATGCTATTTGAGGAATCCGTCTTCTGTGGTACCATTCTTTGTTCCTTGTTTGTGCCTTCCGGTGCTTTCCGACACGACGACATCATCTACACCAGCTCCGATGCAGAGTCTGCATCACTCCTTTGTTTCTGAACCTCGATTGTCGAGATCTTCAGTCTGATTCCGAGAATGGCTGCACGCTTTTCTACTGATTGTGCGGAGTAATAGTTTGGGTGCGTGATGGATTAGCCCCCATGCCGACTACCCTTTCTATTCGCTCTTGTACATTAAAGTGGGATAGGCCGCATCTTTTCTCTCCTTCTACCGAAGTTAGAGGTGGCTTTATTTGTGGATACCTCTACCTTCGCCCTTTGTTCCCGGAGTGTTCTCTTGACGATCACGGACAACGACCTCTTGTTAGTGGTGTCGCGAGGATCTACACGATGCGAGAAGATTCAGATTGCCGCCCTTCTTCCTGGTACCATGAGGCGGATCTCGAGGGCGAGATCCATTGTTAGTGGTGTCGAATTGTGGCGCCCCGCAAAAACCACTACTAGAAAATCGCGTTGTTTTTGTGCATTGCATCATCATGACCCCATGCTCATGTCATCATGCAACATTGCATTTGAGCATCGTCATCATCATGCATTTGTTTGTCTGAAACTATTTTCGAAAAGCATATTTTGTTTTCTAAATACCCCGCCTTTATTTCAAATCCAAAACCCGGGTCTCCGGATTAGTTTGTTTCGTCTACCAATGGATTTCAAAAGCCCCATTTTAAGTATTAAAATATTTATTTTATTTTTAGGGGCAGCCGTACCGGGCCGATCCGACCTAGTCGGCCACCCCCAGTACAAAAATCAGAGCCTACCCAAACCTTTTCCTACCTACACCTAATCTACCCAACCTTCCTCCACATCACCCCACCCAATAGCCAACCGCCACCTCACCACTTCCTTCCCCCTATCCTATCCCAGCCCGCCACCTCAGCCTGGTCCCGTCCCACATCGCGCGCGCCAGCCGCCTTCCACCAACCGCCTGTGGGCCTGGCCCCACCACCGACAGCCTCCCCACCTGGGCGTGTTCCCCACCGCGCCTGGCCCTTTCCCGCCCCCTGGTCGCCCCTGGCCCCACCCCACGCGGTGGACACGCTGCCCCAGCCCCGCACCCCCCACCTGGACCAACCGACCACACCGGTCCCACCTCCCCATCTCCCGCACGCGAGCCCCGCACCGACGCCACCTACCCCTGCCTCCGCTCGATCCCAGAGCCTCGCCGCCGCTCTCGCCACCATCCCCTCCTGCTCGCCTCTCCGTCCTCCTCGCAGGCGTCCTCCGCCGCCGCGCGGACCCGTCCTCGCCCGGCCGGCCTCCCCTCCCCCCAGGTCGTCGGCCGCCCCACTTGACGTCCATGCGCCC
The DNA here is from genome assembly GCA_023614405.1 of Avena insularis. Classification (NCBI taxonomy): domain Eukaryota; kingdom Viridiplantae; phylum Streptophyta; class Magnoliopsida; order Poales; family Poaceae; genus Avena; species Avena insularis. The sequence goes on from JAJUPC010000221.1 coordinate 32,281, forward strand.
GTCTGCCTCCCACCACCGTCGGAGCCTCCTCCCCGCGCCTCGGTCTCTCTCTCCTCGCATCGCTCGCTCGACCCGCCCCGATCGATCCGACCGCCGCCATCGGCCTCCTCCACCGCCCTGCAAGCCCGGCCCCGTCGCTTCTCGCCTCCCTCTCCGGCCGCCAGCGCCTCGTGCCCTCTCGCCCCTGGCCATATAGCTCCATCCGCCGCCATGAGCCCGCCATCGCGCTCCTCCTCTCCGAGTTCGGCCTGCATCGACCAGCGCCTCCTCAACCTCCCTGTCTCCCCGCGCCGGTGTTGCCCTCCTCCGCGTCTCCAACCCAAGCTCGCCGGCGTTCCTGCTCTAGCCGTCCTCTGGCCGCAAGCACGCAGCTCCACCCCTGCGAGCTCCTCGCCGTCTGCAGGCGTCGTCCCCGGTCAACCCCGGCCTCCTCCCGTGTCTCGTCGCCGCGCCCCTGCATCTCGCTGCCCGAGCACGACCCCAATCACCTCTACGTGTCTCCTCGAGCCACTCGTCGCCTCTTCCTTGGCCCACGCGAGCCCGACCCAAGACGACTTCGCTGCCCGTCTGCGCAGTGGCTATCTCCGTTAACCACAATCAGGGAAGGTGCAGACATTTAAACGTTGGTGCTACAAGCGTCCAGGTCCTAGTCTGACTCCATGCAACCTTGTGTTGAGGTGCTCTGTCCCGATGTTTATGTTGTTGCCATGTTGCCCGAGGCTATGTACACGGACGCCCAACGCGAAGACCAGCTCGATGCCGACAAATTCCAAACAAGGTACATGGCGCCACTCGACGACCTTGGCATCGATCCCCAAGTCCTCCATCGGCAAACCAAGCCGAAACCCTAGGTCGACACCGAAGAGGATATGCGACAAGATCTTCTTCATGGACCCGAAGATGCTGAGACCGCCAAGCTCTCCATCCCGGATTCCAAGGCCGAACCGAACCCCTCGGAATGCCAAGTTCTTCTTCCCGGAGTTCGAGACCGAACCCATAACACATCGAACCCCAAGATCGCCGAGTCCCCTATGTATGACCTATATCCGAGACCCCTATTTTTATAATATGACATTATCACTTGTGGCATATTAAATGGTTCATATTCACATCGCATCATGTGGTTTGGGGGCATTATGCCGATTCACCTAATAACTAAGTATGGGATCCATATGCGGGCAAATCTAGTCTTATATTGGTCCCATTTAAATTTGTGTAGCGAACCGGTGCTATCCTTTTGCCATGTTAAGACAACATTTAAATTGTGGGGCTTCTAAACAACATGAACCTATTAATTAATTGCGGGCCGGTTCAAGCTTAATATGGCCTAAATGCATCGCACCTTTGCCATGTCATACATCATACATGCATCATGCCCGATCTTCTGCCGTAGTATTAAATAGTCCATCCGGTGTTTCTTCTAGTGCTTTGCTTCTTCACGGATTAGGCCGATGAGTTGATGCGAGTGTCGACCCGATCTTCGGATGAACCTTCGGCAATGTTTTCAAGCGAGCAACCTTCCCCTTTCTACCTATCTTACTTTTATAGTATTTATTCCCCCTGTTGATCTATTGCTATCTGTGTTGCGATGCTCTAGCTTTCGTACCCGTGATATCCCTTGCAGCCTTATATTGCCTTGGACACATCCTATTACCTGTTGATTGGTAGATAGTTGGACTTGCGCGTCGTAGTCGCTTGCTCAAGTGCTGTTGCGTGTCGTCAAGTACCACAGTTGTTGGAGTGTTGCCGCATGTTTAAGGTTGGAGATGATCATGGCTTTAATTATTGTTTAATAAATAAAATTGAAAGTAGGTAAATGCAGAGGCACCGGTGGGTAATAGACAATATTTGGTTTTAACGCTCACTTTGGTGTCCGTGAGGACCCGAGTTCTTGACACTGTTAGAGATCGAGCGCGCTAACCACAGGTGGGGTGTGTGGGCACCCCCATCGATTAGTACCTGATTTCAAAGTATTGTACTGGGGGCCACAAAGTAGTTTGGGGCTTTATTACTATTCTGTACTTATGCCATGCTTTACTGCTTAATTTAAAATTGTGCGAGTCTTTGCATCTTTGTTTAGGATTGCGGAGTGTTTTCGCGGTATCGACAAGCCCAGTCACACTTTCGGGTTCCCAGTCGTTTACAGCCACTGACGCAAACCCTGAGTCCGTCTCGGAGACCGGCCGACTTCGTTGCGGGTAGCTTAGTGGGGTGGCCCCCATGTACTTGCTTTGGGTCTGGGAAACGTCATGACTTAGGCCCCGCCGACATACCGATGGGTGTATGTTAACTGATCTGGCAAAAAGAGCTGAAGAAGAGATTAATTTCAGCCCCAATATTGATCATGCCAGATATAAAGAAGTCGTTTGATGTGTATTATGATGCATCCAAGATTGGTCTCGGATGTGTATTAGTGCAAGAAGGCAAAGTCATCCCATATCTGTCTCGACAACTGAAGCAGCATGAGCAGAACTACCCTACTCATGATCTTGAGTTAGGAGTCGTAGTTTTGGCACTGAAGACATGTCGTCATTCTCTTTCGGGTAATCGCTGTGAGATTTACTCCGATCACAAAAGCTTGAAGTATATTTTCACTCAGAAGGAGATGAATATGGGGAAAAGGAGATGGATAGAGTTAATCAAGGATTATGACCTTGACATTCACTATCACCCCGGCAAAGCCAGTGGGGTAGTGGGTGCTCTTAGCAGATTGCCATGTAGGCTAAACACCATGATCAAGGAGAAGCAACCAAGTTTGTATGAGGAGTTGGAGCAGTTTAGGACTGAGCTAGTTAGCAAAGGATTCTTAGCTAGCATTGAACTTCAACCCACCTTGATTAGACAAATCAAGGAATCCCAGAAAGGAAATGAAAGTATCAACGGAATCAAACGTCGTATTGGTACAGGAAAGGTACCTGGATTCACAAAAGACGAAGAAGGAGTTCTGTGGTACAAAGGCTGTATCTGTGTGCTAGCAGATTCAGAGATGAAGCAAGTTATCATGCAAGAAGCTCATGATACTCTTTATTATATCCACCCTAGAGGAACAAAGATGTATCAAGATTTGAAAGAGCAATTTTGGTGGCACAAGATGAAGAGAGAAATCTGAAGCTACACCGCCAAGTGTGATATCTTTCAAAGAGTTAAAGCGGAACATCAGAGACCCGCAGGACTATTGCAAACATTGCAGATTCCAGAATGGAAATGGGATTATGTCGGAATGGACTTTATCACCAGTTTGCCTACTTCTAGTAGGGGAAATGACTCAATCTGGGTCATTGTTGATAGACTGTCCAAAGTAGCTCACTTTATACCTGTCAAGACAACCTACCAGAGTTCGAAGCTAGCAGAGTTGTATATCGCCAGAATTGTCAGTCTTCATGGAACCCCCAAGACCATCATATCAGATCGAGGAACCCAATTTACCTCGAGATTTTGGCAGAAAGTCCAAGAAGGATTAGGCTCCAAGTTGAATTTCAGCACAGCTTATCAACCGCAAACTGGTGGACAAACTGAAAGAGTCAACCAAATCTTAGAAGATATGTTGAGAGTTTGTGTGTTAGAGTATGGATCAAAATGGGAAGACTGCCTGCCTTTCGCAGAATTCTCATACAACAACAATTATCAAGTCAGTTTGCAAATGGCACCATTTGAGTTCCTATACGGAAGAAAGTGCCGTACCCCTTTGAATTGGTCGCAAGTAGGAGAGAGTCAGATTTTTGGACCCGACATTCTCCGAGAAGCCAAAGAGAAGGTTCACCAAGTCCGTGAGCACCTCAAGACCGCCCAATCCAGACAAAAGAGTTATGCTGACAAAAGAAGGAGAGACTTGACTTTCAATGTCGGAGATTTTGTGTATCTCAAGGTTTCACCATTGAAGGGGACCCATCGTTTTAGCCTGAAAGGAAAGTTAGCCCCCAGATATATCGGACCCTTCAAGATTTTGAACCGTCGAGGAGAAGTATCGTATCAATTGGAACTGCCAGGAGAGATGTCAGCCATCCACAATGTGGTCCATATCTCGTTACTTTGCAAATGCTTAGAAGTGCCGGAGAAGACCGAAGTTTTCAAGAACATCGATCACCGAGATGTTCATATCAACAAGGACCTGGCGTATCATGAAGTGCCCATCCGTAGCTTGGAGGAAGCCTACAGAACCACCAGGACCAGGAGTATCAAATTTCTCAAGATTTAATGGAGTAACCATACCGAAGAGGAAGCCACTTGGGAGCGAGAAGATTACATTAGGACTGAGTTCCTAGATCTCTTTAGTTCCTAGTTTTCTTTCTTAAATCTCGGGACGAGATTTTGTTTAAGGGGGGAAGGTTTGTAACATCCCAAAACTTTAATCCAAGTGATCAAGATCAGAACTACCCAATTTGGGGTTAACAAAAACTTTTTCTATTTAAAAATCCTTAAGCATTCATATGTATGTGCATTTAAAATAGGAGTTGTTTGAGATGCCATGATTGAGTGATCTATTGGTTGTAATATGACTCTAAGGTGAATTACACATCATCTAGATCATCCCCAAGCAAAACCCAAAGAAAAAGAAATCAAAAAGAATTAAATAAGCAAATGGCCACTTTTGCCATTTTAATCACCTAGCCTACTTTGGCTATTCCTAGCACTCAAATCCTAGCAGAGACAATTGTGGATCTTTGCACCCCTTGCTAGTACAAGTAGTGATCTACCAAGGCCCACTTTGTGATCTCCCAAAAACATTCAAACTCTAATTTTAAATGACATTTGAAAATTGAATCTAGTTCATATGTCTAGATACCACTTTTTCAAAAACCACTCAAATGAACTCCATTTCAAAATCCCAAGCAAACCTATATGCTTAAGCATAAGATGAATCACTCCACCAAAAATCTTTCAAAAATTCAAAAGTTCCTCTCATGCGGCCATTTGATCAAACACCTTGTTAGCAGAATCATTATGTCCTAACTAATACTATTTTGGAGCAAATCTCGTCGAGCCATTTGATGCACATTGATCACCTTGGTCTCCCCTAGGCCCAACCAGACCAAAACCACCCCATGCCCTAGCCCCTGGTGCTAGTGCACAAGCCACAGGAGACCACCAGCCCCTCTCCGCCGCTCTAGGGAGTGAGGCGTGACCTCACCGCCCCCACGGTCCACCCCACGGCCCCTGCTAGCCACTGGACCACCTAAGAGCCGCGCCGCCCTTTCTCTCTGCGTGCAGCCAGAGCACGCCAGAGCGCGATCGCCGCTAGCACTCCACAAACCACGCCTCGACACCAAATCGCGCATGCCGCTCCGCCTTGCCGCCCACACCCCGCCAGACACGGTCGTGCACCGCCGCGTGACCCACAGTCGCCATGATCACCGTCGAGCACCGCCTCTGTCTCCGAGAGTGCGGGAAGCCCCCGCCCGATTGCCACCACCCCTATACGCGCCATTACGCCGTAGAGGACCGCCAGCAGACCGCCCACCATCCGCCTACCTCGCCCACACTGGTAGCCCTCTGTATCACCGTCACTGATGAGCCGCGCCCATTCCTCACTGCCTCACCGTCGAGCCTATATAACCAAGCCTTCCCAGCACCATTTCATCACACCATCTCCCTCCCCTCTCTCCACTGACCATTTCCCCTCTCTCGCCGGAGCCGCTCGAGCAGCACATCGCCGGAATTCCGCCGGAGGTAGCCGTTGTAGAGGAGGAGACGTGGTCATCGATTTCATCCACCTCAGCCCCTGCCGCGACCTCGCCTGAGCCTGCCGTCGCCGTCCAGTTCATTTTCCCGCATCGCCGCACTAGATGGAACCCTGGTACGTCCCCAGTAGACCCCCACTGACCGCTCTAGGGTTCAGTCTTGCCAGTGACGAGTCTGTCGTCGACGACGACCATGGACCGTTGATCCTTGTTCTAATCATAGCGCCTAGATTGCCCCGTACCGGTTCGGGGTTTAAGTGCCGCTGACATGCGGGACCAGCCCGTCATTCGCCCTCTGTGCCATGGAGCACCACCGGACCGGCCCGTTTAGTATCCCGCGTTGACCCAGTAATTCAAATTAGGATTTTTCTATTTTAGACTTAAATCAATTCTGTCCCTTAGTTTAAAAATCATTTAAGGAAGATTTACTGAACCAAATTGAGTAATTCCAATTTTGTTGGAATGGTAATGAAAATATCTATCCAAGACCGTTGGATTTAAATCATTTAGAGTTAGAGATCTCTCCTAGTAAAAATAACAAAACAGAAGCTTTTGCACATTCAAACATTTTTATAAAATCAACCATAATAGCTTTTGAGTTGATTGCAACTCTCAAAAATCACATTTAACCATACCTATCTGAATATGTAATAATATTAAGGTTTGCATGCAGTGACTTTGGACTAGTACCAAAATAATGCTATATAGGCATTTCTAGTCACTTTAAATCATTAATTATTAAACTTAAACTTATTAAAATGTGATCAAACCCTTAAATCACATTCCCATGTGTTAAAATATGTGGTGATGACATGTGTCCACATGATCCCATAATTTAATTGGATAATATTAAATCTTAGTTAATTTCAATGAGTAGAAATTACTTTTCTCAAATAAAAAGAATGAAACTAGTTCATTAAACCTTGTGATGCTTGTGATGATAATAGATCATCAAATATGTTCCTTAGTGTGCTAAGTAAAATAGTTAAGTATTGTTTGGTGATTGTGTATTCCGTATATGTTTATAGACGATAGTACCGACGAAGCCTACGAGGAGGAGGAGTTCTACCAAGAGGAGGAGGAAGAAAACTTCAACCACTACACTACCTAAGGCAAGCCTAGCACTTCAAGTAAACTGAGAAAGCTATTATTAGCAAGATAGCATTATACAAGTTAACAATGCAATCTAACCCTTGCAAGTGTCTTAACTATGGAAGCTATTATTAGCAAGCTAAACCTTGCAAGATAGATAACCCAAGCAAGATGCATTAGACATGCTTTGGTTATACCATTTTGACTTATACCTACTCCAAGTTTTATTTACAAGCATTACTTCCTTTACTTTACCAAAGTCCCTTACTTGTTTAAAGGTAGCATAAAGAGTATAAAACTTGACCTATCTAGTTAGATTTAGAAGTCATTATATGGCATGAGATTGACATTAGCATCCCACATTAGTGAACACTCTTAACTTAGTAGTTTGGAGCTAAACCAAAACTTGATTCACTGTAGATGGGAATACTTGGTGAAAATGATTTGTGAAAACCTTGGAATGATGAGTCATTCTATTGAGATGTTTTGACATGTGTTGAGAAACACAAATGGTTTATGATGATGAAAATGTTGAGGCATGAGCCTTAGCCCTTTTACAAAACTGATGGCTGGGTTCAGATGTGATACCATTCCAATTTTACCGTACAACCACAATACCTGAATTGGGTAAGGCTTAGCCGGAAGCTTATATGCATTAGTAATAGTTCCCTCGCGCGAGAGGTCTGAGATGAGGCTACCTCTCAATGTTGTCCACCTATGCAGTGCCCAGGATGACAGATGGTCATGGATGGGAGGCCATACTCATAGGAGAGGTGCTTATACTAGAGTGTGTAAAGGAAATGTTATGTTTGATTATCTTCATACTAAGTATGATGATTTAGGGTTATCCCTAACAGATGTATTGAATCTTGTGGTGAAAGTGTACCACCTCTATAGAGTGTCAAACTATTCGAATAGCTGCGTCCGCAGTTATGGACAGTTGGAGTGGCCATACTATTCTGTTGTCAGATGTTTTCCAAACAACTTATGAAATGAATTGTGACATGACTTGACCACAACAAAGTTGTGACTATGATAACTAAGTTCCCACTTAAGTGTTTTCAAACTTCTTTTATCTTTCTTTGTTTCTGAACTCAGCTTAGGTTTCAAACTGAATTTTACAAATAAACTTAGAGTTAGCATTCCTACTAGAACTATCTTACTTGTTAGTGATAGTTTGCGAGTACTTAAAGAGTACTCATGGCTTTTGTCACTAGCTATTCCTATGGCCAGACTATGAAGGATATTACCAAGATAAAGGACAACAGGATGGCTATGATAACTAGGACTATCTCCCATCGTCAGCATTGCCTGTGACTCTAAAGATGGACCCCACCGCTGCGCTATTTATTCCGCTACTTGATTGCACTAAGACTGGATCATGAGATCCTTATTTGTGTAAGACCTTATTATGGTTTGTAATGGATGATGTACTGTGATATCCAATCTGTTATGTCTCGCAAAAATGGTAATCCTGGGATTGCGAGGTATGGCATAATAGGCATCTGGGATTAAAAATCCGGGTGTTGACAGGAAAAGAACACACATGCAATAACATCTACTGGATCCATGTGGTTTATGAAAAGAACACACATGCAATGGCATCTACTGGATCCATGTGGTTTATGAAAAGAACACACATGCAATGACTCTAGGGGATCCATGTGGTTTATGAAAAGGACACACATACAATGACATGCAGTTGAATCCAGCATGCTACTAGGGTTCCTAGACATGGTTGGACACCATATGCTAGAGTGGCATCATTGCATGTGTTATTTTACAAAAACCACAATGATGCACACTGATACACACACATATCTAATGGCTCTAGTGGATCCATGTGGTTTATGATAAGAATACACATGCAATTACATATAGTGCATCCACGTGGTTTAGGAAAAGAACACACATGCAATGACATATAGTGGATCCATGTGGTACATGAAAAGAACACACATGCAATGTCATCTACTGGATCCATGTGGTTTATGAAAAGAACACACATGCAATGACATCTAATGGATCCATGTGGTTTATGAAAAGAACACACATGTAATGACTTTAGTGGATCCATGTGGTTTATGAAAAGGACACACATGCAATGACATGCAGTTGAATCCCAGCATGCTGCTAGGGTTCATGGACATGGTTGGACACGACATACTGGAGTGGCATCATTGCATGTGTTCTTTTCGAAAACAAAAATGATGCACACTAATACACACACACATCGAATGAATCTAGTGGGTCCATGTGGTTTATGAAAAGAACACACATGCAATGACATATAGTGGATCCATGTGGTTTAGGAAAAGAGCAGACATACAATGACATCTATTGGATCCATGTGGTTTGTGAAAAGAACACACATGCAATTATATCTACTTGATCCATGTGTTTTATGAAAAGAACACACATGCAATTGCATCTCCTTGATCCATGTGGTTTATGAAAAGAACACACATGCAATGACTCTAGTGGATCCATATGGTTTATGAAAAGGACACAAATGCAATGATATCTACTGGATCCATGTGGTTTATGAAAAGAACACACATGCAATGACATCTACTAGATCCATGTGGTTTATAAAAAGAACACACATGGAATGACTCTAGTGAATCCATGTGGTTTATGAAAAGGACATACATGAAATGACATGAAGTTGAATCCCAGCATGCTACCAGGGTTCCTAGACATGGTTGGACACCACATGCTAGAGTGGCGGCATGGCATGTGTATTTTCCAAAACCACAATGATGCACACTGATACACACACATCTCCAATGACTCTAGTGGTTCCATGTGGTTTATGAAAAGAACACACATGCAATGACATATTTGTGGATCCATGTGGTTTAGGGAAAGAACACACATGCAATGACATCTAGTGGATCCATGTGGTTTATGAAAAGAACACACGTGCAATGACATCTAATGGATCCATGTGGTTTTGTCAGACCCCTCCTTTATAAAGGAAAGGATCCCTGTGATTGCAATGCTAGTCCCTGGATCAATGCTAGCATCCACAGTTTAAGATGAAGTACACAGATAAAACATAGTCTTTTATAACTCAGGGCCAAAGGCCTAATACAAGAGTTTATGGAATAAGTAAATAAACATAAGTCTTCATCTTCATGTGCCACAGGCAAGCATGTTGAGTGTAGACTCATGACTCCTATTCATCATCGGAGTAACCTGCAACATTACAAGTTACAGCCACAGAGGGTCAATACTTTGGAATAGTATTGGCAAGTGATACCTTAGCTTATTTAAAGAGGACTATAATACTATATGCATTTGGCTAAGTGGAGCTTAGGCTTGCATTGCTCAAAATAGATTTTTCCTTATCATTTGAAAACACTAAGTTTTTGTTTGGCACAAACCACCCAAGGCATCTACCAATCAAAGATTGAAGATCCTTTAACCCTTGTTCAACCACAAGTTATTACTTAGAAATTGGGATGAGGAGATTCTTGATAGCTTCCATGTCTTAATGCTCAAATTGTCCTTTTCGGGACATGGCTAAGTACTTAGATTTTACACTCTGCAGAGGTGGTGCACTTTCCCCACAAGACTTGGTTTCACCAAGACAAGATCTTTCAGAAGCCTTCCCTTAGACCAACATGGACGCGCTCCAACCTATCAAACCCCTACCACCCACTGTCCATTTGGCTATGTTATTGCAACCTATATGATCCAGGCAGAGCCCATAATGCCATGTGGCTGCACTTGAAGCTTCTCAACATTTGACATCTCAAATCTCTTTGTTCCTGGGTGGCCATCCACAAGTGAGATACACAAGGTTCACCAGTCCCCTGGCCTTGTGTAACCACTCAACACAAACCATTCCTTCCATTCCACCCAGGTGATTCATTCACTTAGTTGTTTTATTAAACAAAACATAAGTCCACAGACTTAGAAATTTTCCATAGTATGAGTATATATTCCACCCTTGTTTTCTATTAGCTAAGCTAAGCATGAAAGTAATAGGAATCTTAACTTAGGAAATTTCTACTAAGATTTCATCTACTAGGTTTTCCCATAGCATAGTTTATACTTAGCAAAATCCGTGCAAGTCCTACTTAGAAATATCACTAATGCATAGTGAAAATATTGGGACAAAAGTATGAAGCATCACTTGCCTTGGTAATGAGGAGAGTAGCACTCTTCACAGTCACAATCACTAGCAAAATCTAAACAAAATTGTAGCATACAATTACACACAATTCATATACAATCAAAAATAATATGAATGCATGCATGCATGAATTTACTAAGTGGGGATTTTGAAAAAACTCTACCAAGCATGTGCATGTTTACAAAAACATAACAAGACACAAAAATTTGCCAAAACAAACTTATTTAACCCTAAAACAAATTACTAAACTAAATCCATACTCAAAATAGCCTTAGACCTGTTTCTACGAATAAAGTCATTCTAATGGTTACTATATGTCAAACACATTGTATAAACAGAAAGGCCTTGATTCACTGATTCCAACGGTATAAAGTTTGCAAAATTCTAACGTGGAAATCAAAAGTTATAGGCAATTGAAAATTGGATCCAATTCTGATTTAAAATCTGTTTTTAGATCTGTTCCTAGCCACGCGTCGCGTTGTGATTGGCGCGTACCGGTTCACATCGGATCGAGCTCTGCAGCCGTAGGATCTAAACAGATCGCGTACCTCTTCGCCGATTAATGAATCTATCCTAACGCTTGGATCAAGATCCAACGGCGTGCGAGAGAGCGACCATGTCCTGCTTGCGCCGCCGAGCGGCGGAGCGGGTTCTGGCGGCGCTAGCGTTCCAGATCGTCCGCGAGAGGAAGAAGGGTCATACCAGGTTTGCAGGAAGCTGCTGAAGCTCAAGGTAGCGTCGGTTTGCGAAGGGGCGTGCTGTCACGGTGATGATTCCTCGTCGGAGTTGTGCACGGCGTCGGGTGGTTGTTGTCAGAGTCGTTGCCGAGGTTCCGCGTCGCCCTAACACAAGCCAGAGGGTTTAGGAGATGCGCAAGAACGTGGTGAACAATCTCGTGTGAGTCAGAAGTGAAGGGGCGCACGGGACTTACGGAATTTGGTCGCCGGAGTCGAGGTGGTCGTCAGATGCTTGCGGCGTTGAGTGGAAACGGAGACCTGGGGCAGTACAGGATGAACTGGGGGGTCAGGAGGTGCGGAAAGAGATTGCGAAACTGCTCGTTTGAACCAGAGGGGAAGGGGCGCACGGGGTTTACCGGAATCGATCGCCGGAGTGAGCTCTGTCTGCGGCGGTGCGAGGATGATTGTGTGCAGCCTGGTGGCGGAGAGGTGGTGCTAAGTGAGGGGAAATGGCCGCGGTGCAGAGGGGATCTTATAGCCAGAGGCTCGACAGGAAACGCTCGTCACATCAATGCCAATTAAGCTCGGGGTATCACTGCTGCAACGGCCAGCGGCGGAGATCGTGCGCGGATTCAGGGGGAAGACGATGCTGACGTGGAGGAGGCCCGCTCGTCAGCGAAGTGCGCGAGGTGGAGGTGGGGTCTGTCTGTCAGTGACTGAATGCGTGCGCTCGCGCGTGAGAGAAGAAAAGAACATCCCCGGGTGGGCTAGTTGGGCTCGATTCGTTGCTGGGCCAGAAACCTGGCGCGCGGCCCTTTTCATTTGATTGCTTCTTTTCTTTTTTCTAATTCTATTTTCTGAAATGATTTTGATATGAATTCAAATCCTTTTTGAATTTAAACAGTTCTGGGGACCTTTGCAGGGTTCTGTGGTTTCAAAAACCAGTTATTTAAACATGTAGTTACCCTGCAAGGGCTTGGTCAAGCTTGGGCTTAACAATCAGAGACTTTGTCTCTGGTTTGCAAATGTTTTAAAACAAAATAGGGTTTTGAAATTTATTTCTCAGTTGAAAACGTTGGTCAAACTTTTACACCTAAACTTTCCAACAATGGAGGCAAGCAAACAAGTTACTAAACATTCAAGTTTCAAAGGGTGATGGCCATTTGAATCAAATTTGTTCACATGAAATCATAGCACAAGCTTCTGCTTCTGAAATGATTTTGAGAAAAACCCTAAATGATGAAGGATGCAAGGATGATATGAATGAGCTTTGAAATATGATTTTAGGGATGTTACAGGTTTATGAAAAGAACACACATGCAATGACTCTAGTGGATCCATGTGGTTTATAAAAAGGACACACATGCAATGACATGCAGTTGAATCCTAGCATGCTTCTAGGGTTCCTGGACATGGTTGGACACCACATGCTAGATTAGCAGCATTGCATGTGTTATTTTCCAAAACCACAATGATGCACACTGATACACACACACATCCAATGACTCTAGTGGATCCCTGTGGTTTATGAAAAGAATACACATGCAATGAAATATAGTGCATCCATGTGATTTAGGAAAAGAACACACATGAAATGACATATAGTGGATCGATGTGGTATATGAAAAGAACACACATGCAATGACTCTAGTGGATCCATGTGGTTTAGGAAAAGAACACACATGGAATGACATATACTAGATCCATGTGGTTTTTGAAAAGAACACACATGCAATGACATCTAATAGATCCATGTGGTTTATGAAAAGAACACACATGCAATGACTTTAGTGGATCCATGTGGTTTATGAAAAGGACACACATGCAATGACATGCAGTTGAATACCAGCATGCTGCTAGGGTTCCTAGACATGGTTGGACACGACATGCTGGAGGGGCTGTATTGCATGTGTTTTTTTGAAAACAAAAATGATGCAGACTAATACACACACACATCCAATGACTCTAGTGGGTCCATGTGGTTTATGAAAATAACACACATGCAATTACATATAGTGGATCCATGTGGTTTAGGAAAAGAACACACATGCAATGACATCTAGTGGATCTATGTGGTTTATGAAAAGAACACACATGCAATGACATCTTCTTGTTCCTTGTGTTTTATGAAAAGAAAACACATGCAATGACATCTACATGATCCATGTGGTTTATGAAAAGAACACGCATGTAATGACTCTAGTGGATCCATATGGTTTATGAAAAGGAATCACATGCAATGACAACTACTGGATCCATGTGGTTTATGAAAAGAACACACATGCAATTATATCTATTGGATCCATGTGGTTTATGAAAAGAACACACATGCAATGACTCTAGTGAATCCATGTGGTTTATGAAAAGGAGACACATGCAATGACATGAAGTTGAATCCCAGCATGCTGCTAGGGTTCCTAGACATGGTTAGGCACAACATGCTTTAGTGGCATAATTGCATGTGTTCTTTTCAAAAACCACAATGATGCACACTCATACACACACACATCTGATGTCTATGCACTTCTATTCTTGTAGACAGTTGTTAGGCCTCAAAGTGTAGAGGTTTGGAGAACAATAGCAAGTTTCCCTTAAGTGGATTACCCAAGGTTTATTAAACTCAGGGATGAAATGGTCAAAGGTATCCCTCTCAAGCAACCCTGCAATCAAGATACAAGAAGTCTCTTGTGTCCCCAACACACCCAATACACTTGTCAGGTGTATAGGTGCACTAGTTCGGTGAAGAGATAGTGAAATACAAGTGGTATGGATAATTATAAGTGGTAACGGTACCAGGATATAGCTTGATGGGTAGGAAGAGACTAAAGGCAATCTGAAATAAAGATGGAAGCAAGCAAACATGTAACAGATCTAGTTGCAAATGGTGTTTCAATGCTTAGAAACAAGGCCTAGGGACCATACTTTCACTAGTGAACACTCTCATATAAATATCATCTCTTTATGATACTACTCTGAACTACTCTCCGGTTGGACACTCTAACCTCAAAGTTTGCTTTCCCCATCTAGATAACCCCTCACTATCACCTCTAGCGCTAGATGGTTCCAACAAACACCACAATTTCATAGAGACATCCAACTCCAGATATAATTCATAACAATTATTTATGTAATCTTAGCCAAAGTGCCACACGGTATGCACACTGTCAACTTCAAACATGTGGAGATAAGCAGAGATTCATTAAAGCACTTGAGTAGCAGAATAGATCTATAGATTACAAGGCTCATGATCTCAATAAAATCATGCATAGAGAGAGAGATGAACACATAGCTACTGGTAGAGCCCTTAGCCTCGAGAGAGAACTACTCCCTCCTCGTCATGGGAATCTGCAACAGCGATGGAGATGGCGGTGGAGTCGATGGAGATGGCTCGTGGGGCAATTCCCCATCCCGGCAGGGTGCCAGAACAGAGACTTCTGTCCCCTGAATCTCCTCTTCGGTGGCGGCAGCGCTGCAGAACTTTTCATGGAATTCTGATCTTGTACTTAGGGTTTTTGTCCCGGGAGGCATATATAGGCGAAGGGGCGATGAAAGAGGGTGGACCAGGGGCCCACACCACCTGGTGGCGCGACCAGAGGGACCCGTGCCACCCTATGGTGTGGCCAACCCCTGGCCCCTCTCCGTCTCGTCTTCTGGCTCCGTGAGTCTTCTGGTAAAATTTCGACTTTGGCTTTTGTCCGGTCCAATTCCGAGAATTCATTTTTTGGCTTTTTTGGAACCAAAAAAAGAAGAAAACATGCAACTGGCACTGTGGCATCTTGTTAATAGGTTAGTCCCAGAAAATGTGTAAAAAAACTCCAAAGTGTGGACAAAACATAAGAAAGTAGATATAAAACAAGCATGGAACATCAAAAATTATAGATACGTTTGCAACGTATCAACATCCCCAAGCTTAACTCCTGCTCATCCTCGAGTAGGTAAGTGATAAAAAGAAATAATAATTTTTGAGGTGACATGCACCATCATAATCTTGATCAAGGCATTTATAAAAAATTGATAGCTGGGATCATAGTACTTTAGCATAGCATGAAAGATATGGTTCTAACAATAAGACATAGCAACTATGTCATAACATGAAAAGGTACAAACAAAAGATTCATGAATAACAATGCTTTGAAAGACGTTTGTTTATTTCACATATAGAAAACATAATGAGAATGGTATTTAGCTTGTCCCTCATAGTGTAGCAAAACATAAATGCATAGGACACCTTCAAAGTTCATAAGGGTGAATAGATCCAAATAGTTTAAGAACAAGCAATATCAAAGTTATGAATCAATCAACAAGTCTTGGGACAATGCACATTAAACTAAGAATGACAACTATGCTCTCTTAATTGGTGCCTAAGGATAGAAGGTGGAGACTCAATATAAAAGTGGAAGAAAGGCCTTCATAGAAGGAAGAAGGGATTCAAGTCTCATAAAGACCTTCCAAAAATTAAAGTACTTATTAGCTTTCAGCTCTCATTGCCCCTATCATAAGCATCTTGAAGTGATTAAGGTTAAAGTGAACAAAATATGGATTATATGATTGACAAAGTAAAAGTTGGCAATCTCATGTCCCTTGAATATGAGGGCCACTCCTCATGCTACTCAAGTTTAATTACCGGTAAGTTCTTGTCATAGTAAGTACATGTGTATCATAGAGAACCGCCAACGGGGTACCCTTTGCACATGATACATGAGCTATCCCATAATAAAAATGACAAGGCAAGCAGACAATGAGCATCTCACCAATCTTCTTATTTACCATGGGAAAATGGTGCTTTTTTCTCTCTTTCCTCTTTTCTCATCTCTTTTTTCTTCTTTTTCTCAATCTCTATCTCTTTTTGTATAAGAAGAATGCTTCATAGATTGCTCACGATGGTGATGCTGCAAGTTTCCACAATGATTAGGCATGGCTTAGACTAGAGGCCCAGGCATTTCTCTAACACGCATACATAACTCCATGGACTTACAAGCTCTCCTTTCATTTCTCACCGACGACATCCATAAATAAAAGAGCATGATATCAACTGGGTACAATGTACAAGTGCAATGTTGAAAGCGTTCCCCATGACAGCATGGTTCTGCTAATCCCAACATATAAGTGCAAGCATATACAACATAGATGACACAATGGTTCAAGTATATTAGGGGCAAGAAAAAGTAAAGTGTGCCATCAAGTTCGTGAGAGCTTTAATCACTAGTTTTCACATAACAAGTTTAATTCGGAAGGTAGATAAAAACATGAATATACTTGGAATAGCAAATGCTAATAGGTAGGTATGGTGGACTCTTGGGAATAACTTGGTTTTATTTAGAGTTGGATGCACGAGTGGAACTCATACTTGGTTATGGAGGCTAGCAAAAGACTAGGAGCGACCAACTAAGAGAGAAATAATGGCCATAATCATGCAAAGCGACAAAACGTCATTAGTTAAAGCATAAAGTGATAATACAAGTCGAAAACTAAATTATCATAGAGGCTATGGTGACTTGGGATAGTCTTAACATGATGTGAGCATGCGCCAAGTCAACCCAAATAAAGCATCAAAGGAGAATACCACAATACTATGCTTTAATATGCTAAAACAACACATGATTCTTTCAAGGCACATTAAGCAATCTCAATTGTTTATAACATATCATGCTAGAGAAAAAATCACTAAGCATAAAGCCAAAACAATATCAAGCACGACATGATAAATTCTAAGTCACAATCAAAAACAAGCTCCTTTTATACCACTTAAGCATGAATTTCCTACTCTTTTCCAATCCAAATCAACTTTATTTGAAAACTAATTCATGAATGAGGGGGTCCAACCAATTTATTCAAGTAAAATAAACAAAAGAAAACTAAAAAAATAAAGACGCTCCAAGAACAACACAATAGTGAATGAAACAATAAAAACGAAGTGTCTAGAAAGACCTGAGATTTTTATTGATGAAGAAGGGGATGCCCTGGGCATCCCCAAGCTTTGACGCTTGTACTTATTGAATATTTCTTGGGGTGATACGAAGTGGCATCCCCAAGCTTTAGCTTTTGTCCATTCTTCATCTCATTCCATTACTCTTCCCTACACCTGAAATTTTTCTTTCATACAAAACTTCACACAATCTTCATTAGTAACATTAGTGCATTCAAAAGATAATAAACATTTGGGGTTTAGTTTTAAAACAACAACACTTTCATAAAAAACACAAGCTACTGTAGCAATTCCCTCAAAAAGCTCAATTCACCAAAAAGAACCCAAAAATAAATCGATAAAGAGGCAAATGCAAATAATGGCAGAAATCTGTCAAAACAGACCAGCAGGTGAAAACCGATTTTTAGAAGACCTTATGTTTCTCAAATCAAAAAGTGTTGAACTAACGAAAGTTAGCTAACAGCCTGGGGGATTTATTCAGAAAATTACAGGTCAATTCGACATACAAAGATTTTTCACGAATTTTTACAGTGAAGCACAAAAATCTGTTTCGGGACAACACTTGCCCAAATCTTACTTCCCTCTCATTAGAGGTTATTCTTGGAACAAAAATCAAATAAGAAAAAGATAAGGAGAGGTTATTACATAATTAATAACTTCCAAGACTCAGAAAACTATTGGGTATTCTCCCAAGAAGTACTTTTCTTTAATGGCTTTGAGCTAGGCACGATAATTTCGATGATGCTCACATAAGAAATATGAATTGAAGTAAAAGAGAGCATCAAGAAGAAAATATGGAACAAATTTAAGTCTAACCCACTTCCTATGAAAAAATAATCATGTAAAGAAACAAGTCATGAAAGCACAAAGCAACAAGCATAGGAAAGCAAAACAAGTGCAACTTCAAAAATTTCAACATAAAGAGGGGAAACTTAATGTTGTTGAGATACATAAAACCATGTTTCCCTCTCTCATAATAACTTTCAGTAGCATCATGAATAAAATTAAAAATATAACTATCACATAAACATTCTTATCATGAGCCACATGCATAATAGAATTAATACTCTCCACATAAACATAGTCATTCTTATTAATTGTAGTGGGAGCAACTTCAACAAAATAGCTATCACCATAATCATCAAATATAGGAGGCATATTATAATCATAATTAATTTTCTCCTCAATAGTAGGTGGACTGAAAATATCATACTCATCATTGTAATCATCATATATTGGAGGCATAGTATCATCAAAGTAAATTTTCTCCTCCATGCTTGGGGGACTAAAAATATCATGCTCATTAAAACCAGCTTCCCCAAGCTTAGACTTTTCCATAGCATTAGCAATAATGGTGTTCAAAGAATTCATACTAATAACATTGCTATTAGCATGAAAATAAAGTTCCATAGGTTTTTTAATTTTCTCTTCAAACACATCATGTCCTAACTCAAGATAAATACTATAAAGCTCTCTAATTTTGTTGTTGTTTTCCATTAAGCCTAACTAGTGAAAATAAAAACAGGAAACAAAAATATATAATTGCAGAATCTAAAGGAAATAACTTCGAGCACTCACACACTAGCAAAAGTACTATAAGATAGCTTAGTAGCCAGAAGATGTGAGTACCTTTTACCTTACCTCCCCGGCAACAGCGCCAGAAAAGAGCTTGATGTCTCCGCACTTCTATTCTTGTAGATAGTTGTTGGGCCTCCAAGTGCAGAGGTTTGTAGAACAGCATCAAGTTTCCCTTAAGTGGATTACCCAAGGTTTATCGAACTCAGGGAGGAAGTGGTAAAATGTATCCCTCTCAAGCAACCCCGCAATCAAGATACAAGAAGTCTCTTGTGTCCCCAACACACCCAATACACTTGTCAGGTGTATAGGTGCACTAGTTCAGTGAAGAGATAGTGAAATACAAGTGGTATGGATAATTATAGGTGGTAACAGTGCCAGAAAAGAGCTTGACGGGTAGGAAGAGACTAAAGGCAATCTGAAATAAAGATGGAAGCAAGCAGACATGTAACAGATCTAGTTGCAAATGGTGTTTCAATGCTTAGAAACAAGGCCTAGGAATCATACTTTCACTAGTGAACACTCTCGTATAAATATAATCTCTTATGATACTACTCTGAACAACTCTCTGGTTGGACACTCTAATCCACGATAGGGATATAACAGCACACCTCAAAGTTCGCTTCCCCATCTAGATAACCGCTCACAGTCACCTTGAGTTCTAGATGGTTCCAACAAACACCACAATTTCATAGAGACATCCAACTCAAGATATAACTCATACCAAGTATTTATGTAATCTTAGCCAAAGTTCCACATGGTGTGCACACTGTCAACTTCACACACGTGGGGATAAGCAGAGATTCATTAAAGCACTTGAGTAGCAGAATAGATCTATAGATTACAAAGCTCATGATGTCAATAAGATCATGCATAGAGAGAGAGATGAACACATAGCTACCGGTAGAGCCCTTAGCCATGAGAGAGAACTACTCCCTCCTCATCATGGGAATCAGCAACGGCGATGGAGATGGCGGTGGAGTCGATGGATATGGCTCCGGGGGCAATTCCCCATCCTGGCAGGATGCCGGAACAGAGACTTCTGTCCCCCGAATATCCTCTACGGTGGCGGCGACGCTGCAGAACTTTTCATGGAATTCTGGTCTTGTACTTAGGGTTTTCGTCTCGGGAGGCATATATAGGCGAAGGGGCGATGTCAGAGGGTGAACCAGGGGCCCACACCACCTGGCTCTATGAGTCTTCTAGTAAAATATCGACTTTGTCTTTTGTCCGGTCCAATTCCAAGAATATTCATTTTCTCGCTTTCCTGGAACCAAAAACAGAAGAAAACAGGCAACTAGCACTATGGCATCTTGTTAATAGGCTAGTCCCAGAAAATGTGTAAAAATACTCCAAAGTGTGGGCAAAACATAAGAAATTAGATATAAAACAAGCATGGAACATCAAAAATTATAGATACGTTTGCAACGTATCAACATCCAATGACTCTAGTGGATCCATGTGGTTTATTAAAAGAACACACATGCAATGATATATAGTAGATCCATGTGGTTTAGGAAAAGAACACACATGCAATGACATCTACTGGATCCATGTGGTTTATGAATAGAACACATATGCAATGACTCTAGTGGATCCATGTGGTTTAGGAAAAGAACCCACATGCAATGACATCTACTAGATCCATGTAGTTTATGAAAAGAACACACATGCAATGACATCTAATGGATCCTTGTGGTTTATGAAAAGAACACACATGCAATGACTCTAGTGGATCCATGTGGTTTATGGAAAGGACAGATATGCAATGACATGCAGTTGAATCCCAGCATGCTGCTAGGGTTCCTGGATATGGTTGGACACCATATGCTGGAGTGGCATCATTGCATGTGTTATTTTCCAAAACCACAATGGTGCATACTCATACACACATCAAAGTGGGTGTGGTGATACAACATTTTTTTAAACTGGTGATACAATGCATGTTGCTATTGAATCCCAGCATGCTGCTAGGGTTCATGCACATGGTTGGACACCACATGCTGGAGTGGCATCATTGCATGTGTTCTTTTAGAAAACAAAAATGATGTGCACTGATACACACACACATATCCAATGACTCTAATGGATCCATGTGGTATATGAAAATAACACACATGCAATGACATATAGTGGATCCATGTGGTTTAGGAAAAGAACACACATGCAATGACATCTAGTGGATCCATGTGGTTTATGAAAAGAACACCCATGCAATCACTCTAGTGGATCCATGCGGTTTAGGAAAAGAACACACATGCAATGACATCTACTGGATCCATGTGTTTTATGAAAATAACGCACATGCAATGACATCTACTTGATCCATGTGGTTTATGAAAAGAATACACATGCAATGACTGTCCTGTATCCTTGTGGTTTATGAAAATGTCAGACATGCAATGACATCTAATGGATCCATGTGGTTTATGAAAAGAACACAAATGCAATGACATCTAATGGATCCATGTGGTTTATTAAAAGAACACAAATGCAATGACTCTAGTGGATCCATATGGTTTATGAAAAGGACACACATTCAATGACATGCAGTTGAATCCCAGCATTGTGCTGGGTTCCTAGATATGGTTAGACACCACATGATGGAGTGGAATCATTGCATGTGTTCTTTTCCAAAACCATAATGATGCACACTCATACACACACATCCAAGTGGGTGTGGTGATGCAGCATCTTTCAAACCGGTGATATAATCCATGTTGCAGTTGAATCCCAGCATGCTGCTAGGGTTCTTGGACATGGTTGGACACCACGTGCTGGAGTGGCATTATTGCATGTGTTATTTTCAAAAAACCACAATGATGCACACTAATACACACACACATCCAATGACTCTAGTGGATCCATATGGTCTATGAAAAGAACGCTCATGCAATGACCTATAATAGATCCATGTGGTTTAGGAAAAGAAAACACATGCAATGACATCTAGTGGATCCATGTGGTTTATGAAAAGAACACACATGCAATGACTCTAGTGGATCCATGTGGTTTATAAAAAGAATACACATGTAATGACTGTAGTGGATCATTGTTGTTTATGAAAAGGACACACATGAAATGACATGCAGTTGAATCCCAGCATGGTGCTAGGGTTCCTGGACATGGTTGGACTCCACATGCTGGAGTGGCATCATTGCATGTGTTCTTTTCCAAAACCACAATGATGCACACCAATACACACACACATCCAATGATTCTAGTGGATCCATGTGGTTTATGAAAAGAACACACGTGCAATGACATATAATGGATCCATGTAGTGTAGGAAAAGAACACACATCCAATGACATCTAGTGGATTCATGTGGTTTTTGAAAAGAACACACCTGCAATGACATCTACTAGATCCATGTGGTTTATGAAAAGAAAACACATGCAATGACTCTAGTGAATCCATGTGGTTTATGAAAAGGTACCACATGCAATGACATGAAGTTGAATCCCAGCATGTTGCTAGGGTTCCTGGACATGGTTGGACACCACATGCTAGCGTGGCATCACTTCATGTGTTCCTTTCCAAACCAACAGTGATGCACACTCATACACACACATCCAATGATTCTAGTGGATCCATGTGGTTTATGAAAAGAACACACATGCAATGACATATGGTGGATCCATGTGGTTTAGGAAAATAACACATATGCAATGACATCTGGTGGATCCATGTGGTTTATGAAATGAACGCACATGCAATGACTCTAGTGGATCCATGTAGTTTAGGGAAAGAACACACATGCAATGACATCTACTGGATCCATGTGGTTTATGAAAAGAACACACATGCAATGACATCTAATTGATCCATGTGGTTTATGAAAAGAACACACATGCAATGACTCTAGTGGATCCATGTGGTTTATGAAAAGGACACACATGCAATGACATGTAGTTGAATCCCAGCATACTGCTAGGATTCCAGGACATGGTTGGACACCATATGCTGGAGTGGCATTGATGAGGGTTTAACTCATCAATGTCCATTGTTATGGACTTGTGTTTTGGAGAAGGAGGGATGCACTGGAAGTCTCGATCGGCTAGCAAACAAGCACACAGGGATGCAAGTTTTTCCAGGTTCAGGCCTCGTAGAGGACCCTACTCCTGCTTGTCTGCTCTTGATTGATGATGATGCGAAAGATTACCATGTCGCCGATGGCGGTGTCATGCAGATTGGATCTGGCGTATGTCTAGATCTATTGTCTATTGTGGCGATGTGGTAGATCGTAGATCTATCTATTGGAGGAGTCGCGATGTCGTTGATCTGTCTATTGGGGTCTTAGGCCGTCTACTTGTTGGACCCTCCTAAACTTTATATATGGGGAGTCTAGGTCTCAGGTACCAATACGAGTTGGTTACAAGTTGGATTAGAACTCTAGTCTTGAGCTTTCCTTGTCTTGTCCGTTTGGGAGTCCGTGTTCATATGGGCTTCATACCACTCGAACTGTCATAGGCGTCATGGACCTTGGCAATTAAATCGGCGGGCCTTCCGTCGAGGCCTTCCGCAGTGTAGGCTGTAGTCGAGTGCCTGTTGGGCATACCCATGTCAGTAGCCCTCGAGTGTCCATGCGAATCGTAGATTCGGGTGGAGACTTAGAAGTCTTGAGTCTTGCATTAGGATGTCGGAGTCGACAATTGTGTCGAGTGCGAAGCACTCACCCGGAAGTTCATCGGGTCAATCGTATTTATAGTAGTTCATAGGGATGATGGTAAACGTGTCTAGTGCGCTCGACGGATCAGGCCCAGTTAATTGCTCTAGGGCACAACAACGCTGCCTACTCAAACTTGAGTCCCCGGACTCGAAACCGGAAATTGCTGGCGTAATTTGACTCAGGTCGCAGAGGTCTTATAGAGTCGAATCCTAGTGTGTAAATGTGAGCACTCGACGCGTCTGTCAAGGCTTATTCATCGTACCTATAGGTACGGATTATTTTTGGTAGTGCGCAGCAGATGCGTTGCCAGGACTTATTCAGGTCTTATCTTCACGCTGTAAGCGTGGCATCCGAATTTTTTGTCATCGCAGAGATGATTCGGGTGGCCCAGGAGACGTAATCTCTTTGTAGGGAAAATATGAGGTGGAGTCGCCATAGCATTCAAGTGTGGATGTTATCAACACACAGTACGATGTACAAGAATAAATAATCATAGGGTGCGCGACCAGCGCTCCCTATGGGAGTAGCCCCCGAGTGCCTGGTTGAGTCGAAGACTCAGGCAGGGACTAAATAACTTTTGCTACTGTTGTCGTCTTTTGTTGCTTGTTTCAGTCGAATATGCTTTTAGCGCTCCCTATGGGAGTAACCCGAAGCCCACAATCGAATCATAGATTCGAGTGAAGGGTTTTCATAGTGCTTGGATATCTTCACAGATTTCTTCGGGTGCACGGCCAGCGCTCCCTATGGGAGTAGCCCCCGAGTCCTTAGTCGAATCGTGGATTCGAGTGAGGACTCAGAATATGTCACTCGAGGATCTTGTATATGCACGACCGGAGTCTGGCGGAGTCGTAGACTCGGGCAGAGACTCGAGACTTGTATCTTGCCGTGGTAGTCGAAAATCATGCGAGGATAAACCACTGACCCGGAAGTGCATCGAGTCAGCGTCTCACATATAAGGAGCCAAGAGTCGACGATGCAGTCGGGGTCGTCGTAGCGGAGTCGTGTGGTGATTAGCCGGGTGAGTCGACAATGCAGATGGAGTTGACATAGTCGCTTCTGTCAGGTGCGTGGTGAGGGTCGTGTCCTTTGTAGCATCCAGCGATGCAACCATCCGAGGAGGGACTAGACTCGGGCCTTGAGTGTATGGCGTAGTTAGTTGTTTTGTCGACTCCTGTTGGAGGACCCGATAGAATACCTCGACGTAGTCGACATCCTTGTAAGCTGCAGAAAATATTAAGGAATTGTGAAGTACTTGCATCTTGTCAAGAATATTTGCCTGTTGGCTTATAAAGTAAAATTCTGGTGCCAATCGAGTCGACACTTTTGCACGGTATGCTAGGCCTTTTCGTTAGCCTGATTACCCTTAGTCTCAGTGCCTTGCCGAGGTACTCAGAGTTCAAGGATTCGACGATCAGGCAGAATCAGCTACTCGGGCTGTCGCGTATGAGGTGCTCGAGTGCGTGGAGTCGATGACACATTAGGTTACTCGAAGAGGGCGCAGCCCCCGAGTGTTTCGAGTGCGAGTTAAAAAGAATCAGCTCTAAGTAGAGGGAAACTTAGCTTTATTGGTAGTTGTCGTGGTGAATGAGTCACAAGATCCGATGCGATCGGCGGGCCACGGGAGTCGATGATTGCAGCGGCTTGCGGTCGCGGGAGTCGAGGGAGCCACCGAGTCACCCGATATGAATACTGCAGCCGGTCATTGAAGCTGAAGACCACGACAGGTCGCCGAAGCAGAGGGAGCCCCCGAGCCCCCAAGTCGTTGGAGTCAAAGATCGTAGCGAATCGCTGGAGTCGAAGACTACAACAGGTCATGGCGGCTGAAGATCGGAGCGGGTCACTGGAGCCGAAGGAGCCCCCGAGTATAGATTCGGTGTGGTTGATGTAACCGAGGCAATGTTTGAGAGCCGATGCGGCAGACCGGAGTCGACGCGGCAGCGGGTCGCCGAAGGCGATGGCGGCAGTAGTTTTGCCCCAATCGAAGATCACAGAAGGTCGCCGTAATCGAAGAGCATCGGGGTCGAAGCCCCCAGCGTGTCACACGATGGAGTTAGCGCAACCCCCGGGTGTAGAACGTTGTCGATGAAGTAGCAGGGTCAAAGTAGCCGTTGTCAGCAGCGGGTTGGCGTAGCCCCCGAGTGTAGTATCAACGGGATCGAACGGAGTCGCATGGTGAACGCAACGAACCGGAGTTGTGTGGAGGACCAAAGTCGCGCAGCGATGAATGTCGCGGCGGACGAGTCATCGGAACTGTCATGGATATGAAGTTGATACAATAGAATCATCGGATTTTCACGCAGTTCGACTCGACGCGGCGAATAAAATTAACGTGACATATACAGTCAGCATAGTGGAGTTGATGACTGTTGCCGCAAAATTCATGCAACCATATCTTCACGCGATGTAGCAAAGATGATTTTCTGTTTTCTTCTATACCTCAAAAATAGGCTAATCGATCTGTGCACAATACGTATATACGCAACGGGTACTGTAGCCAGATTGACTCAGCCGAGCCTTGGTGTGGAATCAGATCGAAGTTGTTGTCATCGCTCCATGAGGACACGTGATTTTTTAATTGCTCCTCGTGAACTGATCTGCCGGCAGCGACTAATGCTGGAGCACGCCCACGTGATTGTCTCTCTTTTTCTCTTTCCAAAATAGGGGAAATAGGAGCACGTCCCTTGCATCTCTTCGTATTGTTTTATTTTTCTTCTTTGGTGTTGTGATGGTCCTCTTATCCACTACTTATAACTCCGGCGAATCAAGCAAAATAGAGAGTTCGGCTTCTCATCAAAATAGTTGGGGAACACAACTCGACAAGGACCACAGGAAGGGATAAGCCAACCGCCACCTGACCGTGGCCGTCTATTCTTTAATTTTCACGTCTTCCGCTAACCGCAAGCTCGGACGCCTTCAGATCAGCTGGGTTTGCATGCAACTAGTATAATTCTTTTTTCCTTGGAACTTAAAACGTGGCGCTCGATTCATAGTACTTCTCCCCAGATTTTTATCATACGCCACCAGTTAGGGATTTTTCTATGAACCATGAAAGACGGTAGGTACGATACCGCTGGAGTCGCCTTGATCCGATCTGATTTCAAGAACGCATCTGCACACGGAGCGGCAGTGACATTGAGGCTGCGATCGTGCATCACTGATCTCTTCGCATCTTGCGCGAGATTGATCCCCTGAGATCGGCGAATCGTAGATCGTCGGGTTGATGAAGCCGTCGAGATCGCAACATCAACGCTCTCAGTTCCCACAGACGACGCCAATTGACGAGGGTTTAACTCATCAATGTCCATTGTTATGGACTTGGGTTTTGGAGGAGGGATGCACTAGAAGTTCTCGATCGGCTAGCAAACAAGCACACGGGGACGCAAGTTTTACCTAGGTTCAGGCCTCGTAGAGGACCCTACTCCTGCTGGTCTACTCTAGATTGATGATGATCCGAAAGATTACAATGTCGCCGATGGCAGTGTCACGTAGATTGGATCTGGCGTATGTCTAGATCTATTGTCTATTATAGCGATGTGGTAGATCGTAGATCTATCTATTGGAAGAGTCACGATGTCGTGGATCTGTCTATTGGGGTCTTAGGCCGTCTACTCGTTGGACCCTCCTAGCCTTTATATATGGGGAGGCTAGGTCTCAGGTACCAATACGAGTTGGTTACAAGTTGGATTAGAACTCTAGTCTTGTGCTTTCCTTGTCTTGTCCGTTTGGGACTCCGTGTCCATATGGGATTCATACCACTCGAACCGTCATAGGCGTCATGGACCTTGGCAATTTTTCGAGTGGGCCTTCCGTCAGGCCTCACCAGGTAGGCTGTAGTCAAGTGCCTGTTGGGCATACCCATGTCAGGCATCATTGCATGTGTTCTTTTTCAAAACCACAATGATACACACACATACATCCAAGTGGGTGTGGTGATGCAGCATTTTTTCAAACCGGTGATACAATGCATGTTGCTGTTAAATCCCACATGCAATGACATCTACAGGATCCATGTGGTTTATGAAAAGAACACGCATGCAATGACATCTACTGGATCCATGTGGTTTATGAAAAGAACACACATGCAATGACATGCAGTTGAATCCCAGCATGCTGCTAGGGTTCCTAGACATGGTTTCACACCACATGCTAGAGTGATATCATTGCATGTGTTCTTTTCCAAAACCACAATGATGCGCACTGATACACACACACACATCCAATGACTCTAGTGGATCCATGTGGTTTATAAGAACAACACACATGTAATGAAATATAGTGGATCCATGTGGTTTAGGAAAAGAACACACATGCAATGACATCTAGTGGATCCATGTGGGTTATGAAAATAACACACATGCAATGACTCTAGTGGATCCATGTGGTTTAGGAAAAGAACAAACATGCAATGACATCTACTGGATCTATGTGGTTTATGAAAAGAACACACATGCAATGACTCTAGTGGATCCTAGTGGTTTATGAAAAGGACACAAATGCAATGACATGCAGTTGAATCCCAGCATGCTGCTAGGGTTCCTGGACATGGTTGGACACCACATACTGGAGTGGCATTATTGCATGCGTTCTTTTCCAAAATCATAATGATGCACACTATACACACACATCCAATGACTCTAGTCGATCAATGTTGTTTAGGAAAAGAACACACATGCAATGACATATAGTGGATCCATGTGGTTTAGGAAAAGAACACACATGCAAGAACATCTAGTGGATCCATGTGGTTTATGAAAAGAACACACATGCAATGACTCTAGTGGATCCATGTGGTTTAGGAAAAGAACACACATGCAATGACATCTACTTAATCCATGTGGTTTATGAAATGAACACACGTGCAATGACTCTAGTGGATCCATGTGGTTTAGGAAAAGAACACATATGCAATGACTCTAGTGGATCCATGTGGTTTATGAAAAGGACACACATGCAATGACATGGAGTTGAATCCCAGCATGCTGCTAGGGTTCCTAGACATGCCTGGACACCACATGATGGAGTGGCATCATTGCATGTGTTCTTTTCTAAAACCACAATGATGCACACTGATACACACACACATCCAATGACTCTAGTGGATCCATGTGGTTTATGAAAACAACACACATGCAATGACATATAGTGGATCTATGTGGTTTATGAAAAGAACACACATGCAATGACTCTTGTGGATCCATGTGGTTTAGGAAAAAATAACAAATATGCAATGACATCTACTGGATCCATGTGTTTTATGAAAAGAACACACATGGAATGACTCTAGTGGATCCTTGTGGTTTATGAAAAGGACACACATGCAATGACATGCAGTTGAATCCTAGCATGTTGCTAGGGTTCCTGGACATGGTTGGACACCACATGCTGGAGTGGCATTATTGCATGTGTTATTTTCCAAAACCACAATGATGCACACTAATAGACACACACACACATCCAATGACTCTAGTGGATCCATGTGGTTTCTGAAAAGAACACACATGCAATGACATATAGTGGATCCATGTAGTTTAGGAAAAGAACACACATGTAATGACATCTAGTGGATCTATGTGGTCTATGAAAAGAACACACATGCAATGACATCTACTGGATCCATGTGGTTTATGGCAAGAACACACATGCAATGACATCTAGTGGATCCATGTGGTTTAGGAAAAGAACACACATGCAATGACATCTAGTGGATCCAGGTGGTTTATGAAAAGAACACACATGCAATGACTCTAGTGGATCCATGTGGTTTATGAAAAGAACACACATGCAATGACATCTACTGGATCCATGCGTTTTATGAAAAGAACACACATGCAATGACATCTACTTGATCCATGTGGTTTATGAAAAGAACACACATGCAATGAATCTAGTGGATCCACGTGGTTTATGAAAAGAACACACATGCAATGACTCTAGTGGATCCACGTAGTTTATGAAAAGAACACACATGCAATGACATCTACTAGATCCATGCGGTTCATGAAAAGAAAACACATGGAATGACTCTAGTGGGTCCATGTGGTTTATGAAGTGGACACACATGGAATGACATGCAGTGGAATCCCAGCATGCTGATAGGATTCCTGGACATGGTTGGACACCACATGCTAGAGTGGCATCATTACATGTGTTCTTCTCCAAAACCACAATGATGCACACTCATCCATGTTGCAGTTGAATCCCAGCATGCTGCTAGGGTTCTTGGACATGGTTGGACACCACGTGCTGGAGTGGCATCATTGCATGTGTTATTTTCAAAAAAACACAATGATGCACACTAATACACACACACACACACATCCAATGAATCTAGTGGATCCATGTGGCTTATGAAAAGAACACACATGCAATGACCTATAATGGATCCATGTGGTTTAGGAAAAGAACACACATGCAATGACATCTAGTGGATCCATGTGGTTTATGAAGAGAACACACATCCAATGACTCTAGTGGATCCATGTGGTTTATGAAAAGAACACACATGCAATGACATGTAGTGGATCCATGTGGTTTAGGAAAAGAACACACATGCAATGACTCTAGGGGCTCCATGTGGTTTAGGAAAAGAACACACATGCAATGACATGATGTTGAATCCTAGCATGTTGCTAGGGTTCCTGGACATGGTTGGACACCACATGCTGGAGTGGCATCATTGCATGTGTTCTTTTCCAAAACCACAATGATGCACACTCATACACACACACATCCAATGACTCTAGTGGATCCATGTGGTTTATGAAAAGAACACACATGCAATGACATATAGTGGATCCATGTGGTTTAGGAAAAGAACACACATGCAATGACATCTAGTGGATCCATGTGGTTTATGAAATGAACACACATGCAATGACTCTAGTGGATCCATGTAGTTTAGGGAAAGAACACACATGCAATGACATCTACTGGATCCATGTGGTTTATGAAAAGAACACACATGCAATGACATCTAATGCATCCACGTGGTTTATCAAAAGAATACACATGCAATGACTCTAGTGGATCCATGTGGTTTATGAAAAGGACACACATGCAATGATGATGACCCACAAGTATAGGGGGTGTATCGCAGTATTTTCGATAAGTAAGAGTGTCGAACCCAACGAGGAGCAGAAGGTGCTGGCTAGTGGTATGGATTAGGAATTCTCTGCAAATACATAGCAAACGGATTTTTAGGGGTTTTTGATAAAGCAAGTCAACAAAGTACGAGTAAATAAAAGACAGTAAGAATGAATGCAGCAAGTGGCCCAATCCTTTATGCAGCAAAGGACAAGCCGGTTGTATTTCTATAGATGACCAAACGTTCTCGAGGACACATGGGAAGAGTGTCAAGTGCTTTCGCTTCATATAGTCGATTAATCTTCTTTAGCTTGCTAAGTGTTGTGTGGGTGAACCTGTGCTAATGCACCGCTCCATCCAAGACTAAATACATACTTGTGATTAAACCCCCTTGCAAACATCCGTAAGTACAAGAAAGTAATTAAGGTAGAAACCTAACCACATCTTTAAACTCTAAGACCCTTACGTCCCTTGTGCAATGGTTTCCTAACGGGAGTTCAGGTTTCTGTCAGTCCGGCAACCCCTACGATTAGTAGCCAAATACATAATGCATTCCCCCAGGCCCATATAGGTGAATTGTCATGTAGTCGACGTTCACATGACACCACTAGAAGAAGTACACCACAACTTAAATAACAAGCTATTGAATCTTTCTCAACACAACTCCACTACTAACAACAAGACTTCTCCCATGTCCTCAAGAACAAAACGAACTACTCACAAGACATCATATGGATCATGATTAGAGATGGAATAATGATGTATAACAATCTGAACATAAACATTAATTCAATGGTTCACTCAATAGCATCAAGTACCGAGAGTAATCAACACCGGGAAAGTTTCCCCTATGAACTAATGCAAGATTCAACGCAATTGCTACAGCAATATGGAGATGGTGATGAGGGTGATGATGGTGATGATGGTGGTGATGATGATGATGATGATCCCGATGAAGTCCATCTTGATGGTGGTGTTGATGGCGATGATCTCCCCTCTCCAGGAAGTAATTCCCCCGGCAGAAATCTGTCTGCCGGAGAGATCTTTCTCTCTCGGTGTTTTCCGCCCCGTAGAGGCGGCAAAATCTTTCTGTGGTCGCTCCCCCGGTCTTAGGGTTTCGTCGGGATGATATATGCCAGAGGGGAGAGGCTGGAGTGGGCCAGGGCGGCCACACCACTCCCTGGCGCGGCCTAGGCCTGCCCGCGCCATGGGGTGGTGTGGAGCCCCTGTGGCCCACCTCCAATCCGTCTTTTGGCATCCTGAGTCTTCTGGAAAAATAGGATTTTCCGTATATTTTCCTGGATTTTCTGATCTTCATGAATTTTGCCTCCAAACAGCACCTTTTCCATCAAAATCCTGACTGCAGCGGTCCATGCTCCAAAAGTCACCAACCATGCAAAAATAGATGAAATAACATAAGTATCACCTCTCAATACGAAATATATCAATGAATAATAGTGAATTAAGACATAGAATAGTGATGCAAAATGGACGTATCAACTCCCCCAAGCTTAGACTTCGCTTGTCCCCAAGCCGGAGCTCAATAAACATGACCTCAGGTTTATGGAGTGAAGAGTCGATAAAAGAATACGGACAAGAAGCATCACATTCATCAAATACATAGATCATAATAGAAGACAACTCACTATTATATAACTCAACTTGCAATGAGTAAAGGAAACAATAAAGATACATAAAGTGAATCATAATTGGTAATGGCAAACTTAGCTCTTAGTTGACGAATAGTTGATAATTTGCTGAAGTTCACAAATAGCTGGCTTTTTCAATGATAGCTTTCAAAGTAGTAAACATCAAGATAAGAGCAATGTGCAAAACAAGGAACATAAGAAACATGATTGAATAAATCATCATATGAATGAATGAAACACATCAACTCAAAATACTTGCTGAGATAGAGGGGAATAGGTTTACTGACTCAACTACAAAATAAAAGAAAGGCCCTTCGCAGAGGGAAACAGGGATTGCAAGTCTCATAAAGAGCTCCCAAAAATCATGATACTTACTAGCTTTCAGCTCTCATTGCCCCTATCATAGGCATCTTTAGGTGATTAAGGTTAAAGTGACACAACTAAGAGGATATGCTTGACAAGTTATAAGTTGAAATCTCATGCCCCTTACTTACGAGTACCGATCCTCATGCTACTCAACTTCAGTCACGAGCAAGCTCTTGTCATTGTAAATATATGCGTATCATTGAGAACCGCCAACGGGGTACCCCTTGCACATGACACAGGAGCTATCCCATAATCAAAATGACAAGGCAAGAAGACAGTGAGCATCTTAGCGATCTTTTTATTTGCTATTTGCATAGGTTTTTATTGAGGATGCTTCATAGAATGCTCACTATAGTTATGCTGCAAGTTTCCACCATGATTAGGCATGGTTTAGGCTAGCGGCCCAGGCGTTTCTCTAACACACATATAAACTCCATGATCTTACAAGTTCCACTTTTATTTCACACCGTTGGGATCCATAAGCAAAAGAACATGATATCAACTAGGTACAAGTACCAATGAAGTGTTGAAAGCGGTCCCCATGATACATGGTTATTTAACTTCAACTCATAAAGCGCAAGCATATACGCAACAAAGAAGGACCCAATGGTTCAAGTTTATTAAATGCAAGAAAGTAAAGTGTGCCATCAAGTTCGTGAGAGATTTAATCACTAATTTTCATATAACAAGTTTAATTTGGGAGGTAGATAAAACAAGAATTTACTTGGAATAGCAATAATGCTACTAGGTAGGTATGGTGGACACAAATGGCAAAGGTTTTGGTTTAAAGGAGGTAGATGCACGAGAAGAATTCCCTCTCAGTATAGGTTTTTGGCTAGCAAGGCTGGGTAGCAAGTATAAGAGTTGAAGGCAACAAACAAACGTACAAATGATAAAGGCAAACATGCAATCTTCCTTGGAAGCACAAAAGATCTTAACTAGAGAATACTAGACTTATGAGAAAATCAAGAAAGAAAGATGATGAAATTATTTTCCTTTAGAGTACTTCTATCTTTTTCTTTTCAACTCTCAAGAAGGTGTTGCTACTGACCGAGCCAGGTTTGCCAAAACCAACTAAATTAACTCAATGATCCCAAAGTCCTACCAATACTAACAACAAGATTAATCATATAACCACGAATTGAAAACTAACATAATCTATGCAAAAGAGTGAATGATAGAACTTCTCACTAAAACTCCATAACGGAAACTCACACCAAGGGATACATATCTAACGAGAGAGGGGACACTTCCATAATGCAAACCATACTACATAATAACTCCTCTATTCATGATATGACTCTACTAATAAGGTAAAAAGATAGAAGATAGTGATATGGTACTGCAGCACTCCCCCAAGCTTGGAACAAACCAAGGGGATGCCAAACCTGATGACGAATTACTCCTTCGGTGGTGGTGGTAATATTTTCTTAGTTGTCGTGAGGATATCTTCCAGCATCTTGCGAAGCCTATTATTCTCCCATTGAAGCATGTCCACCTTCCTCTGCAGGTCTCGATACTTATCGTAGAACTCCTTAGTGACTCGTAGGGCTTCCGCTGATGCAGGGCAAGAGATTAAAGGTACCAGCCCCTGCTTGGGGTCTTGGAGATCTTTATCCTTGGCGGACAACATTATGCTTCTAAGCTTCCCGAGAGTATGTCCTGACAGAAACAGATCAAAACAAAAACACGACGAAAACACCATATACGAACCTCGGGAGATACGGGGGATTATATATTACGAAGTTTCATATCAAAAGGAATGTACTGGGAGAAAATGAGTCGGAGGCGGAGTCCTGGGTGGCCTCACCACCTGGTGGCGCGGCTAGGGGTGGGCCCACGCCATGGGGTGGTGTGGGCCACCCCGGCTCCGGTTCCGTCCCTTTTTCGCTTCGAAACTTTCCTTATTGACTGAAAACTGCAAAAATATAGTTGGATTGTATTTTCACAGAACTTTTCTTACCAGAATTGTTACCTAGTTGGAAACGGACTCTGCAGGTCTCTGAATTTGGTCCTTAATGAATTTCTCTAGAGTTATAACTTGAAAGGCATCAACATCTTCATTGTAAGAATCTCCAGCAATATAGTGTTTGAGTCGCTGTCCATTCACTACTTGTGTAGTATTATCTTTTAGAGAGGAAATATTTATTGCTCCTGAACGGTATACTTCTTCAATGATAAAAGGTCCTTCCCATTTTGATAGTAGCTTACCTGCAAAAAATCTGAGACGAGACCTATACAATAGAACTTTCTCACCAACATGAAACTCTCTCTTAAGTATTCGCTTATCATGCCATCTTTTAACTTTTTCCTTAAAGAGCCTGGCATTCTCATAGGCTTCACTCCTCCATTCATCTAAAGAACTCAAGTCAAATAATCTTTTGTCACCAGCGAGCT
Organism: Avena insularis; assembly: GCA_023614405.1. Classification (NCBI taxonomy): domain Eukaryota; kingdom Viridiplantae; phylum Streptophyta; class Magnoliopsida; order Poales; family Poaceae; genus Avena; species Avena insularis. Next base: position 67,540 of record JAJUPC010000221.1, read on the forward strand.
TACAATCTCTATTCAGTTCTTTAACTGCCTAGTAAGCTTTGTGTTCTAATTCTAAGGGTAGGTGGCAAGCTTTCCCATAAACCATTTTATAAGGAGACATTCCCATAGGATTTTTGTAAGCCGTTCTATAAGCCCATAAAGCATCATTCAACTTCTTAGCCCAGTTTTTTCTAGACCTATTAACAGTCTTTTGCAAGATAGATTTAATTTCTCTATTTGATATCTCTACTTGCCCACTAGTTTGGGGGTGATAAGCTGAAGCAATTCTATGATTAACATCATACTTAGCGAGGGTCTTTATAAAACCGCCATGAATGAAATGAGAACCCCCATTAGTCATGAGATACCTAGGCACTCCAAACCTAGGAAAGATAACGTCCTTAAGCATTTTTAGAGAGGTTTCCCTGTCAGCACTTTTCGTAGGAATGGCTTCTACCCACTTAGTAACATAATCAAAGGCAACAAGAATATGAGTGTAACCCTTCGAAGGAGGGAAAAGACCCATAAAGTCGAATCCCCAACAATCAAAAGGTTCAATAACTAGAGAGTACTTCATAGGCATTTCATTGCGTCTAGAAATATTACCAATACGCTGACATTCATCACAAGATAGAACAAATTTTCTTGCATCCTTAAAAAGGGTAGGCCAGTAGAAACCTGATTGTAGTACATTTTGTGCAGTTCTATCTCCTGCATGATGTCCTCCATAGGCGCTACCATGACATTTACACAATATCTCTTTTTGCTCATATTCTGGAACACATCTTCGCATAATACCATCAACTCCTTCTTTGTATAAGTGCGGGTCATCCCAAAAATAATGCCTTAAATCATAGAAGAACTTTCTTCTTTGCTGAGCTATAAAAGTTGGAGGCAAATACTTGGAGACAGTAAAGTTAGCATAATCAGCATACCAAGGGCTTCCTCGCGAGCTCACCCCCACTGCAGCTAACTGTTCATTCGGGAAACTATCGTTAACAGGCATAGGATCAAAATAGATGTTTTCCAAACGAGATAAATTATCAGCTACAGGATTTTCAGCACGCTTTCTATCTACTATATGAAGATCAAACTCTTGTAAAAGCAGTACCCATCTAATAAGCCTAGGCTTAGCGTCCTTCTTTGTCATAAGATATTTAATAACATCATGATCAGTATGAATGGTTACATTTGAGTCCACAATATAGGGCCTAAACTTATCACAAGAAAAAACAACAGCTAGAAATTCCTTTTTAGTAGTAGCATAATTCCTTTGAGCAGCGTCTAAAGTCTTACTAGCATAATGGATAACGTTTAACTTTTTATCAATACGTTGCCCAAGGACAGCCCCTACAGCAAAATCACTAGCATCACACATTATTTCAAAGGGTAAACTCCAATCAGGTGGTTGAACAATGGGGGCTGTAGTTAAAGCCTTCTTAAGAGTTTCAAAAGCTCCCTTGCAATCATTATCAAAAACGAAGGCTACATCTTTTTGAAGAAGATTAGTAAGGGGTTTTGATATCCCAGAAAAGTCTTTAATAAACCTTCTATAGAAACCAGCATGACCAAGAATACTACGAATACCTTTGATGTCTCTTGGGCATGGCATCTACTCAATTGCCTCAACCTTAGCTCTATCAACTTCTATGCCTCTTTTAGAAACTTTATGACCAAGAACAATCCCTTCATTAACCATGAAGTGGCATTTCTCCCAATTAAGAACAAGATTAGTTTCTTCACATCTCTGCAAAACTTTATCAAGGTTGTGCAGACAATTATCAAAAGAAGTTCCATAGACAGAAAAGTCATCCATGAACACTTCTACAATTTCCTCACAAAAGCCATGAAAGATAGTAGACATGCACCTTTGGAAAGTAGCAGCAGCATTACATAAACCAAAAGGCATACGTCCATAAGCATAAGTTCCATAAGGGTAAGTAAAAGTAGTTTTTTCTTGATCTTGTTGTTTAACAGCAATTTGAGAGAAACCAGAATAACCATCAAGAAAACAAAAATGGGTCTTTTTAGACAACCTTTCCAACATTTGATCAATAAAAGGAAGCGGGTAGTGATCTTTCTTAGTAACTTTATTGACTTTCCTAAAATCGATGCACATCCTATAGCCTACCACTATTCTTTGAGGAATAAGCTCATCATTATCGTTAGGGACAATGGTAATACCTCCCTTTTTAGGAACACAATGAACAGGACTAACCCATTCACTATCAGCAATAGGGTAAATAATACCAGCATCAAGGAGCTTCAATACCTCATTCCTTACCACTTCCTTCATCTTAGGATTTAAACGTCGTTGATGCTCCACTACTGGCTTCGCATCTGGTTTTATGTTGATAGAATGCTGACATATAGTAGGTGAAATCCCTTTCAAATCATCTAGAGTATAGCCCACAGCTCCTCGGTGTTTCCTCAAAACCTCCAATAATATTTCTTCTTCCTCCCCTGAAAGTTTAGCGCTAATAATAATAGGATATATCTTTTTATCATCAATAAAAGCATATTTAAGATCATCAGGGAGAGGTTTTAGATCGAAAACCGGATCCTTTTTAGGTGGCATCGTGGTACCCAAGTCTTCTACAGGCAAGTCATGCTTAAGCATCATAGGTTGATCTCGGAGAATCATGTCAATCTCGTTCCTTTCTTCCATGAAGATTTCACTTTCATGTTCTTCCATAAATTGCTGCAAAGCATTGTTAGGAGCAAGAGAAATAGAAGCAAGTTGTTCAACCCTAAAATCCTCATTATGGGTTTCCTCTTCGCAAGGTCCTTTAGCAAATTTCGAAAAATTAAACTCATAAGATTCCCCATCAAACTTAGTCAAGATTTTCTCCCTCTTGCAATCAATAATAGCTCCATAAGTACTCAAGAAAGGTCTACCAAAAATGATAGGATAAGTTTTACTAGCAGCTGAACCAAGTACTAGAAAATCAACAGGGCACTTAATCTTATCGCAAAGAACTTCCACGTCTTGCACAATACCAATTGGAGAGATGGTCTCTCTATTAGCAAAGTGAATAACCACATCAATCTCTTCCAACTCGCAAGGACCGATCTCATGCATAATTTCTCTGTAAAGCTCATAAGGAATAACACTGGAACTTGCACCAATATCACATAAACCATAATAGCAATGATCACCAATTCTAACAGAAAGCACAGGAACAATAGCCTTTTTAGTTCTATTAGGATTTGAAACAATATTAGAAGCATCCTCACAAAATACTATGTGCCATCTTCTACGCTTTTAGTGACATGGTCTTTCACAATTGCTACCACAGGTTCAATATTTATTCATCAGGTTGTACAGTTCTTTTTTTGCTTTTGGTGATTACATTAGTTATCATTGGATGGTCCTTTACCTTTTCGGGGGAGGGAATCTTCTCGATATAAGGTTCAGGTAAGATGGGGTTGATGATGCAATACTCAGCACTTCCAATAGGGGCATAGTCAACAATATCTTTGTAAGGTGCATGGTACTTGTTCCATCCCCTTTTTGGAATTTCGATATAGGAAGCAAAATCTCTAAAGCAATTCGTAATAACTTGCAAATCAAGACCATAAATATTACTAATATTTTGAAAGTCATCAGTTCCCATAAAAGATTCAATGCATTCATAATCATAATTTATACCTGACTTTCTACCTTTGTCATTCATCCAAGCTTCAGCATTGTCTTGAATACGGTCCAGAAGATCCCATTTAGCTTCTTCTTCCATGCAAGTGAATGATCCAGCGCAAGAAGCATCCAATAAATCCTTGTCATGTAGAGGGAGCCTTGCATAAAAGTTATTGATAATAATATTGTTGGGGAGCTCATGAATGGGACATTTGAGCATTAGTAACTTCAATCTCCCCCAAGCTTGAGCTATACTCTCTCCATCAAGATGCCAAAAGTTGTATATTTGATTCCGATCGTTATGTATCTCACTAGGAGGATAAAACTTTGAATAAAAGAGAGGCACTATTTCCTCCCATTCTAGAGCTTGACCATTCTTCAGCAGCTTGTACCAGTCCTTAGCTCTTCCTTTTAGTGATAATGAGAATAACTTCTTCTTAACTTGATCTATAGTAATACCTGCACACTTGAACAACCCGCATAATTCGTGTATAAAGAGTAAATGATCACCGGGATGGAAAGTTCCACCCCAACATAATAGTTATCCATAACACGATCAATAATTCTTGTAGGTATTTTGAAAACATCTTTCTCAGCAGGTGGTGGCTTATCTACTACCTTAGCAGTGGTAGTAGCATTACCAAATAAGAAACTCAGCGAATTATCCATAACGAAAATAAAGCAACTAGCAGAAGTAAACAATACTCACAGTAGAAGTTTCCTTTACCAGTTCCACTCTCCAATAGCGCTTCACTCCCCGGCAACGACGCTAGAAAATAGTCTTGATGACCCACAAGTATAGGGGGTGTATCGCAGTATTTTCAATAACTAAGAGTGTCGAACCCAACGAGGAGCAGAAGGTGCTGGCTAGTGGTATGGATCAGGAATTCTCTACAAATACTTAGCAAACGGATTTTTAGGGGTTTTCGATAAAGCAAGTAAACAAAGTACGAGTAAACAAAAGACAGTAAGAATGAATGCAGCAAGTGGCCCAATCCTTTATGCAGCAAAGGACAAGCCGGTTGTATTTCTATAGATGACCAAACGTTCTCGAGGACACATGGGAAGACTGTCAAGTGCTTTCGCTTCATATAGTCGATTAATCTTCTTTAGCTTGCTAAGTGTTGTGTAGGTGAACCTGTGCTAATGTACCGCCCCATCCAAGACTAAATACATACTTGTGATTAAACCCCCTTGCAAACATCCGTAAGTACAAGAAAGTAATTAAGGTAGAAACCTAACCACAACTTTAAAATCTAAGACCCTTACGTCCCTTGTGCAATGGTTTCCTAACGGGGGTTCAGGTTTACATCACTCCGCAACCCCTACGATTAGTAGCCAAATACACAATGCATTCCCCTAGGCCCATATAGGTGAAGTGTCATGTAGTCGACGTTCACATGACACCACTAGAAGAAGTACACCACAACTTAAATAGCAATCTATTGAATCTTTCTCAACAAAACTCCACTACTAACAACAAGACTTCTCCCATGTCCTCAATAACAAAACGAACTACTCACAAGACATCATATGGATCATGATCAGAGATGGAATAATGATGTATAACAATCTGAACATAAACAATAATTCAATGGTTCACTCAATAGCATCAACTACCAAGAGTAATCAACACCGGGAAAGTTTCCCCTATGAACTAATGCAAGATTCAATGCAATTATTACAGCAATATGGAGATGGTGATGAGGGTGCTGATGGTGATGATGGTGATGATGATGATGATGATCCCGATGAAGTCCAGCTTGATGGTGGTGTTGATGGCGATGATCTCCCCTCTTCGGGAAGGAATTCCCCTGGCAGAAATCTGTGTGCCGGAGAGAACTTTCTCTCTCGGTGTTTTCCGCCTCGTAGAGGCGGCGGAATCTTTCTGTGGTTGCTCCCCCAGTCTTAGGGTTTCATGGGGATGATATATGCCAGAGGGGAGAGGCTGGAGTGGGCCAGGGCGGCCACACCACTCCCTGGCGCGGCCTAGGCCTTCCCGCGCCATGGGGTGGTGTGGGCCCCCTGTAGCCCACCTCCAATCCATCTTATGGCATCCTGAGTCTTCTGGAAAAATAGGATTTTCCGTATATTTTCCCGGATTTTCTGATCTTCGCGAATTTTGCCTCGAAACAACACCTTTTCCATCAGAATCCTGACTGCAGCGGTCCATGCTCCAAAAGTCACCAACCATGCAAAAATAGATGAAATAACATAAGTATCACCTCTCAATACGAAATATATCAATGAATAATAGTGAATTAAGACATAGAATAGTGATACAAAATGGACGTATCAAATGACAAGCAGTTGAATCCCAGCATGCTGCTAGGGTTCCAGGACATGGTTGGACACCATATGCTGGAGTGGCATCATTGCATGTGTTCTTTTTCAAAACCACAATGATGCACACACATACACACACATCCATGTGGGTGTGGTGATGCAGCATTTTTTCAAACCGGTGATACAATGCATGTTGTTGTTGAATCCCACCATGCTGCTAGGGTTCCTGGACATGGTTGGATGATGACCCACAAGTATAGGGGGTGTATCGCAGTATTTTCGATAAGTAAGAGTGTCGAACCCAATGAGGAGCAGAAGGTGCTGGCTAGTGGTATGGATCGGGAATTCTCTGCAAATACTTAGCAAACGGATTTTTAAGGGTTTTTGATAAAGCAAGTAAACAAAGTACGAGTAAATAAAATACAGTAGGAATAAATGCAGCAAGTGGCCCAATCCTTTATGTAGCAAAGGACAAGCCGGTTGTATTACTTAAGATGACCAAACATTCTCGAGGACACATGGGAAGACTGTCAAGTGCTTTTGCTTCATATAGTTGATTAATCTTCTTCAGCTTGCTAAGTGTTGTGTGGGTGAACCTGTGCTAATGTACCGACCTTCCTAGGACTAATACATACTTGTGATTATACCCCTTGCAAACATCCGTAAGTACAAGAAAGTAATTAAGGTAGAAACCTAACCACAACTTTAAACTCTAAGACCCTTACGTCCCTTGTGCAATGGTTTCCTAATTGGGGTTCAGGTTTCTGTCACTCCGGCAACCCCTACGATTAGTAGCCAAATACACAATGCATTCCCCTAGGCCCATATAGGTGAAGTTTCATGTAGTCGACGTTCACATGACACCACTAGAAGAAGTACACCACAACTTAAATATCAAACTATTGAATCTTTCTCAACACAACTCCACTACTAACAACATGACTTCTCCCATGTCCTCAAGAACAAAACGAACTACTCACAAGACATCATATGGATCATGATCAGAGATGGAATAATGATGTATAACAATCAGAACATAAACAATAATTCAATGGTTCACTCAATAACATCAACTACAAAGAGTAATCAACACCGGGAAAGTTTCCCCTAAGAACTATGCAAGATTCAACGCAATTGATACAGCAATATGGAGATGGCGATGAGGGTGCTGATGGTGATGATGGTGGTGATGATGATGATGATCCCGATGAAGTCCAGCTTGATGGTGGTGTTGATGGCGATGATCTCCCCTCTCTGGGAAGGAATTCCCCCGGCAGAAATCTGTCTACCAGAGAGATCTTTCTCTCTCGGTGTTTTTCCGCCCCACAGAGGCGGCGGAATCTTTTTGTGGTTGCTCCTCGAGTCTTAGGGTTTCGGGAGGAATATATACGCCAGAGGGGAGAGCCAGAGGTGGGCCAGGGCGGCCACACCACCTGGTGGCGCGGCCTAGGGCAGCCCACGCCAGGGGGTGGTGTGGGCCCCCTGTGGCCCATCTCCACTCCCTCTTCTGGCATCCTTTGTCTTCTGAAAAAATAGGATTTTCCGTATATTTTCCCTGATTTTCTGATCTTCGCAAATTTTGCCTCCGAACAACACCTTTTCCATCAGAATCCTGACTACAACGGTCCATGCTCCAAAAGTCATCAACCATGCAAAAACAGATGAAATAACATAAGTATCACCTATTAATATGAAATATATCAATGAATAACAGTGAATTATGATATAGAATAGTGATGCAAAATGGATGTATCAACTCCCCCCAAGCTTAGACTTCGCTTGTCCCCAAGCGAAACTGATCTCAATAAACATGACCTCAGGTTTAAGGATTGAAGAGTCGATAAAAGAATACAGACAAGAAGCATCACATTCATCAATACATAGATCATAATAGAAGACAACTCACTATTATATAACTTACTTGCAATAATAAAGGAAACACAATAAAGATACATGAAGTAAATCATAATTGGTAATGGCAAACTTAGCTCTTGGTTGAAGAATAGTTGATAATTTGCTAGAGTTCACAAATAACTGATTTTCAATGATAGCTTTCAAAGTAATAATCACCAAGATAAGAGCAATCTGCAAAACAAGGAACATAAGAAACATGATTGAATAAATCATCATATGAATGAATGAAACAGAACAACTCAAAATACTTGCTGAGATAGAAGGGAATAGGTTTACTGACTCAACTAAAAAGTAAAAGAAAGGCCCTTCGCAGAGGGAAACAAGGATTGCATGTCTCATAAAGAGCTCCCTAAAATTATGATACTTATTAGCTTTCAACTCTCATTGCCCTATCAAATGCATCTTTAGGTGGTTAAGGTTAAAGTGACACAACTAAGAGGATATGCTTGACAAGTTATAAGTTCAAATCTCATGCCCCTTACTTATGAGTACCGAACCTCATGCTACTCAACTTCGGTCACAAGTAAGCTCTTGTCATTGTAAATACATATGTATCATAGAGAACCGCCAACGGGGTACCCCTTGCATATGATACAGGAGCTATCCCATAATCAAAATGACAAGCCAAGCAGACAATGAGCATCTCAGCGATCTTTTTATTTGCTATTTGCATAGGTTTTATTGAGGATGCTTCATAGAATGCTCACTATAGTTATGCTGCAAGTTTCCACCATGATTAGGCATGGCTTAGGCTAGCGGCCCAGGCATTTCTCTAACACACATATAAACTCCATGATCTTACAAGTTCCCCTTTTATTTCACACCGTCGGGATCCATAGGCAAAAGAATCATGATATCAACTAGGCACAAAGTACCATGGCAATGTTGAAAGCGTTCCCCATGATACATGGTTCTGCTAACTTCAACTCATAAAGCGCAAGCATATACGCAACAAAGAAGGACCCAATGGTTCAAGTTTATTAGATGCAAGAAAGTAAAGTGTGCCATCAAGTTCGTGAGAGCTTTAATCACTAATTTTCACATAACAAGTTTAATTTGGAAGGTAGATAAAAAAAGAATTTACTTGGAATAGCAATACTGCTAATAGGTAGGTATGGTGGACACAAATGGCAAAGGTTTTGGTTTAAGGAAGTGGATGCACGAGAAGAATTCCCTCCCAGTACAAGTTTTTGGCTAGCAAGGCTGGGTAGCAAGTATAAGAGTTGAAGGAAACAAACATACATACAAGTGATAGACAAACATGCAATCTTCCTTGGAAGCACAAAAGATCTTAACTAGAGAATACTAAACTTATGAGCAAATCCAGAAAGAAAGATGATGAAATTATATTTCTTTAGAGTACTTTTATATTTTTCATTCAACTCTCAAAAATAGTGTTGCTACTGACCAAGCCAGGTTTGCCAAAACCAACTAAATTAACTCAATGATCCCAAAGTGATACCCATACTAACAACAAGATCAATCATATAACCACGAATTAAAAACTAATATAAGCTATGCAAAAGAGTAAATGATAGAACTTCTCATTAATATTCCATAGCGGCAACTCACACCAAGGGATACATATCTAACGAGAGAGGGGACACTTCCATAATGCAAACCATCCTACATGATAACTTCTCTATCCATGATATGACTCTACTAATAAGGTAAAAAGATAGAAGATAGTGATGTGATACCGCGGCACTCCCCCAAGCTTGGAACAAACCAAGGGGATGCCAAACCTGATGACGAATTACTCCTTTGGTGGTGGTGGTATCCTCTCGATGAGCTTCTTGACCAACTTCCCCAAGTCCTCAATCTCCAAGGTGAGATTACAAATAAGCTGCGAGTTTTGCTCAATGCGGCTGATGATCATGTCGGGTTGAGAATCCCAGCTCTTGTGATTCTTTCCCCACTCTTCCTCCTCTTTTCCTGCATGGTTAGAACGAGGCAAATCCCAATTGGAGGGAAATTTCCCTTTGGGCATATTCTGGTATTGATGCTCATGGATAAGAGTATGGAAAGGATTCTTGGTGCGTGGAGGAAGTGACCAGGGATCTGAATGGTGATGAGGAGGCTTCCCTCCAATTAACATGGTCCTGGCAGGGTTTGCCACCACTCCAATGCTTGCAATGGTAGTGTCGGTGTGCTTTGCCTCTTCTTCATCTTCACTCTTGATCTCCTTCTCCTGCCCGGGGTCTTGGAGGTCTTCCTCCATAGGCTCCTTTCCATTATCCTTGGCGGACACCATTGTGCTTCTAAGCTTTCAAAGATAGTTCCTGGCAGAAACAGATCAAAACAAAAACATGACGAAAACACGATATACGAACCTCGGGAGATCCGGGGGGGTTATATATTACAAAGTTTCATAACAAATGGAAGGTACTGGGAGAAAATGGGTCGGAGACAGAGTCCGCAGTGGCCACACCACCTGGTGGCGCGGCCAGGGGTGGGCCCGTGCCACAGGGTGGTGTGAGCCACCCTAGCTCCATTTCCGTCCCTCTTTTGCTTCGTAGCTTCCCTTATTGACTAAAAACTGCAAATATAGTTGGATAGTATTTTCACAGAACTTTTCTTACCAAACCTGTTACCTATTTGAAAACGGATTCTGCAGGTCTCTGAATTTGGTCCTTGATAAATTTCTCCGGAGTTACAACTTGAAAGGCATCAACATCTTCATTGTAAGAATCTCCAGAAATATAGTGCTTGAGTCACTGCCCATTCACTACTTGTGTAGTATCATCTTTTAAAGAAGAAATTTTTATTGCTCCCGAACGATACACTTCTTCAATAATGAAGGGTCCCTCCCATTTTGACACTAGCTTTCCTGCAAAAAATATGAGACGAGACCTATACAATAGAACTTTCTCACCAACATGAAATTCTCTCTTAAGTATTCGCTTTTCATGCCATCTTTTAACTTTTTCTTTAAAGAGCCTAGCATTTTCATAGGCCTTACTCCTCCATTCATCTAAGGAACTTAAATCAAATAATCTTTTCTCACCTGCGAGCTTACAATCTCTATTGAGTTCTTTAACTGCCCAGTAAGCTTTATGTTCTAATTCTAAAGGTAGGAGACAAGCTTTCCCATAAACCATTTTATAAGGAGACATCCCCATAGGGTTTTTGTAGGCAGTTCTATAAGCCCATAAAGCATCATTCAACTTTTTAGCCTAGTTTTTTCTAGATCTATTAATAGTCTTTTGCAAGATGGATTTAATTTCTCTATTTGATAGCTCTACTTGCCCACTAGTTTGGGGGTGATAAGCTGAAGCAATTCTATGATTAACATCATATTTAGCAAGGGTCTTTCTAAAACCACCATGAATGAAATGAGAACCCCCATCAGTCATGAGATACCTAGGCACTCCAAACCTAGGAAAGATAACATCCTTAAGCATTTTTAGAGAAGTCTCCCCGTCAGCACTCTTCGTAGGAATGGCTTCTATCCACTTAGTAACATAATCAACGGAACCAAGAATATGAGTATAACCTTTTGAGGGAGGAAAAGGACACATAAAATCAAATCCCCAACAATCAAAGGGTTCAATAACTAGAGAGTAGTTCATATGCATTTCATTGCGTCTAGGAATATTACCAACATGCTGGCATTCATCACAAGATAAAACAAATTTTCTTGCATGTTTAAAAAGGGTAGGCCAGTAGAAACCTGATTGTAGCACCTTTTGCGTAGTTCTATCTCCTGCATGATGTCCTCTATAAGCACTACCATGACATTTACGCAATATCTCCTTTTGTTCATATTCTGGAACACATCTTTGCATAATACCATCCACTCCTTATTTATATAAGTGTGGGTCATCCCAAAAATAATGCCTCAAATCATAAAAGAACTTCCTTCTTTGCTGAGCTGTAAAAGTTGGAGGCAAATACTTGGAGACAATAAAATTAGCATAATTAGCGTACCAAGGGCTCCCTCGCGATCTTACCCCTACTGCAGCCAACTGTTCATTTGGGAAACTATCATTAACAGGCATAGGATCAAAAGAGATGTTTTCCAATCGAGATAAATTATCAGCTACAGGGTTTTCAGCACCTTTCCTATCTACTATACGTAGATCAAACTCTTGTAAAAGTAGCACCCATCTAATAAGCCTAGGCTCAGCGTCCTTCTTCGTCATATGGTATTTAATAGCAGCATGATCGATATGAATGGTGACTTTTGAGTCTACAATATAGGGTCTAAACTTATCACAAGCAAAAAAGACAGCTAGAAATTCTTTTTCAGTAGTAGCATAATTCCTTTGAGCAGCGTCTAGAGTCTTACTAGCGTAATTAATAACGTTTAGCTTTTTATCAATTCGTTGCCCAAGGACAGCACCTACAGCAAAATCACTAGCATCACACATTATTTAAAAGGGTAAACTCCAATCAGGTGGTTGAACAATAGGGGATGTAGTTAAAGCCTTCTTAAGAGTTTCAAAAGCTACCTTACAATCATCATCAAAAACGAAGGGTACATCCTTTTGAAGAAGATTAGTGAGGGGTTTTGATATCCTAGAAAAGTCTTTAATAAACCTTCCATAGAAACCAGCATGACCAAGGATACTACGAATACCTTTGATGTCTCTTGGACATGGCATTTCTCAATTGCCTCAACCTTAGCTCTATCAACTTCTATGCCTCTTTCATAAACTTTATGCCCAAGGACAATCCCTTCATTAACCATGAAGTGGCACTTCTCCCAATTAAGAACAAGTTAGTTTCTTCACACCTCTACAAAACTTTATCAAGGTTGTGCAGACAATTATCAAAAGAAGTTCCATAGACGGAAAAGTCATCCATGAACACTTCCACAATTTCCTCACAAAAACCATGAAAGATAGCAGACATGCATCTTTGAAAAGTAGCAGGAGCATTACATAAACCAAAAGGCATATGTCTATAAGCATAAGTTCCGTAAGGGCAAGTGAAAGTAGTTTTTTCTTGATCTTGTTGTTTAACAGCAATTTGAGAGAAACTAGAATAACCATCAAGAAAACAAAAATGGGTCTTTTAGACAATCTTTCCAACATTTGATCAATAAAAGAAAGCGGGTAATGATCTTTCTTAGTAAATTTTTTGACTTTTCTAAAATCGATGCACATCCTATAGCCTACTACTATTCTTTGGGGAATAAGCTCATCATTATCATTAGGAACAACGGTAATTCCTCCTTTTTTAGAAACACAATGGACATGACTAACCAATTCACTATCAGCAATAGGGTAAATAATACCAGCATCAAGGAGTTTCAATACCTCATTCCTTACCACTTCCTTCATCTTAGGATTTAAACATCGTCGGTGCTCTACAACTGGCTTTGGATATGGTTCTATATTGATAGAATGCTGACATATAGTAGGTGAAATCCCTTTTAAATCATCTAGAGTATAGCCCATAGCTCCTCGGTGTTTCTTCAAAACCTCCAATAACCTTTCCTCTTCCTTCCCTGAAAGTTTAGTGCTAACAATAATAGGATATATCTTTTTATCATCAATATAAGCATATTTAAAATCATCAGGGAGAGGTTTTATATCGAAGACCGGATCCTTGTTAGGTGGCAACGTGGTACCCAAGTCTTCTATAGCCAAGTTATGCTTAAGCATCTTGGGTTGACGACAGGGAATCTCGTCAATCTCATTCCTTTCTTCCATGAAAATCTCACTTTCGTGATCTTCCATAAATTGCTGCAAAGCATTGTTAGGAGCAAGAGAAATAGAAGGAAGTTGTTCAACTCTAAAATCCTCATTATGGGTTTCCTCTTCACAAGGTTCTTTAGTAAATTTCGAAAAATTAAACTCATAAGATTCCCCATCAAACTTAGTCAAGATTTTCACCCTCTTGCAATCTATAATCGCTCCACAAGTACTCAAGAAAGGTCTACCAAAAATGATAGGATAAGTTTTACTAGCAGCTGAACCAAGTACTAGAAAATCAGCAGGATACTTAATCTTACCACAAAGAACTTCCACGTCTCGTACAATACCAATTGGAGAGATGGTCTCTCTATTAGTAAGGTGAATAACCACATCAATCTCTTCCAATTCGCATGGACTGATTTCATGCATAATTTGTCTATAAAGGTCATAAGGAATAACACTGGAACTTCCACCAATATCGCATAAACCATAATAGCAATGATCACAAATTCTAACAGAAAGCATAGGAACACTAGCCTTTTTAGTTCTATTAGGATGTGAAACACTATTAGAAGCATCCTCACAAAAGACTATGTGTTCATCTTCTATGCTTTTAGTGACAAGGTCTTTCGCAATTGGTACCACAGGTTCAATGTTTATTTGTTCATCAGGTTTTACAGTTCTCTTTTCACTTTTAGTGATTACACCAGTTATCATAGGATGATCCTTTACCTTATCTGGGAAGGGAATCTTCTCGATATAAGGTTCAGGTAAGATGTGATCAATAGTGCAATACTCAGTACTCCCAACAGGAACACAGTCAATAATATCTTTATAAGGTGCATGGTACTTGTTCCATCCCCTTTTTGGAATTTAAATATAAGAAGCAAAAGCCTTAAAACAATTTGTAATAACTTGTAAATCAAGACCATAAGCATTACTAATGTTTTGAAAGTCATCAGTTCCCATAAAAGAATCAATGCATTCATAATTATAATTTATACCTGACTTTCTACCTTTGTCATTCTCCCAAGCTTCAGCATTATCTTGAATACGGTCTAGAAAATCCCATTTAGCTTCTTCATCCATGCGAGTGAATGATCCAGCACAAGAAGCATCCAATAAATCCTTGTCATGTAGAGGGAGCCTTGCATAAAAGTTATAGATAATAATATTGTTGGGGAGCTCATGAACATGACATTTGTGAATTAGTAACTTCAATCTCCCCCAAGCTTGAGCTGTACTCTCTCCATCAAGAGGCCAAAAGTTGTATATTTGATTCTGATATTTATGAATCTCACTAGGAGGATAAAACTTTGAATAAAAGAGAGGCACTATTTCCTCCCATTCAAGATATTGACCATTCTTCAGCAGCTTATACCATTCCTCAGCTCTTCCTTTCAGTGATAATGAGAATAACTTCTTCTTAACTTGATATGTAGTAATACCTACACACTTGAACAACCCGCATAATTCATGTATAAAGAGTAAATGATCACCGAGATGGATAGTTCCATCCCCAACATAGTAGTTATCCATAGCACGATCAATAATTCTTGTAGGTATTTTAAAAACATCATTATCAGCAGGTGGTGGCTCATCTACTACCTTAGCAGTGGTAGTAGCATTACCAAATAAGAAACTCACCGAATTATCCATAACGAAAATAAACCAACTAACAGAAGTAAACAATACTCACAGTAGAAGTTTCCTTTACCAGTTCCACTCTCCAATAGTGCTTCACTCCCCAGCAACGGCGCCATAAAATAGTCTTGATGACTCACAAGTATAGGAGGTGTATCGCAGTATTTTTGATAAGTAAGAGTGTCGAACCCAACGAGGAGCAGAAGGTGCTGGCTAGTGGTATGGATCAGGAATTCTCTACAAATACTTAGCAAACGGATTTATAGGGGTTTTTGATAAAGCAAGTAAACAAAGTAGGAGTAAATAAAAGATAGTAGGAATAAATGCAGCAAGTGGCCCAGTCCTTTAGGCAGCAAAGGACAAGCCGGATGTATTACTTAAGATGACCAAACGTTCTCGAGGACACGTGGGAAGACTGTCAAGTGCTTTCGCTTCATATAGTTGATTAATCTTCTTTAGCTTGCTAAGTGTTGTGTGGGTGAACCTGTGCTAATGTACCGACCTTCCTAGGACTAATACATACTTGTTATTATACCCCTTGCAAACATCCGTAAGTACAAGAAAGTAATTAAGGTAGAAACCTAACCACAACTTTAAACTCTAAGACCCTTACGTCCCTTGTAGAATGGTTTCCTAATGGGGTTTCAGGTTTCTGTCACTCCGGCAACCCCTACGATTAGTAGCCAAATACACAATGCATTCCCCTAGGCCCATATAAGTGAAGTGTCATGTATTCGACGTTCACATGACACCACTAGAAGAAGTACACCACAACTTAAATATCAAACTATTGAATCTTTCTCAACACAACTCCACTACTAACAACATGACTTCTCCCATGTCCTCAAGGACAAAACGAAGTACTCACAAGACATCATATGGATCATGATCAGAGATGGAATAATGATGTATAACAATCTGGACATAAACAATAATTCAATGGTTCGCTCAATAGCATCAACTACAAAGAGTAATCAACACCAGGAAAGTTTCCCCTAAGAACTATGCAAGATTCAACGCAATTGTTACAGCAATATGGAGATGGTGATGAGGGTGATGATGCTGATGATGGTGGTGATGATGATGATGATGATCCCGATGAAGTCCAGCTTGATGGTGGTGTTGATGGCGATGATCTCCCCTCTCTAGGAAGGAATTCGCCCGACAGAAATCTGTCTACCGCAGAGATCTTTCTCTCTCGGTGTTTTTCCGTCCCGTAGAGGCGGCGGAATCTTAATGGGGTTGCTCCTCGTGTCTTAGGGCTTCGGGAGGAATATATACGCCAGAGGGGAGAGCTAGAGGTGGGCTAGGGTGGCCACACCACCTGGTGGCGTGGCCTAGGGAAGCCCGCGCCAGGGGGTGCTGTGGGCCCCCTATGGCCCATCTCCACTCCCTGTTCTGGCATCCTTCATCTTCTGTCAAAATAGGATTTTCCGTATATTTTCCCGGATTTTCTGATCTTCGCGAATTTTGCCTCTGCACACCACCTTTTCCATCAGAATCCTGACTGTAGCGGTCCATGCTCCAAAAGTCATCAACCATGCAAAAACAGATGAAATAACATAGGTATCACCTCTTAATATGAAATATATCAATGAATAACAGTGAATTATGATATAGAATAGTGATGCAAAATGGATGTATCATTGGACACCACATTCTGGAGTGGCATCATTGCATGTGTTCTTTTCGTAAACAAAAATGATGCACACTGATACACACACACATCCAATGTCTCTAGTGGATCCATGAGGTTTATGTAAAGAACACACAAGCAATGACATCTAGTGGATCCATGTGGTTTAGGAAAAGAACAAACATGCAATGATATCTAGTGGATCCATGTGGTTTATGAAAGGAACACACATGCAATGACTAGTGGATGCATGTGGTTTAGTAAAAGAACACACATGCAATAACATCTACTTGATCCATGTGGTTTATGAAAAGAACACACATGCAATGACTCTAGTGGATCCACGTGGCTTATGAAAAGAACACACATGCAATGACATCTACTGGATCCATGTGTTTTATGAAAAGAACACACATGCAATAACATCTACTTGATCCATGTGGTTTATGAGAAGAACACACATGCAATGACTCTAGTGGATCCACGTGGTTTATGAAAAGAACACACATGCAATGACATCTACTGGATCCATGCGGTTTATGAAAAGAACACACGTGCAATGACATCTACTGTATCCATGCGGTTTATGAAAAGAACACACATGCAATGACTCTAGTGGATCCATGTGGTTTATGAAGAGGACACACATGCAATGACATGCAGTTGAATCGTAGCATGCTGATAGGGTTCCTGGACATGGTTAGACACCACATGCTAGAGTGGCATCATTGCATGTGTTATTTTCCAAAACCACAAAGATGCACACTCAAACACACACACATCCAAGTGGGTGTGGTGATGCATCATCTTTCAAACCGGTGATATAATCCATGTTGAAGTTGAATCCCAACATGCTGCTAGGGTTCTTGGACATGGTTGGACACCACGTGCTGGAGTGGCATCATTGCATGTGTTCTTTTCAAAAAACCACAATGATGCACACTGATACACACACACATCGAATGACTCTAGTGGATCCATGAGGTTTATGAAAAGAACACACATGTAATGACATCTAGTGGATCCATGTGGTTTAGAAAAAGAACACATATGCAATAACATCTAGTGGACCCATGTGGTTTATGAAAAGAACACACATGCAATTTCTCTAGTGGATCCATGTGGTTTAGGAAAAGAACAAACATGGAATGACATCTACTAGATCCATGTGGTTTATGAAAAGAACACACATGCAATGACTCTAGTGGATCCTTGTGGTTTATGAAAAGGACACACATGCAATGACATGCAGTTGAATCCCAGCATGCTTCTAGGGTTCCTAGACATGGTTGGACACCACATGATGGAGTGGCACATTGCATGTGTTATTTTCCAAAACAACAATGATGCACACTGATAAACACACATCCAATGAATCTAGTGGATCCATGTGGTTTATGAAAATAACACACATGCAATGACATATCGTGGATCCATGTGGTTTAGGAAAAGAACACACATGTAATCACATATAGTGGATCCTTGTAGTTTAGGAAAGAACACACATGTAATGAAATCTACTGGATCCATGTGGTTTATGAAAATAACACACATGTAATAACATCTACTGGATCCATGTGGTTTATGAAAAGAACACAGATGCAATGACTCTAGTGGATCCATGTGGTTTATGAAAAGGACACACATGCAATGACATGCAGTTGAATCCCAACATGCTGCTAGGGTTCCTGGACATGGTTGGACACCACATTCTAGAGTGGCATCATTGCATGTGTTCTTTTCCAAAACCACAATGATGCACACTGATACACACACACATCCAATTACTCTAGTGGATCCATGTGTTTTATGAAAAGAACACACATGCAATGACATATAGTGGATCCATGTGGTTTAGGAAAAGAACACACATGCAATGACATCTAGTGGATCCATGTGGTTTATGAAATGAACACACATCTAATGACTCTAGTGGATCCATGTGGTTTAGGAAAAGAACACACATGCAATGACATCTACTGGATCTATGTGGTCTATGAAAAGAACAAACATGCAATGACTCTAGTGAATCCATGTGGATTATGAAAAGGAAACACATCCAATGACATGAAGTTGAATCCCAGCATGTTGCTAGGGTTCCTGGACATGGTTGGACACCACATGCTGGAGTGGCATCATTGCATGTGGTCTTTTCCAAAACCACAATGATGCACACTCATACACACACATCCAATGACTCTAGTGGATCAATGTGGTTTAGGAAAAAACACACATGCAATGATATATAGTGGATCCAGGTGGTTTATGAAAAGGACACACATGCAATGACTCTAGTGGATCTATGTGGTTTAGGAAAAGAACACATACATGCAATGACATCTACTGGATCCATGTGGATTATGAAAAGAACACACATGCAATGACATCTACTGGAACCATGTGGTTTATGGAAAGAACACACATGCAATGACATCTAATGGATCCATGTGGTTTATGAAAAGAACACACATGCAATGACTCTAGTGGATCCATGTGGTTTATGAAAAGGACACACATGCAATGAGATGCAGTTGGACACCATATCTTAGAGTGGAATAATTGCATGTGTTCTTTTTCAAAATCACAATGATGCACACTCATACACACACATCCAAGTGCGTGTGGTGATGCAGGATTTTGTCAAACCGGTGATACAATGCATGTTGTTGTTCAATCCCAGCATGCTGATAGGGTTCCTAGACATGGTTGGACACCACATGCTGGAGTGGCATCATTGCATGTGTTATCTTCCAAAACCACAATGATGCACACTGATACACACACATCAAATAACTCTAGTGGATCCATGTGGTTTATGAAAAGAACACACATGCACTGACATTTAGTGGATCCATGTAGTTTAGGAAAAGAACACACATGTAATGACATCTAATGGATCCATGTGGTTTATGAAAAGAACACACATGCAATGACTCTAGTGGATCCATGTGGTTTAGGTAAGAACACACATGTAATGACATCTACTAGATCCATGTGGTTTATGAAAAGAACACACATGCACTGACATTTAGTGGATCCATGTAGTTTAGGAAAAGAACACACATGTAATGACATCTAGTGGATCCATGTGGTTTATGAAAAGAACACACATACAATGACATCTACTGGATCCATGTGGTCTATGAAAAGAACACATATGCAATGAATCTAGTGAATCATGTGGTTTATGAAAAGGACACACATGCAATGAGATGAAGTTGAATCCCAGCATGTTGCTAGGGTTCCTGGACATGGATGGACACCACATGCTGGAGTGGCATCATTGCATGTGTTCTTTTCCAAAACCACAATGATGCACACTCATACACACACATCCAACGACTCTAGTGGATCAATGTGGTTTAGTAAAAGAACACACATGCAATGACATATAGTGGATCCATGTGGTTTATGAAATGAACACACATGTAATGACTCTAGTGGATCCATGTGGTTTAGGAAAAGAACACACATGCAATGACATCTATTGGATCCATGTGGTTTATGAAAAGAACACACATGCAATGACATTTAATGGATCCATGTGGTTTATGAAAAGAACACACATGCAGTGACTCTAGTGGATCCATGTGGTTTATGAAAAGGACACACATGCAATGACATGTAGTTGAATCCCAGCATGCTGCTAGGGTTCCTGGACATGGTTGGACACCATATGTTAGAGTGGCATCATTGCATGTGTTCTTTTTCGAAACCACAATGATGCACACGCATCCAAGTGGGTGTGGTGATGCAGGATTTTTTCAAACCGGTGATACAATGCAGGTTGCTGTTAAATCCCAGCATGTTGCTAGGGTTCCTGGAAATGGTTGGACACCACATGCTGGAGTGGCATCATTGCATGTGTTCTTTTTTAAAACAAAAATGATGCACACTGACACACACATCGAATGACTCTAGTGGATCCATGAGGTTTATAAAAAGAACACACATGCAATGATATCTAGTGGATCCATGTGGTTTAGGAAAAGAACACATATGCAATGACATATAGTTGATCCATGTGGTTTATGAAAAGAACACACATGCAATGACTCTGGTGGATCCATGTGGTTTAGGAAAAGAATACATATGCAATGACATCTACTGGATCCATGTGTTTTATGAAAAGAACACACATGCAATGACATCTACTTGATCCATGTGGTTCATGAAAAGCACACACATGCAATGACTCTAGTGGATCCATTTGGTATATGAAAAGGACACACATGCAATGACATCTACTGGATCCATGTGGTTTATGAAAAGAACACACATGCAATGACATCTACTAAATCCTTGCGGTTTATGAAAAGAACACACATGCAATGACTCTAGTGGATCCATGTGGTTTATGAAAAGAACACACATTAAATGACATCTAGTGGATGCATGTGGTTTAGCAAAAGAACACACATGCAATGACATCTAGTGGATCTATTGAGGGAAAACCTCTAGGGTGGGCCGACCTTTCACGAATCCCACTCAAATCGAGGATGGAGTGCAGGGGAAGGAGGGAAGGATGAACACGACGAACTCACGCACGAAGAACGCGATGAACACACACACACGCAAAACCACGATACACACAAATAGCTCACGCCGGTGGTGACCGGTCTGGCGCAATCCCTAGTATCGGCGTTAGGCGGAGGTCTCTCTCTCCAACCAACACGGCAAGATGGGAGACTTGGTGAGATCTTGACGTCTAGGCAAAGGACTCCAATGCCTAGGCCTTGTACAACGCGGAGGCACGATGCAAACTCCAACGAGGTTTGGGATATTTGGTGCTCCTTTGTCAAAGGAGCATGAGGCAAGAACTAGATAGATCCACAAAGGGGTTTCCACTAATTCCAAATATCATGCCTAGGGTTTATAATGGAGGTGGGGGACTATATATAGGCCAGCCACTTAAATAGGGGTACTTTAGGAATAAATGGGAAGTTCTGGACAAACTAAGGGGTACATAGGGCCGCAGGCCCAAAGGACTTTTCATGCCTGGCGTCGGTCGGACCGAAGACTCCGGTGTGCAGGCCGGAGACTCCAGTCTAGGCCGGAGAATCCAGTGTTGCCTCTGGACCAGCCTCCGGAGGGGCCTTCAGATTGTCCGGGAGCCTGGTGTAGGGGGTCGGACCGCAGGTAGGGCCGGAGTCTTCGGTGTCTTCAGGCCGGAGACTTTGGCAGGCCGGAGACTCCTGTGTGCGCAGACCAAAGACTCCGGTCTGAGCAGCTCTAGTGACTTCTGCTTCATGCTCTGCTCCTTGTTCTCCATCCTTGGGTGCTTGGTGATGTGTTGTGGCTTTGTACCTGATGATGCATATAGTAGTTGCATGAAGTAGCACAGCATCCAAGGATGTATCAAATTGGCATGAGGAGAGGAGTGAGTTCACCTTAGCTTGTAGGAGTTTGGCTTGGGCACGAGTCATGGGTCCACTTGGGGGACCTGTTGGTGTAGATGTAGGAGCGTCCGTAGGACGGGCTGCATCAGCTCCCCCCCTTGGGAAAGATGAAGGAAATATGCCCTGAGAGGCAATAATAAAGTTTTTATTATATATTCCTTATATATGATAGATGTTTATTTTACATGCTAGAATTGTATTGATTAGGAAACATCAATACATGTGTGTTTAATAAACAAAAAGAGTTCCTAGTTATGCCTCTCTTATAGACTAGCTAGTTGATTAACAAGATGATCAAGGTTTCCTGATCATGGACATTGGATGTTGTTAATAACAAGGTCACACCATTGGTGGAATGATGTGATGAACATTCATCCGAAGTATAGCATTACGATCAAGTCATTATGTTTATATTGCTATAACATCATACGAAGTAGTCTTTATCCTTAGACCATGAGATCATGTTAATTGATAACACCGGAAGAGTATCTTGATAACATCAAATGTCACACCATAACAGGGTGACTATAAAGATGGGTTCAGTACTACGAAGGTGTTATGTTGAGCCTCATGGATCAAGAGTGGAATTTATCAATCCCGATGACGGATAGATATACTCTGGGCCCTCTCGGTGATATCACATTAAGATAGCTTGCAAGCAAGTGATGTGATCACTAGAATGTTATATCACCGGAACAAGAAAAGAGTGCATGTCGGTAACGAGATCAAACTAGGTATGGAGATACCGATGATCGAATCTCGTACATGTAATATATCAAGAGACAAAGGGATTTAGTTACAAGCGTTAAAGGTTCTCATGATCACAGAAGTCATCGTTGAATGTGTAGGAGTCAGTATGGATCTCCAGGTCCTGCTGCTGATTATTGATCGGAGAAGGGTCTCGATCATGTATGCATTATTCGCGAACCGTAGGGTGGCACACTTAAGAGTTACCGAACACCATTTTGGAGCAAATATGTTTCAGACGAAAGAATTGCAAAGCGCAGGAATTGTTTCAATACAAACCGGAAATTGTTTCGGGTGAAATTGCAGAAAGTGGTTATGCATCTGATATTGAAATATTGCAAGGGGCTATATGTGAATGTTTGTTAATTAAAGTAATTAACAAAATTCTGAATAAATTTAATAAAAGAGTTTTATTAAATGAGAGAGCATTAAATTTGGAGAAATTTAATGCATTTAAAGTGGAGACTTTAAAAGGGAATGTGAAGAGGCATTTTAATGTGGAGGGGTTACCACCACATGAATGGGGGAGGTGAGGGGTCACCCCCCCATGTGCTGGCCATGGAGAGAGGGGGCACCCCCTCCTCCTATAAAATTCCACCCATTCCCTCCTTCATCCTCACACCTCCTTGTGAAGGATCTCTCTCCCCCTCTAGAATTATTCCCCCATGGTCTCGAATTAGCGAGATACATGTTCCCAGTGGCATTTTGTCTGGAAGGAGTTGCTGGTTCCGCTGGATCGCTGGAGCGAGGAGGTGGAGGTTGTCCGGTGGCTTGAACGTGTGTGCGAGTACGGATGCGCTGCTGAGTTGCGGCGCTCGGACTTCCTCATGATCTTGAGATCGACAAGTGTACGACTACATCAACCACGAGTTCCTACTCGTTAACAAAACTCGTTGTCTTCGAGGGTAAGTTCTCGTTGGATGTATGTCCACCCGTTGCTTTGTACCTAGTAGATAGATCTTGGCGTGTAGTTCACACCGTAGGAAATTTTTTGTTTTCTATGCTGCGGACCCAACAGTGGTCCCAGAGCCTGATCTATGCATAGGTGCTTTGCACGGGTAGTACACATATGTTTATATGTGGGCGATGATGATCATGTTATTGAATCTTCTATGTATTTTGGAGATTGGTGGCATAGTAGGATGAAGCGGCCCGGGCAAACCTTACATGTCATCGTACATGAGACTGGTTCCACGACTGACATGCAACTTGTTTTGCATAAGTGGCTGGTGGGTGTCTGTCTCTCCTACTATAGTCAATATCTGATTTACAACGACTTGGTAATAACTTAGTTATCCTCGTTGTGGTTCATGTTTGTAGGTGAGAACGGTTCTATCTCCGAAAGCCCTAAGCCACGTAAAACTTGCAATTGATAAATTAGAGGGGTCTAGTTTAGATCGTTGCTAGGCTAGTGTATTGATATGGTATTGTTGTAAGTAGATGTATGATAGATATTCTTACAACACACTCAATGTGTAAGTTCCATAGACCTTGGCCTTACACACAAAGGAATGATAGAGATCATACCACGATGCAAGTGATAGAGATCAAATGCATGGACCATATCATCTCACTTTACACATTAGATGTTTGCATCTTATACTGCTAGTTTGGCGCTTTTGGTAGCATTATAAGATGATCCCTCATTTAGATATCAAGATAAAAATGTGTTCTTCCTTAAGTATGCACCGTTCTGTGGATCGTGTTTCGAGACATCACGTGATGATCGGGTACTTAATCTACGCTTTCATAGGAACGGGTGTAAGACAGTTTTACACACGCGAATACTAAGGTTCTTACTTGGCGAGCCTAGCATGTACAGACATGGCCTTGGAACACGGACCAAAAGGTTAAGCATGAGTCATATAGTTGATATGATGCCCATATAGATGCTCGCCTTTGAAGCTACATCAACTCACGTGATGATCGGACTTGGTGTAGTGGATTTGGTTCATGTAATCACCAAAAGGACACAAGGGATGTCGTTTTTGACTGGGAGTTCATTAGTAATTTGGATTAGTTGAACTCAATCTATCATAAAATTAGTCTAAATAAACTTTACAAACTCTATTGTAGATGGTACCACCTGCTTTTATTTTCAATGTGTTCATGGAGAAAGAGAAACTTGCTGCGAATGGTAGCAACTTCACCAACTGGGCTATGAATTTGAGGATTCTCCTCACTGCTGCACAAAAGCAATATGTGCTAGATGCGCCGCTAGGCCTCCCACCAACTCCTGATGCCCCTGACGAGGAAAAGAATGTCTATGTGACTCGTCAGGAGGACCACAACTTAGTTCATTACGGCATACTGTATGTGCTAGAGCCAGAACTTCGAAACCGTTTCGAGAATGGCAATGTCTTTGATACCATGGGAGAATTTAAAATGATTTTCGATACCCATGCTACCGTAGAGAGTTATAATGCTACAGAAAAGTTCTTTAGCTGCATGATGGAGGAAAACAACTCCGTTAGTGAGCACGTACTCAAAATGTCTGGGTACACTGATAAGCTTGTGTCCTTGGGAATAACGATTCCCATTGACTTAGGCATACATCGTGTTCTCCAATCTCTGACACCTAGCTACAAGAGCTTCGTGATGAACTATAATATGCAGGGCATGAAGAAGTCTCTTCCCAGCTTCACAATGCTTAAGACCGCAGAAGTGGAGATTAGGAAAGAACATCAAGTGTTGATGATCAATAGGACCACCGGTTTCAAGAAAGACAAGAAAGGCAAGCACAAGGGAAAGAAGGGTGGCAAGTCTGCCACGCTCGAAAAGAAACCCCGAGCTGGCCGTAAGTCCGATAATCGAAAGTGCTACTATTGTAAGGATCGCCATTGAAGCGCAACTTCCCCAAGTATTTGGCGGATAAGAAGTCCGGCAAGGCAAACAAAGGTATATGTGATATACATGTTATTGATGTGTACTTGACTAGTACTTGCAGTAGCACCTGGGTATTTGATATGGGATTAGTTGCTAATATATGTAACTCGGTTCAGGGGCTACGGAACAAGCGACAACTAGCAAGGGATGAAGTCAGGATGCGGGTCGCAATGGATCAAAAGTTGATGTGATCGCCGTTGGGACGCTACCTCTCCATATGCCATCGGGATTAGTTATAAACCTAAATAATTGTTATTTGGTTCCTGCACTGAGCATGAACATTGTATCCGGATCGTGTTTGATGCAAAGTGGTCATTCCTTTAAATCTGAAAACAATGGTTGTTCGATTTATAAGAATGATATTATGTATGGTCATGCACCTATGTTGAATAGTTTATTTCTGATGGATCTCGATAGTAATATTACGCACATTCATAATGTTAATGCTAAAAAGATTAAACTTGATGATGATATATCTACATATATGTGGCACGGCCGTCTAGGTCATATTGGCATTGAACGCATGAAGAAACTCCATTCTGATGGACTTTTGGAATCACTTAATTTTGAATCATTTGATACATGTGAGCCATGCCTTATGGGCAAGATGACTAGAACGCCGTTTTCTGGTTCAATGGAACGGGCAACGGATTTATTGGACATCATACATACTAATGTGTTTGGACCAATGAGTTTGTTGGCGCGAGGTGGATATCGTTATTTTGTTACTTTCACGGATGATTTGAGTAGATACGGGTATATCTATTTGATGAAACACAAATCTGAAATTTTTGAAAAGTTCAAAGAATTTCAGAATGAAGTGGAAAATCATCATAATAGAAAGATCAAATTTCTACGGTCGGACCGTGGAGGAGAGGATCTAAGTTACGAGTTTAGCACACACATGAAAGAGTGGAATAGTTTCACAACTCACGCCTTCCGGAACACCACAACATAATTGTGTGTCGGAACGTCGTAATCATACCTTATTGGATATGGTTCGATCTATGATGTCTCTGACTGACTTGCCACTGTCATTTTGGGGTTATGCACTGGAAACAACTGCATTCACTTTAAATCGGGCACCATCTAAATCCATTGAAACGACACCGTATGAATTATGGTTTGGAAACAAACCTAAGCTGTCATTTCTTAAAGTTTGGGGATGCGATGTTTATGTGAAGAAACTTCAACCATATAAACTCGAACCCAGAGCGGAAAAATGCGTCTTCATAGGATACCCTAAGGAAACAATTGGGTATACCTTCTATCACAGATCCGAGGGCAAGGTTTTTGTTGCCAAGAATGGATCCTTTCTTGAGAAGGAGTTTCTCGCGAAAGGTGTGAGTAGTCGGAAGGTAGAACTCGAAGAGGTTATTGAACCTTCTCTTCATGGAATGGCGAGTGGCGCAGCACCGAAAGTTGTTTCGGAGTTGACTTCACCTGATGAAGAGAGAGCTAATGATAATGATCATGAAACTCCGAAAGAGGACACTACCAACCTCGCAGTAAAGCAGACACGTGCAGCCCCGAATCGGATGGCAATCCTGCTAGAATTCCATGGTTGATGAAATGTATGACCCTGCGACGTATGAAGAAGCGATGATGAGCCCGGATTCCAACAAATGGCTGGAAGCCATGAAATCCGAGATGGAATCCATGTACGAGAACCAAGTTTGGAACTTGGTGGACTTACCTCACGATCGAAAGGCCGTTGAGAATAAATGGATTTTCAAATGAAAAACTGATGCTGATGGTAATGTGACCATCTATAAGGCTTGACTTGTCGCAAAGGGGTTTCGACAAATTCAAGGAGTTGACTATGATGAGACATTCTCTCCCGTAGCGATGCTTCAGTCGGCTAGGATTATGTTAGCAATTGCTGCATATTTCGATTATGAAATATGTCAGATGGATGTCAAAACTGAGTTCCTCAATGGTAATATTGAAGAAGAGTTGTATATGATACAACCTAAGGGTTTTGTCGATCCTAAGGATGCTAATAAGGTATGCAAACTTCAGCGATCCATCTATGGACTGAAGCAAGCATCCCGGAGTTGGAATCTCCGCTTTGATGAGGTGATCAAAGAGTTTGGATTTGTCCAAACTTATGGAGAGGCTTGTATTTACAAGAAAGTGAGTGGGAGCAATGTGGCATTTCTGATATTATATGTGTATGACATATTATTGATTGGAAATGATATAGATCTTTTAAACAGTGTTAAAAGTTATCTAAACAGCAAATTTTCGATGAAATACCTTGGTGAAGCGTCATATATATTAGGCATTAAAATATATAGAGTTAGATCAAGGCGCCTAATTGGGCTATCGTAGAGTACATACCTTGATAAGATATTAAATAAGTTTAATATGGACGAAAGTAAGAAGGGGTTCTTACCTATGTTGCAAGGCAAGACATTGAGTAAGATTCAAAGTCCGGCTACGGCGGAAGAAAGAGAGATGATGGATAAGATCCCCTATGCCTCGGCCATAGGCTCTATTATGTATGCCATGCTATGTACAAGAACGGATGTGGCACATGCTATTAGTTTGACTAGTAGGTACCAATCTGATCCAGGTTCGGAACACTGGATAGCGGTAAAGAACATCCTCAAGTACTTGAGAAGAACTAAGGATATGTTTCTTATATACGGAGGTGAAGAAGAGCTAGTGGCTAAGTGTTATGTCGATGCTAGCTTTGACGCTGATCCGGATGACTCTAAGTCTCAATCCGGATACGTATTTCTCTTGAACGGAGCAATAGTTAGTTGGAGGAGTTCCAAACAACCTGTGGTGGCTGGATCAACGACGGAGGCGGAATATGTTGCTGCTTCAGAAGCGGCGTAGGAGGCGCTTTGGATGAAAGAGTTCATTACGGAACTAGGTGTGGTTCCCAGTGTGTTGGATCCAATGGTGATCTATTGTGACAACAATGGAGCCATAGCCAACGCAAAGGAACCAAGGTCTCACAAGAATTCCAAGCATATTAAGCGCCGGTTTCACTCCATCCGCGAGCATGTCAAGGATGGAGATATAAAGATTTGTAAAGTACACACAGACCTAAATGTAGCAGATCCGTTGACTAAAGTTCTCCCTAGGGCAAAACATGATCAACACCAGAACTCCATGGGTGTTACATTTATCACTATGTGAACTAGATTATTGTCTCTAGTGCAAGTGGGAGACTGAAGGAAATATGCCCTGAGAGGCAATAATAAAGTTGTTATTATATATTCCTTATATATGATAGATGTTTATTTTACAAGCTAGAATTTTATTGATCAGGAAACATCAATACATGTGTGTTTAATAAACAAAAAGGGTTCCTAGTTATGCCTCTCTCATAGACTAGCTTGTTGATTAACAAGATGATCAAGGTTTCCTGATCATGGACATTGGATGTTGTTAATAACAAGGTCACACCATTGGTGGAATGATGTGATGAACATTCATCCGAAGTATAGCATTACGATCAAGTCATTATGTTTATATTGCTATAACTTCATACGAAGTAATCTTTATCCTTAGACCATGAGATCATGTTAATTGCTAACACCGGAAGAGTATCTTGATAACATCAAACTTCACACCGTAACAGGGTGACTATAAAGATGGGTTCAGTACTACGAAGGTGTTATGTTGAGGCTCATGGATCAAGAGTGGAATTTGTCAATCCTGATGACGGATAGATATACTCTAGGCCCTCTCGGTGATATCACATTAAGATAGCTTGCAAGCAAGTGATGTGATCACTAGAATGTTATATCACAGGAACGAGAAAAGAGTGCATGTCGGTAACGAGATCAAACTAGGTATGGAGATACCGATGATTGATTCTCGGACATGTAATATATCGATAGACAAAGGGATTTAGTTACAAGCGTTAAAGGTTCTCACGATCACAGAAGTCATCGTTGAATGTGTAGGAGTCAGTACGGATCTCCAGGTCTCGCTGCTGATTATTGATCGGAGAAGGGTCTCGATCATGTCTGCATTATTCGCGAACTGTAGGGTGGCACACTTAAGAGTTACCGAACACCATTTTGGAGCACATATGTTTGAGACGAAAGAATTGCAAAGTGTAGGAATTGTTTCAATAGAAACCGGAAATTGTTTCGGGTGAAATTGCGGAAAGTGGTTCTGCATGTGATATTGAAATATTGCAAGGGGCTATATGTGCATGTTTGTTAATTAAAGTAATTAACAAAATTCTGAATAAATTTAATAAAAGAGTTTTATTAAATGAGAGAGCATTAAATTTGGAGAAATTTAATGCATTTAAAGTGGAGACTTTAAAAGGGAATGTGAAGAGGCATTTTAATGTGGAGGGGTTACCACCACATGAATGGGGGAGGTGAGGGGTCACCCCCCATGCGCCGGACATAGAGAGAGGGGGCACCCCCCTCCTCCTATAAAAGGCCACCCATTTCCTCCTTCATCCTCACACCTCCTTGTGAAGGATCTCTCTCCCCCTCTAGAATTATTCCCCCATGGTCTCGGATTAGCGAGATACATGTTCCCGGTGGCATTTCGTCTAGAAGGAGTTGCTGCTTTCGCTGGATCGCTGGAGCGAGGAGGTGGAGGTTGTCCGGTGGCTTGAACGTGTGTACGAGTACGGATGCGCTGCTGAGTTGCGGCGCTCGGACTTCCTCACGATCTTGAGATCGGCAAGTGTACGACTACATCAACCACGAGTTCCTACTCGTTAACAAAACTCGTTGTCTTCGAGGGTAAGTTCTTGTTGGATGTATGTCCACCCATTGCTTCGTACCTAGTAGATAGATCTTGGCGTGTAGTTCACACCGTAGGAAAATTTTTGTTTTCTATGCTGCAGACCCAACAAAAGAGTCGTCCTCGACTCTTCATGGTTGTCATCTTGAAGATCTCCATGGTAGGGTGAGAGATCCTTGACGTTGAATGTATTGCTTGCAAGGTACTTGGATGTCGGTATGTCGATGATGTAGGCGTTGTTGTTGATTCGCTTGAGGACCTTGAAGGGACCATCTCCTCTCGACTTGAGCTTGGAGTCGCATTCCTTGGGGAAGCGGTCTTTGCTTAGGTGTATCCACACAAGATCACCTTCTTCAAATATCATCTCCTTCTTGTCCTTGTTTAACCTTGAAGCTTGGCGAAGGACTTGTTGTTCGATAGTAGATCTTGTTTCTTCATGAAGTTTCTTCATAGCTTGTGCACGCTTCTCAACGTCCATGTTCGTGCGCTCATGGAGAGGTAGTGGTAGGATGTCGAGCGCGGTGAGGGGATCGAAACCATAGACGATCATGAAGGGACTCATCTTGGTTGTCGAGTGCTTGGCACGGTTGTAGGCGAACTCGGCGTGTGGAATGCATTCCTCCCAATCCTTCAAGTTTTTCTTGATCAACACACGTAGAAGCATTCCGAGGCTTCGGTTGACAACTTCGGTTTAGCCATCAGTTTGAGGATGTGACATGGATGAAAAGAGGAGCTTGACGCCGAGCTTGGCCATGAGTGTCTTCCATAAGTAGCTCATTAATTTGACGTTGCGGTGAGAGACGATTGTTCTTGGCACACCGTGAAGACGGACGATTTCCCTGAAAAGCAGATTTGCAACATGTGAAGCATCGTCGGTCTTATGGAATGGTATGAAGTGTGCCATTTTGGAAAAACGATCCACGACAAGAATATAGAGTCATGACCATGCTTAGATCTAGGCAATCCTAACACGAAATCCAGGCTAATGTCGGACCAAGGTGTACGAGGAATATCCAATGTCATATAAAGGCCATAGGGATTAGCTTGCGACTTAGCTTGAACACATCTCGTGCATCGTTGAATGTAGCGCTCCACGTCACGCTTCGTCTTGGGCCAAAAGTAGTGAGTGGAGAGCATGTCCAAAGAATTGTCACGGCCAAAGTGACCCATAAGGCCTCCACCAAGAGATTCTTGGAGAAGTAAAAGTTGGAGCGACGATTTCGAAATGCAAAGTTTGTTTTGTCTAAAGAGAAAACCCTTACGAAAATAGAAATCATCAACTCCTTTGTCAATGGAGCACTTTGCGAAAATTGGTTCAAAAAACGGGACGGAAGCATACAAGGTTTTTATTTCCTCAAGACCCAACACGTTGATTTCAAGTCTCGTAAGAAGGCTTGTGTGCTTGCGAGACAAAGCGTCCGCAACTACATTATCTTTTCCCTTCTTATACTTGACAATGTATGGAAAAGACTCCATGAACTCAACCCACCTAGCGTGTCTCTTACTCAAGTTGGCTTGGCCTTTGAGATATTTCAACGACTCATGGTCGGAATGTATGATAAATTCCTCGCGCCAAGGGTAGTGTTCCCAAACTTGAAGAACACGAACTAAGACAAAAAGCTCTTTGTCATAAATTGGATAATTAAGTCGAGAACCATTGAGTTTCTCGCTATGGTAGGCTATAGGACGTCCGTTTTGCATAACGACTCCTCCAATGCCAATACCACTAGCATCACACTCTATCTCAAAAGTTTTTGTGAAATCCAGTAATGCAAGGAGAGGTGCTTCGGTGAGCCTCTTTTTGAGTTCATCAAAAGCTTTTTGTTGCGCTTTGCCCCACAGGAAGGTGATATTCTTTTTCATCAACTCGTTGAGAGGGCACGCAATGGTTGAAAAGTCTTTCACAAAGTGACGATAGAAACCGGCCAACCCATGAAAACTTTGGAGTTCACTCACATTTGTTGGGATGGGCCAATCACGTATGTCCTTTACCTTGGAAACATCAACTTCAATTCCCTTCGAAGAAACGACAAATCCAAGAAAAATCAACTTGTATTCAGCAAAAGTGCACTTGGGAAGATTAGCATAAAGATTTTCATGTCTAAGGATTTGCAAAACTTCCGTGACATGTGTTATATGGTCCTCAAGTGATTTTCTATAAACAAGAATATCATCGAAATAGACAACAACACTTTTTCCAATGAGAGAATGCAAGATATGATTCATGAGGCGTATGAAGGTGGATGGGCCATTAGATAAACCAAAGGGCATAACCAACCATTCATAGAGACCAAGTTTGGTCTTGAAGGCAGTTTTCCACTCATCACCTTCAGCCATGCATATTTGATGGTAACCACTACGAAGATCAATTTTCGAAAAAATAGTGGCTCCACACAATTCATCAAGCATGTCATCTAGATGTGGTATGGGATGTCGATAACGCACGATGATAGCATTGATTGGACGGCAGTCCATGCATAACCGTAACGTATCATCCGTTTTGGGAACAAGTATCACGGGTACGACACTTGGACTAGTGCTAACTTGGATCAGACCTTTGGAGACGAGTTGGTTGATCTGACGTTAAATCTCCTTTGTCTCCTCTGGTTTTCGTGCGATAAGCGGTGTGGTTGGGAAGTGGTGCACCGGGGATGAGGTTAATGCGATGTTCGATGGCGCGAAGAGGAGGTAGTCCATGTGGAAGCTCTTCAGGGAACACATCCTTAAATTCCTGCAAAACAATCATCAAAGATGGAGGAACATTGGTTAATTCATTAGTTCCTTACGCTAGTCCCTTGCAAAGGAGGACATAGTGCAAGATGGATGGGTTGTTTCGAACATCTCTCATCTCACTTTTGGTGGCAAGGAGAGCACTCTTAGTTTTTCCACTCGAGTTTGGCTTGTGGCTCTCACTCACTATGAGGTGGTTCTCTCTCTCACCGCTCTTCTCACAAGTAGGTGTTGTGCTTTGCGCCCTCGCTAAAGCCTTTGCATTGTCCGCAATTATTTGGCTAGGAGTCATTGGTTGCAAAACACATGTTTTGTTGAGCCATTTGAAGGTGTGTACATTGGTGCGACCATCATTTTGAGCAGCCTTGTCAAATTGCCATGGTCGACCAAGAAGCATGTGGCAAACTATCATAGGAACCACATCACACTCCACCATATCTTTGTAAGGACCAATGGCAAAGGACACCGATACGCTATGTTTGATCTTCATGGACCCTTGGTCACTTAGCCATTGCACGTGGTAGGGGTGCTTGTGCGGATGGAGGGTGAGGTTGAGCTTCTCACACAACTCGGTCCTAGCAAGGTTGTGGCAACTCCCTCTGTCAATGATCACCTTGATAGATTTGCCATTGATGCCAGCTCGTGTTTGGAAGATATTGTAGCATTGGTCTTCATGCTCTTGTGCTTGAGTGGTCAAGATCCTTGTGATGACCAGCGATGGACTTGCCTCATGTTCACACATGAGGAGTTCTTGGTCATCTTCCACTCGTTGCCTTGCCATTGCGTCCTTGACTCGGGCATCAAATTCATCTTCACTCAAGTACTCTTCATCACCATTGTCATGGATGAACAAGACTTTCTTGTTTCCACATTCGGCCGACTTGTGTCCTTTACCTCCACACTTGTAGCATTCACCGTTGAAAGATGTATCACTCTTTGCTTGTTTTCCACTTGGGGCAGTTTTCCTTGAGGAAGTGTGGGCTTCAAGGAAGGCTTGGAGGTACTTGAGGATCTTCCATTGAAAGTTGTTGGCGTAGTGGTTGAAGCTTGTTTGTAGGTGAAATACGTCTTAGGCTTGTTGTACTTGATGTCCTCTTGCACTTGACGTTTAGCCTTTGTTGCGATGTGCACAAGCTCAACCATGGTGTTGTATGTTTGGATCTCGACGATGCGCTTGATTGGGTGATTCAAGCAAATAAGGAAACATGCCATAGTTTGCTCCATGCGCTCATCAATGTTGGCGCGGATCAAGTTGAGTTCCATTTCCTTGAAGTACTCTTCCACGGTCTTTGTCCCTTGATGAAGCGATTGAAGGTTGTTGAAGAGGTCATGCGTGTAGTGCGCGGGGACAAAGCGGTATCTCATATGAGCCTTCATGTCATGCCAAGTTGTGATTGGCGGATCTTGTCTTGCATCACGAGCAACTCGAACTTGTTCCCACCAAAGGTTGGCGTAATCATCAAAATCAAGCGACGCCATGGCGACCATCTTCTCGTTGCTATAATTGTGCATGCAGAAGATCTTGTCGACCTTGAGTGCCCACGAGAGGTATTCTTCAGGGTCATTGGATCCAGTGAACTTGGGCATTGTGAACTTGAGCTTGTTGAAAGTTTCTTCATCGTTGCGGTCATTGCGACGAGCTTGGTGACCTTATTGATGATCTTGTAGTTGGGGAGGTGGAACTTGGTTCTCGTGTCCTTGTTGCGGAGCTTTCTCTTGATATTGTTGTTGAGGCACTTGCTCTTGCTCTTGGTGTGGTTGTTGACGATGTTGAGGCACTTGGGCCCCATGAGATTGTTGAGGAAGTGTAGCTTCATGACGCGGTTGATGACGAAGAGGAGGTTCATTCCTTGGTTGGTGATGTTGATTAGGCACATGGGCCTCACGGTGAAGATCATGGTCGTGAGCCTCTTGATGTGGTGGGCGTCGCTCAACTTGTACCACTTGATGCTCCATGTTTTTGTGTGGTGGAGGCGGCGCCTCGTGATGACCATGGTGTCGGTGTGGACGTTCATGACGTTGATGACGAGGAGGAGGATCTTGGAGAGCTTCACATTGATGACGAGATTGATTCTCCAAATTGGAGTCATCACTTATTGTGTCAAGTACATGTCACGGGAGATGGTGGTAGACTTGCGGTTGCACTTGCGGTTCTTCTTGTGGTTGCTCTTGTTGGATCACCAATGCCCTTGCGTGATGACGGTGTGCTTCTTCCCTTGCTCGTGGCCTTGAAGAGAAATCACCATCATAGCTTGACGCTGCGGCGTGCCGTTGGGAAGGTACATAGTTCGAAGAACTTCCATCTTCAACCACGGGGGCATCATTGCATCTTGGAGCACTTGGATGTAGATCTTGTTTAAGAGGTGCATGGCGATGCGAAGAACTTGAAGAGCTTGATGCGCGTGAATGTGGTCTTGCCATTTCGTCGATGAGGCGTCGAAGATTGTCATTTGTTTCAGCGACGAAGCGTTGAAGCGCTTCATTTTGGTGGCCAAAGTTGTGATGCATTGCGTGCATTTGTCGTTCGAGGCCATCGAAGCGGTTGTCTATGTTCTTGAACTCGGCTTGCGTCTCGCCAAATTGTTCATCTTGTCGCGTCTCAAGGGTTTGGCAACGTTCACGGAACTCTTGGCGGACGATGAAGTGACTTGCGCGCGTCATGTACGGTCCTTGATCTTCTTCTTGGGGAGGTGGTTGGCTCGACTCACCGTGCCTATCCATCATGCAAGACACGCAAGTATTGTATATGGAAGTGGAATATGGTGGTGTTAGCCTTGTACCTCACCTTGGGGATTGCACCAAACTAGAAACCACAAGTGAGAGCTATAAGCGTGCAAAGTGGAATTGCAAAGAAAACTCACCCTAAAGAAAGAACTAACTCTCAAAAGCTTGTTGGTGGTAGGTTAGGATTGTGGAATGCCAAAGAACCAACCAAAATAAAAGGGATAGTCAAAAGTGGGTAAAATACAACAAAACTCAAGGGCGAAGGTCAACAACTCAAAGGGGTGACGGGAACCTACGACTATATATACACACGTGGAGATTGTTGGGATTGACACGACTATGAAAATGAGCAAACAAAATGTCCTAACAAAGACTACGCTCGGTGTTGTGCCAATACAAGGAGAGACCGTGGCTCGTTTGCAAAGAGGAAAAATGAGCAACGGATTTGTGCACTTGCCTCGGGCGCTCTTTCTCTCTCTCTTGCTTACACGGTTTGAGACCCTCTTTTGCAAGGGGAGACTATTTTTCTTTTTCTTTTGCTTTGTATCTTTTTCTTTCTTTTTTTTGCCCTCCCTTGATGCTACCTGATGACCCCCAAGTATAGGGGGTGTATCGCAGTATTTTCGATAAGTAAGAGTGTCGAACCCAACGAGGAGCAGAAGGTGCTGGCTAGTGGTATGGATCAGGAATTCTCTACAAATACTTAGCAAACGGATTTTTAGGGGTTTTCGATAAAGCAAGTAAACAAAGTACGAGTAAACAAAAGACAGTAAGAATGAATGCAGCAAGTGGCCCAATCCTTTATGCAGCAAAGGACAAGCCGGTTGTATTTCTATAGATGACCAAACGTTCTCGAGGACACATGGGAAGACTGTAAAGTGCTTTCGCTTCATATAGTCGATTAATCTTCTTTAGCTTGCTAAGTGTTGTGTGGGTGAACCTATGCTAATGTACCGTCCCATCCAAGACTTAATACATACTTGTGATTAAACCCCCTTGCAAACATCCGTAAGTACAAGAAAGTAATTAAGGTAAAACCTAACCACAGCTTTAAACTCTAAGACCCTTACGTCCCTTGTGCAATGGTTTCCTAACGGGGGTTTAGGTTTCTGTCACTTTGGCAACCCCTACGATTAGTAGCCAAATACACAATGCATTCCCCAAGGACCATATAGGTGAAGTGTCATGTAGTCGATGTTCACATGACACCACTAGAAGAAGTACACCACAACTTAAATAACAATCTATTGAATCTTTCTCAATGCAACTCCACTACTAACAACAAGACTTCTCCCATGTCCTCAAGAACAAAACGAACTACTCACAAGACATCATATGGATCATGATCAGAGATGGAATAATGATGTATAACAATGTGAACATAAACAATAATTCAATGGTTCACTCAATAGCATCAACTCCAAAGAGTAATCAACACCGGGAAAGTTTCCCCTATGAACTATAGCAAGATTCAACCAATTGTTACAGCAATATGGAGATGGTGATGAGGGTGCTGATGGTGATGATGGTGGTGATGATGATGATGATGATCCCGATGAAGTCCAGCTTGATGGTGGTGTTGATGGAGATGATCTCCCCTCTCCGGGAAGGAATTCCCCAGAAATCTCACGGAGAGATCTTTCTCTCGGTGTTTTCCACCCGCAGAGGCGGAATCTTTCGTGGTCGCCTCGAGTCTTAGGGTTTCAGGAGGATAATATACGCTAGAGGGGAGAGCCAGGGGTGGACTAGGCACACACCACCTAGGTGGCACGCCATGGGGTGGTGTGGGCCCCCTGTGGCCCACCTCCACTCCATCTTCTGGCATCTTGAGTCTTCTGGAAAAATAGAATTTTCCGTATATTTTCTCGGATTTTCTGATCTTCGCGAATTTTGCCTCCAAACAACACCTTTTCCATCAGAATCCTTACTGCAGCGGTCCATGCTCCAAAAGTCATCAACCATGCAAAAACAGATGAAATAACATAAGTATCACCTCTCAATACGAAATATATCAATGAATAATAGTGAATTAAGACATAGAATAGTGATGCAAAATGGACGTATCACTACCTAGTCACACTTGATATTTCTCTTACACTCTCACTATCCAAGGACAAATGCACAATGCTCAAGCAAACACAAGATGAGCCACTCTCATGGGATAGGTACACACAAAGGAAGATAGGGGTTAACAAGCTGACCCAAGTTATACCTTTGTTGTTAATGATGAACTTGGCGTCAGTGGTGCAGGATGATGTTCGTGGGCCGTGGTGTCGATGAGCAGGAGTTGTCAATGCGGAAGCTTGCTGTTAGTTGGTGACACGCACACGGGCACAAAAAAACAAGAGGAAATTAGCCAATGCAAGATTAGAGGCAAAACTGTCAAAATCAGGCGTCAGGGCCGAAGACTCCGTGGTCTCAGGCTGCAGACTCTGGTGTGGGTAGGCCGGAGACTCCAGTGTAGGCCAGAAACTCTGGTGTGCAGGCTGGAGACTCCAGTCTGGAATCAGATCGCGAACTGCTCATGTTCTTGAGTGGAAATCCACGCCTCGGGTCCTCAAATCCGCGAAAAATTGGCCAAATTGGGCTGGGAAAACGCAGGATAAAGCTGGACTAACTCCTAAGACAAGGTTTGGTCGGACCAAAACCAAAAATAACAATCCAAATCAAGAGATCGATTCAAAGGCAAATTTGGGCTGTTTTTTTTGGGGATTTTCAATTTTTTTGGTGGATAGAAGAAATATTTGTGGGGGAATTCGTGAGCAACGAAGCTCTTGATACCAATATGTTGAGGGAAAACCTCTAGGATGGCCCGACCTTTCACGAATCCCACTCAAATCGAGGATGGAGTGTGGGGGATGGAGGGAAGGATGAACATGACGAACTCACGCACGGAGAACACGATGAACACACACGCAAAACCATGATACACACCAATAGCTCACGCCGGCGGTGACCGGTCTGGAGCAATCCCTAGGATCGGCGTCGGGCAGAGGACTCTCTCTCGAACCGACACAACGAGATGGGAGACTCGCTGAGATCTTGACGTCTAGGCAAAGGGACTCTGATGCCTAGGCCTTGTACAATGTGGAGGCATGATGCAAACTCCAACGAGATTTGGGATATTTGGAGCGCCTTTGTCAAAGGAGCATGAGGCAGGAACTAGATAGATCCACAAAGGGGTTTCCACTAATTCCAAATATCATGCCTAGGGTTTACAATGGAGGTGGGGGACTATATATAGGCCATCCACTTAAACAAGGGTACCTTAGGAATAAAAGGCAAGTTCTAGAGGGACTAAGGGGTACATGGGATGCAGGCCCAAAGGCCTTTTCATGCCTGGCGTCAGTTGGACCAGAGACTCCGGTGTGCAGGCCAGAGACTCCGGTCTAGGCCGGAGAATCTGGTGTAGCCTCCGGACCTGCCTCCGGAGGGACCTTCAGATTGTCCCGGAGCGTGGTGTAGGGGGTCGGACCGGAGGTTGGGCCAGAGTCTCCGGTGTCTTTAGGCCAGAGACTTTGGCAGGCCGAAGACTCCGGTGTGCGTAGACCGGAGACTCCGGTCTGAGCAGCTCCAGCGACTTCTGCTTCACGCTCTGCTCCTTGTTCTCCATCCTTGGGTGCTTGGTGATGTGTTGTGGCTTCGTACCTGATGATGCATAGAGTAGTTGCATGAAGTAGCGCACCATCCAAGGAAGTATCAAATTGGCATGAGGAGAAGGGCGAGTTCACCTTATCTTGTAGGAGTTTGGCTCGGGCACGAGTCATGGGTCCACTTGGGGGACCTGTTGGTGTAGATGTAGGAGTGTCCGTAGGACGGGCTACATCAGGATCCATGTGGTTTAGGAAGAGAACACACATGCAATGACTCTAGTGGATCCATGTTGTTTAGTAAAACAACACACATGCAATGACATCTACTGGATTAATGTTTTTTATGAAAAGAACACACATGCAATGACATCTAATTGATCCATGTGGTTGATGAAAAGAATACACATGCAATGACTCTAGTGGATCAATGTGGTTTATGAAAAGGACACACATGCAATGACATCTACTGGATCCATGTGATTTATGAAAACAACACAGATGAAATGACATCTATTGGATCCATGTGGTTTATAAAAAGAACACACATGCAATGACTCTAGTGGATCCATGTGGTTTATGAAAAGGACACACTTGCAATGACATGCAGTTGAATCCCAACATGCTACTACCGTTCCTGGAGATGGTTAGACACCACATGCTAGAGTGGCATCATTGCATGTGTTCTTTTCCAAAACCACAATGATGCACACTCATACACACACACCCAAGTGGGTGTGATGATGCAACACCTTTCAAACCGGTGATATAATCGATATTGAAATTGAATCCCAGCATGCTGCTAGGGTTCCTGGACATGGTTGGACACCACATGCTGAAGTGGCATCATTGCATGTGTTCTTTTCAAAAACCACGATGATGCACACTAATACACACACACATCCAATGACTCTAGTGGATCCATGTGGTTTATGAAAAGAACACACATTCAATGACATATATTGAATCCACGTGGTTTAGGAAAAGAACACACATGCTATGACATCTAGTGGATCCATGTGGTTTATGAAAAGAGCACACATGAAATGACTCTAGTGGATCCATGTGGTTTAGAAAAGAACAAACATGCAATGACATCTACTGGATCCATGTGATTTATGAAAAGAACACACACGCAATGACTCTAGTGGATTCATGTGGTTTATCAAAAGGACACACATGCAATGACATGTACTGGATCCATGTGGTTTATGAAAAGAACACACATGCAAATACTCTAGTGGATCCTTGTGGTTTATGAAAAGGACACACATGTAATGACATGCAGTTGAATCCCAACATGCTGCTAGGGTTCCTAGACATGGTTGGACACCACATGCTAGTGTGGCATCATTGCATGTGTTGATTTCCAAAACCACAATGATGCACATTAACACACACACATCCAATGACTCTAGTTGATCCATGTGGTTTATGAAAAGAACACACATACAATGACATATAGTGGATCCATGTAGTTTAGGAAAATAACACACATGCAATGGCATCTAGTGGATCCATGTGGTTTATGAAAAGAATACACATGCAATGACTCTAGTAGATCCATGTGATTTATGAAAAGAACAAACATGCAATGACATCTACTGGATCCATGTGGTTTATGAAAAGAACACACATGCAAATACTCTAGTGGATCCTTGTGGTTTATGAAAAGGACACACATGTAATGACATGCAGTTGAATCCCAACATGCTGCTAGGGTTCCTAGACATGGTTGGACACCACATGATGGAGTGGCATCATTGCATGTGTTCTTTTCCAAAACGACAATGATGCACACTCATACACACACACACATCCAATGACTCTAGTGGATCCATGTTGTTGATGAAAAGAACACACATGCAATGACATATAGTGGATCCATGTGGTTTAGGAAAAGAACACACATGCAATGGCATCTAGTGGCTCCATGTGGTTTATGAAAAGAACACACATGCAATGACTCTACTAGATCCATGTGGCTTAGGAAAAGAACACGCATGCAATGGAATCTACTGGATCCATTTGGTTTATGAAAAGAACACACATGGAATGACATGCAGTTGAATCCCTAGATGCTTCTAGGGTTCCTAGACATGGTTGGACACCACATGCTGGAGTGGCATCATTGCATGTGTTCTTTTCCAAAACCACAATGATGCACATTGATACACACACACATACAATGACTCTAGTGGATCCATGTGGTTTAGGAAAAGAATACACATGCAATGACATCTAGTGGATCCATGTGGTTTAGGAAGAGAACACACATGCAATGACTCTAGTGGATCCATGTTGCTTAGTAAAAGAACACACATGCAATGACATCTACTGGATTAATGTGTTTTATGAAAAGAACACACATGCAGTGACATCTAATTGATCCATGTGGTTTATGAATATAATACACATGCAATGACTCTAGTGGATCAATGTGGTTTATGAAAAGGACACACATGCAATGACATCTACTGGATCCATGTGATTTATGAAAACAACACACATGAAATGACATCTATTGGATCCATGTGGTTTATGAAAAGAACACACATGCAATGACTCTAGTGGATCCATGTGGTTTATGAAAAGGACACACTTGCAATGACATGCAGTTGAATCCCAACATGCTACTACCGTTCCTGGAGATGGTTAGACACCACATGCTAGAATGGCATCATTGCATGTGTTCTTTTCCAAAACCACAATGATGCACACTCATACACACACACCCAAGTGGGTGTGATGATGTAACACCTTTTAAACCGGTGATATAATCGATATTGAAATTGAATCCCAGCATGCTGCTAGGGTTCCTGGACATGGTTGGACACCACATGCTGAAGTGGCATCATTGCATGTGTTCTTTTCAAAAACCACGATGATGCACACTAATACACACACACATCCAATGACTCTAGTGGATCCATGTGGTTTATGAAAAGAACACACATTCAATGACATATATTGAATCCATGTGGTTTAGGAAACGAACTCACATGCAATGACATCTAGTGGATCCATGTGGTTTATGAAAAGAGCACACATGCAATGACTCTAGTGGATCCATGTGGTTTAGGAAAAGAACAAACATGCAATGACATCTACTGGGTCCATGTGATTTATGAAAAGAACACAAATGCAATGACTCTAGTGGATCCTTGTGGTTTATAAAAAGGACACACATGCAATGACTTGCAGTTGAATCCCAGCAGGCTACTAGGGTTCCTGGACATGGTTGGACACCACATGCTAGAGTGGCATCATTGCATGTATTCTTTTCGAAAACCACAATGATGCACACTGACACACACACACATCCAATGACTCTAGTGGATCCATGTGGTTTATGAAAAGAACACACATGTAATGACATATAGTGGTCCATGTAGTTTAGGAAAAGAACACACATGCAATGACATCTAGTGGATCCATGTGGTTTATGAAAAGAACACACATGCAATGACATCTACTGGATCCATGTGGTTTATGAAAAGAACACACACACAATGACTCTAGTGGATTCATGTGGTTTATCAAAAGGACACACATGCAATGACATGTAGTTGAATCCCGGCAAGTTTCTAGGGTTCCTG
Source organism: Avena insularis (assembly GCA_023614405.1). NCBI lineage: Eukaryota > Viridiplantae > Streptophyta > Magnoliopsida > Poales > Poaceae > Avena > Avena insularis. The sequence continues at coordinate 110,687 of JAJUPC010000221.1, forward strand.
GACATGGTTGGACACCACATGCTAGTGTGGCATCATTGCATGTGTTGATTTCCAAAACCACAATGATGCACACTAACACACACACATCCAATGACTCTAGTTGATCCATGTGGTTTATGAAAAGAACACACATACAATGACATATAGTGGATCCATGTAGTTTAGGAAAATAACACACATGCAATGGCATCTAGTGGATCCATGTGGTTTATGAAAAGAATACACATGCAATGACTCTAGTGGATCCATGTGGTTTATGAAAAGAACAAACATGCAATGACATCTACTAGATCCATGTGGTTTATGAAAAGAACACACGTGCAATGACTCTAGTGGATCCTTGTGGTTTATGAAAAGGACACACACGTAATGACATGCAGTTGAATCCCGACATGCTGCTAGGGTTCCTAGACATGGTTGGACACCACATGATGGAGTGCCATCATTGCATGTGTTCTTTTCAAAAAGGACAATGATGCACACTCATACACACACATCCAATGACTCTAGTGGATCCACGTTGTTTATGAAAAGAACACACATGCAATGACATATAGTGGATCCATGTGGTTTAGGAAAAGAACACACATGCAATGGCATCTAGTGGCTCCATGTGGTTTATGAAAAGAACACTCATGCAATGACTCTACTGGATCCATTTGGCTTAGGAAAAGAACATGCATGCAATGGAATCTACTGGATCCATTTGGTTCATGAAAAGAACACACATGGAATGACATGCAGTTGAATCCCTGGATGCTTCTACGGTTCCTAGACATGGTTGGACACCACATGCTGGAGTGGCATCATTGCATGTGTTCTTTTCCAAAACCACAATGATGCACATTGATACAGACACATACAATGACTCTAGTGGATCCATGTGGTTTAGGAAAAGAATACACATGCAATGACATCTAGTCGATCCATGTGGTTTAGGAAGAGAACACACATGCAATGACTCTAGTGGATCCATGTTGTTTAGTAAAAGAACACACATGCAATTGAAGGGAATATGCCCGAGAGGCAATAATAAAGTGGTTATTATCTTATTCCATGTTTATGATAAATGTTTATTTTACATGCTAGAATTGTATTGATCGGAAACATCAATACATGTGTGTTTAATAAACAAAAAGAGTTCCTAGTTATGCCTATCTTATAGACTAGCTTGTTGATTAACAAGATGATCAAGGTTTTCTGATCATGGACATTGGATGTTGTTAATAACAAGGTGACACCATTGGTGGAATGATGTGATGAACATTCATCCGAAGTATAGCATTACGATCAAAGTCATTATGTTTATATTGCTATAACATCATACGAAGTAATCTTTATCCTTAGACCATAAGATCATGTTAATTGCTAACACCGGAAGAGTATCTTGATAACATAAAACGTCACACCGTAACAGGGTGACTATAAAGATGGGTTCAGTGCTACGAAGGTGTTATGTTGAGGCTGATGGATCAAGAGTCGAATTTGTCAATCCCGATGACAGATAGATATACTCTAGGCCCTCTCGGTGATATCACATTAAAATAGCTTGCAAGCAAGTGATGTGATCACTAGAATGTTATATCACGGGAACGAGGAAAGAGTACATGTCGGAAACGAGATCAAACTAGGTATGGAGATACTGATGATCGAATCTCGGACATGTAATATATCACGAGACAAATGGATTTAGTTACAAGCATTAAAGGTTCTCACGATCACAGAAGTCATCGTTGAATGTGTAGGAGTCAGTACGGATCTCCAGGTCCTGCTGCTGATTATTGATCGGAGAGGGGTCTCGATCATGTCTGCATTATTCGCGAACCGTAGGGTGACACACTTAAGGGATACCGACACCATTTGGAGCAAATATGTTTCAGATAAAGATTTAAGAAAGCGCTGGAATTATTTCAATAGACACCGAAACTGTTTCGGGTGAAATTGCTGAAATTGGTTCTGCATGTAATATTGAAATGTTGCAGGGGGTTTTATGTGAATGTTTGTTAATTAAAGTAATTAACAAAATTATGAATAAAAATAATAAAAGAGTTTTATTAAATGAGAGAGCATTAAATTTGGAGAAATTTAATGCATTTAAAGTGGAGACTTTAAAAGAGAATGTGAAGGGGCAAATTTATGTGGAGGGAGTTACCACCACATGAATGGAGGAGGTGAAGAGTCACCTCCTCCATGCGCCGGCCATGAAGGAGGGGCACCCCCCTCCTCCTATAAAAGGCCACCCCCTCCTCACTTCTCATACACACCTCCTTGTGAAGGATCTCTCTCCCCCTCTAGTATTATTCCCCCATGGTGTCGGATTAGCGAGATACATGTTCCCGGTGGCTTTATATTGAAAGGAGTTGCTGCTTCCGCTGCTTTGCTGGAGCGAGGGACGGAGGTTGTCGGGGTACCGGACGTGTGTGCGATCACGGATGCACCGCTGCTTTGCGGTGCTGGACTTGGTGGTGCTGGAGCTGGATCTGATGGACGTGCTGGAGCCGGACCTGCTGGACTTCATCACGATCTTGAGATCGGCAAGTGTACGACTACATCAACCACGAGTTCCTACTCGTTAACAAAGCTCGTTGTCTATGAGGGTAAGTTCTCATTTGATATATGTCCACCCGTTGCTTTGTACCTAGTAGATAGATCTTGGCGTGTAGTTCACACCGTAAGAAATTTTTTGTTTTCTATGCTGCGGACCCAACAGTGGTATCAGAGCCTAATCTATGCGTAGGTGCTTAGCACGGGTAGTACACATATGTTTATATGTGGGCGATGATGATCATGTTATTGCTTCTTTCATGTATTTTGGATATTGGTGGCATAGTGGGATGAAGCGGCCCGGACCAACCTTACATGTCATCGTACATGAGACCGGTTCCACGACTGACATGCAACTTGTTTTGCATAAGTGGCTGGCGGGTGTCTGTCTCTCCACTATAGTCAATATCTGATTTACAACGAGTTGCTAATAACTTAGTTATCCTCGTTGTGGTTCATGTTCGTAGGTAAGAACGGTTCTATCTCCGAAAGCCCTAAGCCACGTAAAACTTGCAATTGATAAATTAGAGGCTTCTAGTTTAGATCGTTGCTGGGCTAGTGTATTGATATGGTATTGTTGAAAGTAGATGTATGATAGATACTCTTATAACACACTCAATGTGTAAGTTCCATAGACCTTGGCCTTACACACAAAGGAATGATAGAGATCATACCACAATGCAAATGATATAGATCAAATGCATGGACCATATCATCTCACTTTACACATTAGATGTTAGCATCTTATATTGCTAGTTTGGCGCTTTTAGTAGCATTGTAAGATGATCCCTCATTTAAATATCAAGATAAAATGTGTTCTTCCTTAAGTATGCACTGTTCTATGGATCGTGTTTCGAGACATCACGTGATGATCGGGTGTTCTCAACTCTACGCTTTCATGCAACGGGTGTAAGACAGTTTTACAACGCGAATACTAAGGTTCTTACTTGGCGAGCCTAGCATGTACAGACATGGCCTTGGAACACGGACCGAAAGGTTAAGCATGAGTCATATAGTTGATGTGATGACCATATTGATGCTCGCCTTTGAAGCTACACCGACTCACGTGATGATCGGACTTGGTGTAGTGGATTTGGTTCATGTAATCACCAAAAAGACATGAGGGATGTCGTTTTTGAGTGGGAGTTCATTTCTAATTTGGATTAGTCGAACTCAATTTGTCATAAACTAAATCGAAGTGAATTTGCATAATTTGTTGTAGTCATTGGCATCTGTTCACTACCTTATGCTTAGTTTTAATTGAGATAATAGAACTATAGAATTCTGGATATTTACTTTACGAACTGGAATCGTATTGTTTTGAATGTCAATTTAAAGTTTATAAGTCCTATTGCAAACTTTCAGCAAACTCTATTTACTCCATGAAGTTTAATAAGTAGTATTAAATCAAGAGTAAGAATTCCAATGTTAGTATCTAAAGTATCATGTTTGCCTCCATGATTATTGATATTCAAAAGTTTTTTTAATATCAAGATTATATTGGAGCTGAAAATTGTTTCAGAAACCATCATGTGTGAAAGATATTGTGATATCTGAAACAATGTTTTTTGGTTGCATTATGATAGAGTATAATTTAGCAAAATACATGTTCTCATATTGTATGAGAATTTGTGAAGGATGGAGATGCTAGGCATCCGAATCTACCAAAAAGGTTTTGGGAACTGATATTATACTCGCGATTCTTCCTTATAGGCTATAGTAGCTTGATCATGAAATTTGTCATGATAAGGATGAATAGAAGATGTAAGTAAAATGTTTACTACACTAATAGATTACTAAAGAATGGATTTCTGAAAAAACACCAAATATTTGATGATGGTGATCCACTTCAAGTTGCAAGTCCAAAGGTATTAGTATTTGACTATATACGCTTTGTACCATGTGTCATGATGATGACACCACTATTGATGTTGATAGATTCTTTTAAAAATAAAAGGAATTGTTGAATGAGAATCTATAAAATATTTGGCAGAAAATAAAAGGTTGGAGATGTCCAACTTAGGTATATAGAAGATATACATGTTATGGCTATATTCCTTGCTTGTTAAACAATGTGGTTCTTAGGTATTGGATACCGAATTGGTTGGTATGAAGTGTCATACAGGACAACGCAATTCATGAACTACAATGGCCTAAGTAACCAGCAAGAGAATGAGTGATGATGTTCATCAAAAACAAATAAAGTGTTATTGTGTTTTCGTTGTCATCAAACCATGCCTTCAAGATTTGTTTAAATAATTGTTATTTTGTTCAGGTATCATGAGAACAATGGTTGTTCAAATAATTACCGTATTCCATAAAGGATGGATGAACTTTTACAAGTCTAGTTGGAGAAATCACATCCATAAACACTATTGCTAAAATGTCGCAAGACAAATGATTGAAAGATCACTTATGAAGTGACATCGCTGTTTAAATTATATTTGAAAGAAAACATGAAGAAACTCCATGTTGATGGATTTTTGGAGTCTTTGATTTTGATCAATTGATGCATGTGAGACTTTCCTCGAGATAATTGAAACTCCGTCCATAGGCCAGAGAGGAACGGATGACTAGCTTATTGGAAATTGTGCATGATGATGTGCATAGTCCATTATGTGTAACCATATGCGATGGATCTTTTTGCTTCATATGCTTTCTCTGAAAATTTGAGTGAATATATCTGGATATTTACTTAACAAGGAAGAAGTATGAAACATTTGAAAATTGTTCAAAGACTTTCAAGATGAAGTGGAAAATCATTGTAACAAGAAAATAAAGAGTTTATGATTCGATCATAAAGGAAGATATTTGAGTTACATGTTTAGCAAAAACACCTAAGACTTGAGGAATTGTTCCATGATTTGTGTTTCCCGATAAACCATAGGAGTATGGCATATTCGAGAGATAAAATCAAACCAGGTTTGACATGGTAAGATCAAGGGTGTCATTTATAAAACTGCCATTATGTTTTAAGGATTGAAGCTTTAGAGACTACCGCTTTTACACTAAAAAGAGCACCATCGTGATCCATTGAAATGACACCATATGAGTTATGGTTTGGGATAAAACCCGAATTGTCTTTTCTTAAATTTTGGTATGCTATGCATAAGTAAAATGTTTACAACCAAAGTCGGATAAGCACGTCTTTGTAGGTTATCCCAAAGAATTTGTTGGGAATTTCTCCATAACACCGAGGACAAAAGAGTTTGTTACTTGGAACGTCAAGTTTCTTGAGAAGGAATTTTTCGTGAAAAGTTAAGTGGGAGGACAATAGAACTTTGAGAAGGTTATTGAACCTTAGATATATGTGCTAAGTAGCACAGCGCCGGAAAGTGTCCCGGTGGCGGCCATAATGCTCATGGCTCTCGTGATTACAAAAGGTGTGATCTCGGAGATTAGAGTTCCTATAGAACCGTGTGGGTCGGTAAGAATCAAATAGTAAGATTTGATAAGCAAGTCATTATTGTTTTGACAATGATGAACCGACTACATACAAAGAATCGATGATGGGCCCTGACTCCATAAAATGACTAGAAGTCATAGAATCCGTGATAGTATCCATACACGAGAAAACAAGTTTCTGAACTTGGAAGACCCTCCGGAAAGGCGTGAAGCCTATCGGTCGTGTTTGGATCTATAAAGAAATAAGACATGGATGTTTAACATCTATGAAATAGTCGACATGTCGGAAAGAAGTTTACGACAATGTTCAAGGAGTTGACTATGACAAGATTTGATCTTTCATAGCGATATATAGTCTTGACGGATTAATGTAGCAACCACTACATATAATTTGGTATATGGTAGTTGAATAAACAAAACAAGGTTCTTCTAATAGAACAGTAACCTAGGACATGTACATGACATGGTTCGAAGGGTTTTGTTAATTCAAAGGGTGCTAAAAGGGCATGTAAACTTCAATAGTTGAAGTAAGCATAGCGGAGTTGGAATCTTCACCATGATGAAACTGTTAAAAGAGTTTAAATTCATCGGAGATGATGAAGATGCTTGCATTTGCAAGAAATTAAGTGGGAGCACTGAGACATATTTCTAATACATTATGTAGAGGACATATTGTTGATTGGAAATGATGTATCTTGTATTGACACAAGTTAAGAATTTCAATAAAATAAGATTTCGATGAAAGACTTGGGCAAACCCGGAATATTAGGCATCAATATCTATATGGATAGATTAAGGCGCTAATATGGTTGTGCCGTATACATATATGAGATATTGAAAGGGTTCAATATGGAAACAACAAGAAAGGTTCTTGCTGCATGGAAAGGATTGTATCAAAATTCAAGTGTTTCAACACTTGGTGAGTAAAATCACATGAAGATTTTGATCGATTATACCATGATATGTATATATCCAGAATGTCCTATGCTCTAAATGTTATGAGCATATACCAGAATGATTCATAAGATGATCATTGGACAATAGTAAAGATATTCTTATGAGCTTTGGAAGAACTAAGAATATATAATGTATAAGTGACAAATAGTTAAAGGTAGTTCATTGTAAAGTGTTACATTGATACTAGTTTTGTCACAAGATACAAATTAAATTTATCTCAATTTAGACTATGGGTGGCACAATGTAATGGAAAGGATGTTCCATGATGGATTTGGATGAGTTCCAAAGTTGAGACATTGTGACGGATACTACAACAAAAGGCTAAGTATATGACTGCTATAGTAGCAGCAAAAGAGGGCATTTGTGTTAAGTAGTTTGTTATCAAACTAGGTGTGGTTCAAAGTGGGCTAATACTATGAAGATATATTGTATGACAATAATATCAACATATTTTGAGCCGAATGAACTAAAGGTCTCACCAAAGGACCAAATGTATACAATGCCATCTCATTTGAGAATGAGTGATGCGTAGAGACACAGAGAGAAGCAAATACACACGGACCTGAAACTGTCAGATCCAGAGATTATGTTAACCACTAGCAATAGCGTATATGCAACACCAGAAAGCCATAGGTGTTCAATACGCAAAGTTTTTCAAACTAGATTATTGACTCTAGTGCAAGTGGGAGACTGAAGGGAATATGCCCGATGGGCAATAATAAAGTAGTTATTATCTTATTCCATGTTTATGATAAATGTTTATTTTACATGCTAGAATTGTATTGATCAGAAACATCAATACATGTGTGTTTAATAAACAAAAAGGGTTCCTAGTTATGCCTCTCTTATAGACTAGCTTGTTGATTAACAAGATGATCAAGGTTTCCTGATCATGGACATTGGATGTTGTTAATAACAAGGTCACCCCATTGGTGGAATGATGTGATGAACATTCATCCGAAGTATAGCATTATGATCAAAGTCATTATGTTTATATTTCTATAACATCATACAAAGTAATCTTTATCCTTAGACCAAGAGATCATGTTAATTGCTAACACCGGAAGAATATCTTGATAACATCAAACGTCACACCATAACAGGGTGACTATAAAGATGGGTTCAGTGCTACGAAGGTGTTATGTTGAGGCTCATGGATCAAGAGTGGAATTTGTCAATCCCGATGACAGATAGATATACTCTGGGCCCTCTCGGTGATATCACATTGAAATAGCTTGCAAGCAAGTGATGTGATCACTAGAATGTTATATCACGGGAACGAGAAAAGAGTGCATGTCGGAAACAAGATCAAACTAGGTATGGAGATACCGATGATCGAATCTCGGACATGTAATATATCACGAGACAAAGGGATTTAGTTACAAGCGTTAAAGGTTCTCACGATCACAGAAGTCATCGTTGAATGTGTAGGAGTCAGTACGGATCTCCAGGTCCCGCTGCTAATTATTGATCAGAGAGGGGTCTCGATCATGTCTGCATTATTCGCGAACCATAGGGTGACACACTTAAGGGATACCGACACCATTTGGAGCAAATATGTTTCAGATAAAGATTTAAGAAAGCGCTGGAATTATTTCAATAGACACCGAAACTGTTTGTGAAATTGCTGTAATTGTTTCTGCATTTAATTTTGAAATGTTGAAGGGGGTTTTATGTGAATGTTTGTTAATTAAAGTAATTAACAAAATTCTGAATAAAAATAATAAAAGAGTTTTATTAAATGAGAGATCATTAAATTTGGAGAAATTTAATGCATTTAAAGTGGAGACTTTAAAAGAGAATGTGAAGGGGCAAATTTATGTGGAGGGAGTTACCACCACATGAATGGAGGAGGTGAAGAGTCACCTCCTCCATGCGCCGGCCATGAAGGAGGGGCACCCCCCTCCTCCTATAAAAGGCCATCCCCTCATCACTTCTCATACACACCTCCTTGTGAAGGATCTCTCTCCCCCTCTAGTATTATTCCCCCATGGTCTCGGATTAGCGAGATACATGTTCCCGGTGGCTTTATCTGGAAAGGAGTTGCTGCTTCCGCTGCTTTGCTAGAGCGAGGGACGGAGGTTGTCGGGGTACCGGACGTGTGTGCGATCACGGATGCACCGCTGCTTTGCGGTGCTGGACTTGGTGGTGCTGGAGCTAGATCTGATGGACGTGCTGGAGCCGGACCTGCTGGACTTCATCACGGTCTTGAGATCGGCAAGTGTACGACTACATCAACCACGAGTTCCTACTCGTTAACAAAGCTCGTTGTCTACGAGGGTAAGTTCTCGTTGGATGTATGTCCACCCGTTGCTTTGTACCTAGTAGATAGATCTTGGCGTGTAGTTCACACCGTAAGAAAAATTTTGTTTTCTATGCTGCGGACCCAACAGCAATGACATCTACTGGATTAATGTGTTTTATGAAAAGAACACACATGCAATGACATCTAATTGATCCATGTGGTTTATGAAAAGAATACACATGCAATGACTCTAGTGGATCAATGTGGTTTATGAAAAGGACACACATGCAATGACATCTACTGGATCCATGTGATTTATGAAAACAACACACATGAAATGACATCTATTGGATCCATGTGGTTTATGAAAAGAACACACATGCAATGACTCTAGTGGATCCATGTGGTTTATGAAAAGGACACACATGCAATGACATTCAGTTGAATCCCAACATGCTACTACCGTTCCTGGAGATGGTTAGACACCACTTGCTGGAGTGGCATCATTGCATGTGTTCTTTTCCAAAACCACAATGATGCACACTCATACACACACACCCAAGTGGGTGTGATGATGCAACACCTTTCAAACCGGTGATATAATCGATATTGAAATTGAATCCCAGCATGCTGCTAGGGTTCCTGGACATGGTTGGACACCACATGCTGAAGTGGCATCATTGCATGTGTTCTTTTCAAAATCCACGATGATGCACACTAATACACACACACATCCAATGACTCTAGTGGATCCATTGGTTTATGAAAAGAACACACATTCGATGACATATATTGAATCCATGTGGTTTAGGAAAAGAACTCACATGCAATGACATCTAGTGGATCCATGTGGTTTATGAAAAGAGCACACATGCAATGACTCTAGTGGATCCATGTGGTTTAGGAAAAGAACAAACATGCAATGACATCTACTGGATCCATGTGAATTATGAAAAGAACACACATGCAATGACTCTTGTGGATCCTTGTGGTTTATAAAAAGGACACACATGCAATGACTTGCAGTTGAATCCCAGCAAGCTGGTAGGGTTCCTGGACATGGTTGGACACCACATGCTAGAGTGGCATCATTGCATGTACTCTTTTCGAAAACCACAATGATGCACACTGACACACACACACATCCAATGACTCTAGTGGATCCATGTGGTTTATGAAAAGAACACACATGAAATGACTCTAGTGGATCCGTGTGGTTTATGAAAAGAACACACATGCAATGGCATCTACTGGATCCATGTGGTTTATGAAAAGAACACACATGCAATGACTCTAGTGGATCCTTGTGGTTTATGAAAAGGACACACATGTAATGACATGCAGTTGAATCCCAACATGCTGCTAGGGTTCCTAGACATGGTTGGACACCACATGATGGAGTGGCATCATTGCATGTGTTCTTTTCCAAAACGACAATGATGCACACTCATACACACACACATCCAATGACTCTAGTGGATCCATGTTGTTTGGGAAATCAATACACATGCAATGACATCTAGTGGATCCATGTGGTTTAGGAAGAGAACACACATGCAATGACTCTAGTGGATCCATGTTATTTAGTAAAATAACACACATGCAATGACATCTACTAGATCAATGTGTTTTATGAAAAGAACACACATGCAATGACATCTAATGGATCCATGTGGTTTACGAAAAGAATACATATGCAATGACTCTAGTGGATCAATGTGGTTTATGAAAAGGACACACATGCAATGACATGTACTGGATCCATGTGATCTTTGAAAACAAGACACATGCAATGACATCTACTGGATCCATGTGGTTTATGAAAAGAACAAACATGCAATGACATCTACTGGATCCATGTGAATTATGAAAAGAACACACATGCAATGACTCTAGTGGATCCTTGTGGTTTATAAAAAGGACACACATGCAATGACTTGCAGTTGAATCCCAGCAAGCTGGTAGGGTTCCTGGACATGGTTGGACACCACATGCTAGAGTGGCATCATTGCATGTACTCTTTTCGAAAACCACAATGATGCACACTGACACACACACACATCCAATGACTCTAGTGGATCCATGTGGTTTATGAAAAGAACACACATGGAATGACATATAGTGGATCCATGTAGTTTAGGAAAAGAACACACATGCAATGACATCTAGTGGATCCATGTGGTTTATGAAAAGAACACACATGCAATGACATCTACTGGATCCATGTGGTTTATGAAAAGAACACACACACAATGACTCTAGTGGATTCATGTGGTTTATCAAAAGGACACACATGCAATGACATGTAGTTGAATCCCGGCAAGTTGCTAGGGTTCCTGGACATGGTTGGACACCACATGCTAGTGTGGCATCATTGCATGTGTTGTTTTCCAAAACCACAATGATGCACACTAACACACACACACATCCAATAACTCTAGTTGATCCGTTTGGTTTAGGAAAATAACACACATGCAATGGCATCTAGTGGATCCATGTGGTTTATGAAAAGAATACACATGCAATGAGTCTAGTGGATCCATGTGGTTTATGAAAAGAATAAACATGCAATGACATCTACTGGATCCATGTGGTTTATGAAAAGAACACACATGCAATGACTCTAGTGGATCCTTGTGGTTTATGAAAAGGACACACATGTAATGACATGCAGTTGAATCCCAACATGCTGCTAGGGTTCCTAGACATGGTTGGACACCACATGATGGAGTGTCATCATTGCATGTGTTCTTTTCCAAAACGACAATGATGCACACTCATACACACACACATCCAATGACTCTAGTGGATCCATGTTGTTTAGGAAATCAATACACATGCAATGACATCTAGTGGATCCATGTGGTTTAGGAAGAGAACACACATGCAATGACTCTAGTGGATCCATGTTATTTAGTAAAATAACACACATGCAATGACATCTACTAGATCAATGTGTTTTATGAAAAGAACACACATGCAATGACATCTAATGGATCCATGTGGTTTATGAAAAGAATACATATGCAATGACTCTAGTGGATCAATGTGGTTTATGAAAAGGACACACATGCAATGACATGTACTGGATCCATGTGTTCTATGAAAACAAGACACATGCAATGACATCTACTGGATCCATGTGGTTTATGAAAAGAACACACATGCAATGACTCTAGTGGATCCATGTGGTTTATAAAAAGGACACACATGCAATGACATGCACTTGAATCCCAACATGCTACTAGCGTTCCTGTCAACACCCGAATTTTTAATCCTAGATGCCCGTTATGCCCTACCTCGCAATCCCAGGATTACCATTTTTTGCGAGACATAACGGATTGGATATCATAGTACATCATCCATTACAAACCATACATAAGGTTTTACACAAATAAGGATCTCATGATCCAGTCTTTAATACAACAAGCAGCGGAAATAAAAGATAAGCGTAGCGGTGGGGTCCATCTTCAGGGGCACAGGCAATGCTGACGAAGGCACATAGTCCTAGTTATCATAGCCGTCCTGCTGACCATCATCTTGATAATCTCCTTCATAGTCTGGCCATGACAAAAGCCAGGGACAAAGCCATGAGTACTCTTCAAGAGAGGGATGTGAGATGTACGGTGTTTCGGGACGGTGAGGACACAAGGTTACCTAGCTTCGAATCCGTCGGCTTTGGACGGATCCTACTCTTGCTAGCAATCCAGTAATACGGCAGAGCCGGAATATGGGTTACAAGGGTTTCGCCTATCCGAGTTGAGATTGTAGACTATTGTCTGGTGGTAGGTGCCCTAAAGGCTCTCCCTAGGACGGCTTATATAGATATCCAGCCTAGGGTTTACAAGAGAGATCTATCCGGCTATGACTAAGAGTCGGTTAGAGAGTACATTTTGAACTACAAGTAACACTATGGGCGTACGTCGGTAAGTCTTCTGGGCCTTCCTGTAGCCGGACTGGACTCCGTATCTTCTCCCTGACGAGGCCGCCCGTGAAGTAGAGCTCTAACCCGAAGTGGGCCACCCTGGTCAGTGAGGAATTGTGAGGATACCCGGAAAGTATATCCCCAACAGCAGCCCCTGGAATCCTCCAAGATCTAAAGTCGGATTCATCATCATCTAGCTTGATCTTCGGCTTGCAAAATCTTGAAGGGTTCCTGAAACTTCAAACAAAAGATACGATCCGGGTCTTAAAAATAAGTCGGACCTATGAGTGAGTTTATTCGTGCTACTAGCTCGAAATTCAAACTAAGCCAAAACTTGGTCTCTGACGTAATCTAACAACAGTCATGGTCAAGTCACATCACTAACAGACATTTCCTGTCAGTACGACCATTGGTGGGTCCACCTTTCGCGGAACCGAGGCGCCGTTTCAATACGTGTGTGGAGATCGAGGCGGTGTAATCATTGCGCGGAGGTTTCCTTGTCCTTTACACGACGCGTGGCACGTCCACTGTAGCGTTTACACGAATCTAGTGTGGATTCTTCTCCCTAACTTCTTCACCAGTTCACAGCGCCGTTTCCTTCTCCTCTACGCCTCCCACAAACCTAGCGCTCCACTGCCTCCAGCAAAAAACACCTCCAGCTCCGCCCATCTAAGGTCACCGGCATTCCGGAAGAATGGCTTCCTCATCATCCTCCGGCTTGGCAGCGGCAGCAGCGGCAGCGGCGACGGCGGCGGTGGCAGAAAAAGAGAGCCACCGCGGAGTTTGGATCTCCTGCGTCCTGGACGATCCCAAACTCTAGGTCGTTGAAGACGAAGGGCTCCTCCGCGCCGGCGACTGGCGGAGCGGCTTCGACAAAACCATCCCCAACCCCCGCGACGACGAGCGAGTGTGTTTTGGCACTCACCTTGACAGAGGTCTTTCCTTTCCTCCCTCGGAATTCTTTTCTGAGGTTATAGATCATTATGGTGTTCATCTCCACCATCTCCCTCCCGAACTCCATCTTAGAGATGAGTGCGTACGCCTCTTTGTGCGAGGGGTATCTCGGCATTAGTCCGAGCCTCACTCTTTACCGGTACTATTTTCATGTCTAGAGAAATTTCATTACTGCCGGTAATCCTTATATTACCGGTATTATTAGTTTTTCGGTTAGGCGTGAGCGCGTTTATCCCCGGATTATGGCAAGTGACTCGGACAAACAATGGCCGTCCACTTTTTTCTACTACAAGGATATCCCCTCTCTCGGCAAAGATACAGCTTTGTCGGCTTTCGTTGATGGAGCCACCACGCCCTAAGAGTCTTGGGATGAGGTCGCTCTGACTCTCAGTGACGATCTATTTCTCGCCAAGAGACAGATCGAATACCTGATGAAGCACAAGGGCCTGAAAGGTCCGACTTAGTTCAATGTTGGGTGGCGCGCCGGATCCAACCTCTTCAACATCATGGAGACCGACTGATGCACTCCATCACGTTGTCGAAGAATGACTCCCTCCTCATCAGCTCCAAGTCCTTAAAGCCGAAAGATTATGTAAGCCAAATCAAATGGCTGATAAGGGAGCGGATCGAGAGGAAGATTCCGGAACTGTCCCTGGACATGCATATAGCGGAAAATCCTGTTGTGCCGGTAAACTTCAGCAGTAACTCTTTTTATGTGCTCATCTTTATGTTATTTTTGCAATACTGAGATACTTTACCTTTTCAGCTTGCTGACCTCCCTGAGTCTGAGTTCGCTCCTATCGAGGGATATCCTCCTGAGTTTTCTCAGGACGAGGGTGAATTGGTCCCAATGCCGGACGTCGTTCCTCGGAAACACAAAGCTCCGACATTGGCCATCGACACCAAAAAAGTGCCCGTTGTGAAGATTTAATCTTTCCTCACAGGGTCTTTGTTTTTTACTCGTAATTCCTTTTGAGATGTAATGTTCTTTGTTCTATTATCTTCTCAGAGCTAAACAGCTCATCAAGGGAAAAGGGAAGGAAACTGCCATGAAGGCTCTGCGCCTGTCGAAGCTCAAACTGGCTTCTCCTGCCGTGGCTCCTCTGACTCCTGCCCCTCAGCCTTCTGCAGCGTCGGAGATTATCACATCTCCGACTATTGTAGAAGATCTGGCTGAACCGTTATAGCCAGCGATCCTTGAATCGCAAACTGATGTCACCATGACTGACTCAGGTGTTGATAAGGGTGATCCCTCTTTGGGTAATGATCCCTCGGCAGAGACCTTTGCCAAGAATGTCCTGAACAATCCAGGACTTGCCAAGCTTGGCCTATCTCGGAAGTCTGTGGAGGAGATTCAACGGCTGGCCCAGGAATGCCTGGAGAGGCGGACTCTCTCTACCGAAGAAGAAGCGCAGGAAGCAGAGGATATCAAACACTCTGATCTTCTTGAACAAGTTCGTCTTCGTGACGAGAAGATAAGGTCCGGCGTACTTCCAAATGCGTCAGTGATCCTCCTCACTTTTGCTGAGAAGGTTGCCACCGAGGTGAATTCGAGTTTAGAAAAACTCATTCGCGAGCAATTTGTAAGTCGGAATTCCAACTCCCATTTTTCCTTATTTCATATCATATCCTCTAGCCCCCAAGCATGAAGCTGGAAAATCAAATCCGGTTTTATGCTTCCTTAGGATGCCAAAGAATGAACTAGTGTAGCCCGCAAGGCTCGTGCTAATATTAGTAAAAATATTAGCCCGAGTCTTTAGTAGACTTCTGACTCTGAGTATTCTGACTTACAGAAAGTATATTCCTATAACAAGGATTTGTTGAAGAATGTTTGCAACAAGCGGAAAGAGATCAAAGCTCTCCGGCTTGAAAATACACAGCTGAAGGTTTCCAAGGATGAGGCCGAAGGTAAACATTTCGAAACTCAAACCTTGTCTTTTATTTCATAGTCGAATTTTTGTTGAACTGTATGTTTTTTTCTTACAGCACTGGTAAAATAGTCCTGCGCTATGATCGAGGAGGCCGAGAATCTTAAGCCCTTGGTGGTGGAAAACAAAGAAATTTGCCAAGAGCTGGATAAGCTTAAGGCAGATCATGAGAAGAGCATTGCTCAAATTCTCGAATCCACCTCCATGGCCACCGAGGAGCGTGATCGCAAGATTAGCTTCAAGATAAGAAAATCTCAGATCTCAGCAATGAGTTCTTAATAGAAAAGGACATTTCCGATGCACTCCGGGATGAACTCCAGAGTCTTCGTGAAGAGAAGGCCAAAGTCGACGATGTCATCCTTGCTATGTTTCCCTTTTTTTTGACTTATATGCATCTTCCGACTCTTTTTGGAGTCCGGGTTTTTCTTGACTTACCCTTTGCATTATATGCACAGGTCCTCTGAACTTGACGGACTCAAACTCTACCGAGATACTCGCACTAGCCGGCTTACTCGAGTCAGTGATTTGCTGCATGACTTCCGCCAATCCCTCGAAGATATTGGCGAAGTTCTCAAGGTTCCGGATATGAATAGCATGTCCAGTTTTGAGGTGTGAGACAAGGCCAAGGATATGCCACACCTTGTTCCAGACTAGAACATGTCCTACACGCGAACTACAGCGCAGAATGCTCTCACCATGGTTATGAGCCACCATGGAAACATGGAGATCTGGTAAGTAACCAGAGGGTACTGCAAGGTGGATGAAGACGGACAGGAGCAAGACATCAAGGCCATCATGGACTCCTACGCCGGATATGGCTGCCACATAGCTGATTTGACCAGCTACGACACTCCTTTCTTCACCCGCATGGACACGCCGCCTTCGCCTTCCAAAGAAACAGCTGAAGTTTCCGACGATGATCAAACCATCTTGAACTTGAACATCTCAGAATGTTATCAAACTGAGGCTGATGTATCCAGCGAGCCGGCAGCTCCTACCTCTCTCCTTGCATCATAGAGTATCAGAAGAACAATATGTTATTCTGAAAAACAATTTGGGTTTGTAATTAAGTAGTACAGTACTTTTGCTAGTGCTAAGTTTTAATTTATCTATTGAGCACTTTTGTCTTTGATATTATGTGCCTAAAATGTTTGCATAAGCACTTGTATTTTTTGTCTGCACTTATTGTTTATCTGGCTTTCCGCCTCGTCCCTTTCGTGAGCCGGCCAACTTTCAGCACGGAAACTTTGCCCAGCATTGGAGCTCAATTGCTAAACCAGTTTAAACTCGGAAAACAAAGCCGGCTTCCAGTACAACCAATTCACTACTCGGAAAATGCCCGCATCCAGCAATCAGACAAATAACCAAAGTATAGACTAGAAAATTTAGATTTATACCCAAAGATATCAATTTTAGAATCGAAAATGTAAACCAGAACAAACATGAGCATAAAGTACTTTTAAGTATTCTGGGATTTTCGACTGTGACATGATCATTCGAAAATAAGATGGTAAAAAACTTCTCAGAAAGATTTTGAGGGAACCAAGACTTTATTTCTCATTGAACATGTACACATATATGATTACAAAGAAAAGTAAACTAAGAATAAAAGGGACGTAGCTGAGCAATATTCCATGGTCTGTCTAATTCATCCGGGTTTATACTGCCTCCAGCTCTCTTTCTCTTCTTAGTAGTAGGTCTTTCTTTGACGGTCCACATATCAGTTAGGTAGTATGAACCATTGTGCAATACTCGACTAACTAAAAATGGCCCTTCCCATACTGGGAAAGTTTGTGCTTTGTTTGCTGCACAACCCGGAGAACCAAATCGCCCTTATTGAAAGACCGGTTTCTGACTCTCTAGCTATGATACTTGCGTAACTTCTGCTCATAGGCTGTTGATCTCATCTCAGCAACAACGCGAACTTCTTCGACTAAGTCAAGGTCATTTTGTCGAGAAATTTCGGCATCCTCTTCAATATACGCGACCACTCTAGCAGAAGTGTGAATCAAATCACTAGGAAGAACTGCTTCTGCACCATAGACCAAGAAGAAAGGTGTGTATCCAGTTGACATGTTTGGAGTTGTTCGCAAACTCCATATTACAGAAGGTAATTCCTCTGCCCAAGGCCCCGTAGCACGTCGTAGTGGTGCTTCGAGTCTTGGTTTTAGGCCCTGCAAGATTAAACCATTTGCTCTTTTGACTTGTTCATTAGCTTGTGCATGTGCGACTGACGCAATGTCAAGCCGGATATTTTGTTCATTGCAGAATTTGGCAAGCTCTCCCATAGAAAAGTTACTCCCATTGTCCGTGATAATGCTATGCGGATAACCTTATCGGATTATAACATCCTCAACAAATCTTCTGGCTGTTGCTTGATCACAACTAGTGACGGGTTTAGCCTCAATCCATTTGGTGAATTTATCCACCATCACTAAGAGGTGTGTAAACCCACTTGGAGCCCGTTTAAATGGTCCTACCATGTCAAGCCCCCTGACCGCGAAAGGCCATGTTATAGGTATTGTTCACAGCTGATCAGCCAGAACATGAGCTTGTTTGGCGTACTTTTGGCAGCCCTTGCACGTCTTGACCAGCCGTTCGGCATCTGCCTTGGCTGTAAGCCAGAAAAAACCGTGTCGGAAAGCTTTTGCCACTAAAGATTTGGCTGCAGCATGGTGACCACACTTGTGGCGCCCCGCAAAAACCACTACTAGAAAATCGATGTGTTTTTGTGCATTGCATCATCATGACCGCATGCTCATGTCATCATGCCACATTGCATTTGAGCATCGTCATCATCATGCATGTGTTGGTACAAAAACTATTTTCGAAAAAACCCTATTTCTGCTTTCTAAATACCTAGTCTTCATTTCAAATCAAAACCCGGGTCTCCGGAATATTTTGTTTCGTCTAAAAATGGTTTCTAAAAGCCTTGTTGTGATAAATAAAATATTTATATTATTTTTAGGGGGCAGCCGAACCAGGCCCGACCCGGCCCCGTCGGCCACCCCCATTAAACCAATCCTAACCCTAAACCGACCCACACCCCAAACCCTACCTACCCTAAACCAGCCTAACCACCCCACCCTCACACACATAGCAGCCGCGCGCTGCACTCTCCCTCCACCACACCAGCCGCCACACCTCCAGACCCACCTACCTGCCCGGTCCCACCTCCAACTCCTGCCACCCCTTTTTCTCCCAGCACGCCACCTCACGCAAGGTCTCGCGCGCGCGCCCACCCCAACCTTCTCCCGCTCGATCCCACCCTGGGCACGCCCTTCCACGTCCCGCTCCACCTGAACCACCCCACCTACCGCGCATGGCCCCACCCCACTACCCGAACCTGGCCAGCAACGGACACGCGACCCCCTCCCTGCCTCGGTTCCATCGCCGCATCCCTCGCCACCTACCCCGTGTCTTCCTCCCCTGTCCGTCCTCGATCCGCGCGAGAACCGCCGTCGCTCCCGCCGCTGGCGCGCCCTCCTCTCGTCGCGGAACCGCCACCGTCGCCCTCTCGCCGGAATCCCAAGCCACCGCGCGCTCGTGTTCCTCCACCATGAGCAGAGCCGCCACCACCTTGCTGCCGTCCTCGACGTCTCTTCCTGTCGCCATCCGCGTCGCTGGCCTCGCCCCGTCTCGCATCTGGCGCCTCCGCAGCTCCGCCATCGTGGCCGGCCCCCGGCTTGACCTTGCCCTGGGCCCTGACACCGCCATGGCGTCTCCTCCTCAAGCTCGCCAAGGCCGGCGGCCTCCTTCTCCGCTCACCGCCTCGGCGCCCCCTCTCGTCGTCCCCTCTCACCGGCCTTCTCGCGGCAGCCCGGGCTTTCCTCGCCGCGTCCGGCCGCACCTCTTCCCCGAGGCCGTGCCTCCACCATCGAGCCGCCCCTCCGTCTGAGCCCGGTCCCGAACCTCGACGACCATCGCCTTCTGCCACCGCCCTGCCCCAAGCCTCCTCTGCCTCGCGCGACTCTTCGTCGTCGTCCTCCGCCACGACTGGGCTCTTCTCCGCACCGGCGCCCTGCCTCTAGGCCCCTCATCACCACCTCGTGGTACCCTGGCATGCCTTCTGTGCTTGTCTTCGGCCTCTTGGGCCAGTGGCCTCGTCCTCGCGCATGTCTCTGTTAGGTGTTGCGACGTGTTGAAGATGCATGTAATGGCAGTGTGGTAATATATAGGTTACTTCGGCTAATTTGATCTGGGTTGTGAAGCAGCTCAATAATTGTGGTCCTGCCCGAAGACTGCCTTGGTGTTAACCAAGTTCACCACCGGACCGAACCCGAGGATCCAAAACATCCCGAAGACCATCGGTCAAGTTCGCCACCGACAAAAGACGAACGACAAGACTCCAACCGGAGATCGGAGGTGATGGTGCCGGAACGAGAAGATCTACTTCACCGGCACCGAGCGTCAAGATCACCTTCACGGAAAAACCGTAAGACCTCCTTCCCGAGAATTCGAAGACTGAACCCTCGGCACGCCAAGATCTTCTCCTCGGAACACCATGATCTCCTTCACAGATCCGAAGACCCTGAACCCCGGAGTCCAAACCTCGTTCCCGCCGAGACCGATCCCTGTCGAACCCCAAACCCCTGGAACCAAGATCTTCCGAACGCAGATGTGTGACTGTTGAGGGGATACCCCTGGGTAGGGTCACTCCGGGGTATAAAGGCCGAGTTAGCCGAGGTTCGACAGGGTCAAAGCGGATGCTGGCCAGGTCACCTCAAGGCAGGCTGGATCATGGAGTAACCCGGACCGGGGGGGGTCGCCTAACATTATCTCAGCCGACTTAAGGAGTAAGTCGGAAGTGCTTGTCTAACTTGTATGCAGGAATAGGTATAGCCGGATCTACCATGATCCGGGTCCCGTTTAGCTTCTGGGAGAAGGAAGGAATCTCGCTGGTCAAAAAGAAAGCTCGGTACGCACTACATGAGCGAAGCGGGCAAGGGCAGGACCACCGGGTCATGGCCGACAAGGGTGACGACGACCGTGTCGGCTGACGCGGGCGCCGCAGAGGCTCACGTAGCTAAAGCATGTGTGACGCGGGGGAAAAGCACGCCGGTCGGGTTACCACTTTGAGAGGAGGCATATTCTTAGGAATATGCCTCCACGTATGCCCTAGGCAGAGACCAAACCACCTCTATATAAGGGGGGCTAGGGTTTCAGTAGAAGGGGGTTGGGTTTTCTTCTATACTGATTTGGCTGTTTTAGGTGTGAACTGTGGGTGAGAGTAAGAGAGCTCCTTCTTCCTCCTCTCGCCAATACAGCTCTAGGAGCGCTTGTAATCTTGAAAGGAAAGCAATACCAACTTTAGTGTGGAGAATCACTTCACTATCCCTCCCTGGATTCCCCTAGCGTGTATTAGTCCCCACCTTTAGCCTATCCATGGCATCTGCCGTGAAACCACCACGACAGTTGGCGCCCACCGTGGGGCTAGTAGCGCTAGCAGGGGTCAAGATCCGGACGGGAAACTTCATCGCCACCGGCGAACGCATCGTCTCTGGGCTCGTTCAGCACTTTGGAGCGTTGGACTTCGTCAGCGACAACGCAGGCTGCTTTGGCACGCGCCAACTTCCACACAACGGCCTCTTCGTCAAGCTCGGCGCGCACAAGGTCTACATTGTTGTGGACGTAACGTGCGCTCATCCGCTCCGCATCGTCGAAGCAGGGGAATCACCCCTCACTGTGGCTCATGGGGCGCGTATCGTTCGCTCCCCGGACCATGCAGAGGTGATGATGACCGCGCCTGGTGCGGGCACAAACAAGGATCCGGTGCCAGATCCGGAGGTAACGCCTAAGGCACCAAGGAAAGCTAGAGGTCCTCCACTAGAGAGGCCGGAAAATGTGCTGAGAGAGGCGATGGATAGCTTGGCAAACCCTGTGGTAGCAACAGTAGATCTGACTCGGGCATAGGCTGAGCTGGAGGAAACTAGGCAAAAGATACTAGAAGGCGCAAAGAAAATAGCCGTGCCTCAGCAGTCGTTGAACATGACGCTGTGCGAATATGCAAAAGCAAACAAAGTTGACACGATAAAAGTAAAAGGGAGAAATCTCATGAGTGAGATGAATAGAGAAGGTGATACTAGGATTGAGGAGTCAGAGAACTGTTTGTCCGTGGGCTGCCGAAGTATAGTACCCCAACAATGAACCTCAGAGCAGCGGATGCGGCTGCATCCGAGTTAGAGGGTCTGACGGGTGAGGCCCGTCAAAGACAACAAGATAGGGTTAATGATCTAGTTCGGATCGTGAACAGACAGAACGAAGAGCTACACAGAGCTAACCCGGAGAGAGCTAGAGCTTCCAAAATCGTCCATTCGGCGATGGGTAACCCGGAGAAATCCGCTGGAGCCGCATCGTCTCCTCATGGTGGTCCAAGGAGAGAAGACGTAGTAACCTCGGCTAGACGTAACAAATAGATCGTCCCGTACGACCCGACGCGGGTAGGAAAAGGAAAAGAAGCACATAAAAATGATGATCGACGAAGTGTGAGCCGAGGTGAAGCTGACCGAGGTAACCACGACCAAGGAAATGCCGGTCAAGGGAACGCTGCCAACGGCAATGCCGGACAGCAAAACTCGGCAGGAGCAGGACAACCGCAGCAGCGGAATATACCAAGGCAAGAGCAAAGTGTCGGCCGAGGTATGCAATAGAGAGGTGCACCACAAGAGCAAAACCGGTACAACGACGGTGATTCAGAGATGGTGAACGCGGGGTACCCAAGACCGGACTATCATGTGATAGGGTCAAGATTGGGAAGCAGGGATTTGGTGCCGGTTGACGCCAGGTTGAAACTGGATCGCCTGTATAGGTCGGAACAGATCGAATGTCAAGGTCCACCAGGTCCAGCGTGCTTTGGACCCCGGATCATGAAGGAGCCACCGGTACCCAACTTCAAGCTGCCCAGGGGCACGAAGACGTATGACGGCAGTACCAAGCCGAAGGATTGGCTGATAAACTATGCTACGGCTGTGAAAATTTCCACTGGCAACTTGAGATGGGCTGTATGATACGTACCCCAGATGTTGGAAGGTCCGGCCAGAGTATGGTTGAACAATTTACCACCCGGAAGCATCAACTGCTGGATAGATTTTGAGGAAATGTTTATCAGCAATTTCTCAAGTACATATGAGAGGCCAAATAGGCCACAAACCCTAGCAATGTGCAAGCAAAGGCCCAATGATATAGACCGCGAATTCTTGACCCGGTGGTGTACCGTGAGAAACTCGTGTGAGGGTGTCATAGAGTCACAGGCCATAGCGTGGTTTGCGCAAGGGTGCAGATATGGAAGCGAGCTGTGGATGAAGTTGCAAAGGAAAATGCCAATTACGTGGGCAGAGATGATCCGGATTGCCGATTCGTATGCTTTGGGTGATCCGACTCAACCTAGGCTCGCATCAAACGAGTCAAACGAGGAATACTATCAGAGGGATGGAGCCGGGTCATCTCGGAGGAATGACTACAGAGGAAAAAGAAGAGATGATAGACCGAATCATCGCTACGGTTCGCAACAAGTTGCGGCTGTGAGTCAAGATCAACCCGGAGCAGGGAGCAACCAACGCCAGAAAACTGGAGGGCAATGGACTCCAAGAAACGATGGCAAGAAAACGTGGACGCCGGAGCAAAAGAGACAGTGGCAATAAAAGAAAGACCGTCCGAGGTATACCTATGAGTCGATGTTGGACCAGCCGTGTAAGTTTCACACACCAAACCCGAGTAATCCAGCGGGTCATACGACGAGGCAATGTGAGTGGATGCGTAAGATTGAACAAGGTGGTTCGGGGAATGCTCAGGCACCCCGGAATGATCAGCCTCGGCAGGAGATACCCCGGCAGCAACTGCTCTCCGGAGCAAACACGCAACAGCTAATGTTGCCTCCCCCACCGAGATATGATAACATTGAGCGAAGGGATGCGGTGCATCAAGTGGAAAACCAACATCAGCCGGATCAGAGGAACCCCGGAAATGAGGGGAGAAATGAGTACAGGGAGCATCATCAGAGCTATTGTGTGAAGCCCAGCGACAGAAAAGCCTGCAGCGTAGGCATATGGAGGTAAATCCAGTGATGCCGGCAGTGACGAGGTACATGTCTTGGTCGGACCAGGAAATCACCTGGAGCATAAAGGATCATCCCAAGCTTATGCCAAGCCCTGGCTCATATGCGTTAGTGCTGGACCCGACATTCATTGGGCCTAACATTAATGTGAGGTTCTCCAAGGTACTGATTGACAATGGTAGTAGCATCAACATTATGTATGCGGATACAATGCGCAAGTTGGGAATCTCGGAGAACATGCTCCAGGCTACAAGGACAACTTTCCATGGTATTGTACCAGGCATTTCTTGTGAGCCCATAGGCAAAGTCCGGGTCGATGTATTGTTCGGCACGAGAGATAATTGCCAAACTGAGAATCTGGAGTTCGAGGTGGTGAACTAGGAAAGTGCATATCACGCATTACTCGGAAGGCCATCATTGAACAAGTTCATGGCAAGCTGCCACATCAGTTATCTGAAGATGAAGTTGCCTGGGCCAAATGGAGTGATTACCATTGTAGGAGATTTCCGATGTTCCATTGAGTGTGCCTCAACCGGGTCTAACTTAGCCGAATCGCTTGTGATCGCGCAGGAGAAGAGGAAAATTCAAGAGGTGGCAGCTTTGGCTCAGTCCGCGCAGCAGTATATGCTGGCGCTGAGTAACCCGCATGGATCTGTCTCCTTCCAAGCCACGAAAGATACCAAGAAGGTTCCAGTTGATGACATGTTCCCGGAGCACACCATAACAATTGGTGCCGGGTTAACTAACAAATAGGAAAGCGAGCTCATAAGCTTCCTCCGTGAGAATCGGGACATTTGTGCTTGGTCCACATAGGATTTGCAAGGTGTTCCAAGGGAGTTGGCCGATCACTCTTTGAACGTAAGACCCGGAGCAAGGCCGGTGAAGCAACCTCTCCGCCGCTTCGACGAGGATAGGAGAAAAGTCATTGGAGACGAGATAGCTCGGTTGCTAGCAGCAGGATTTATCATGGAAGTACTGTATCCGGATTGGCTCTCTAATCCGGTGATGGTAGAAAAGAAGAAGGATGATCCGAACGTGGCAGTAGTTTGGCGTATGTGTATCGATTACACGAACCTGAACAAGGCGTGTCCAAAATATCCATTTCCACTGCCGAGGATAGATCAGGTCATAGACTCAACCGCGGGATGTGAACTATTGTCATTCATTGATGCATATTCTGGTTTCCACCAGATACCTCTGAATCCGGATGATCCAATAAAGACCGCATTTATTACCCCGTACGGGGCTTATTGCTATCGCACTATGACGTTTGGTTTACGTAATGCAGGTGCAACGTACCAAAGATGTATGCAAAAATGTTTACACGACCAAATAGGTCAAAATGTACAAGTATATGTGGATGATGTGGTTATCAAGACCAAGGAAAGCAAAATGCTCCTTGACGACATCAGGCAGACATTCGCGAACTTGAGAAGGTTCCGAATGAAGCTTAACCCGGAAAAATGTACCTTTGGTGTCCCGGCCGGAAAATTACTCGGATTTCTCGTCTCCAGCCGAGGTATCGAGGTTAATCCAACTAAGATCCGGGCCATTGAATGAATGGAGCTGCCGACGATGTCCAGAAGTTCACTGGGTGCCTAGCATTGTTGAGTCGGTTTGTATGTCGGTTGGGAGAAAAGGCATTGCCTCTCTACCAACTCATGAAAAAGTGGGATAAGTTTGTTTGGATGCCATAGGCCGATGAAGCCTTTGCCCACCTAAAAAAGATGTTGGCCACTGCACCAGTGTTAGCCTCAGCACTATCAAAGGAGCCAATGTTGCTCTACATAGCCGCAACCAACCGAGTTGTAAGTGCAGTGATTGTAGTAGAGCGCAATGAAGAGGGTAAGTCGGTGCAGAGGCCAGTGTATTACTTGAGAGAGGTATTATCTGCCTCAAAATAGAACTACCCGCACTTTCAAAAGGTGGCATATGGTGTCTATATGGCGGCAAAGAAGTTAAAGCATTACTTTGAGGAGCACCCCATCAAAGTAATATGTGAGGCTCCCATATCCTAGATAATGGGTAACAAGGATGCGAGTGGTCGAATCGCAAAATGGGCAATTGAACTAGCTCCTTATGCGCCACAATATGACAGAAGAGAAGCAATCAAGTCTCAGGCTGTGGTGGACTTTTTTGTAGATTGGGCTGAGGTACAATACGAACCACCGCCACCAGATCCGAACTACTGGAGGATGCACTTTGACGGGTCAAAAACAAGAACCGGACTAGGCGCCAGAGTTGTGCTTACCTCGCCAAAGAAGGACCAGCTAAAATATGTGTTGCAGATCCATTTCGCGGCATCAAACAATGTCGCAGAGTATGAAGCACTTGTGCATGGGCTCAAAGTGGCAAAAGAGATTGGGATACGTCGGATCATATGCTTTGGCGACTCGGATTTGGTGGCGCAGCAAGTGTCCGGAGTGTGGGACGCCCTGGATCCAAACATGGCACTGTATAGATTTCATGTGCAGAAGATATCTGGTTACTTTGAGGGATGCGGATTTCACCATGTACCCGGGTGGAAAACGAGGCTGCCGACATGCTATCGAAGCTCGGATCAACCCAATAGGCAATTCCACCGGGTGTAGCATTGGAACACCTCAGGAAACCATCTATCAGGCCGTCCCCAGGAACCGACTCGATCTATGTCCCGGAAGATACAGAATCCAGAGCTGAGCCCATGGACATTGACATGGGAGGTAGTCTTGAAACCCGGGGATGCATCAAGAAACCCGGGATCGCCTCAAGAAACCGGGGACTACCTCGCTGGACCCAGGGACTGCTCAGCGTGATCCGGCTAAAGTTATGCTGGTGGACTAGATGGAAATTGATGAGGACGTGTTCCCTGCACGAGCAATACCAGCTTGGGCACGGCCTATATTCCAATTCCCGAAGGATGGAATGTTACCCACTAAGGAGGTGTTAGCCAGGCAAACTCAGAGGAGAGCGAAAGCATACATGATTATCAATTCCGAGCTGTACAAACAGAGTGTAACCATGTCCTCCAGCGATGCGTTGACCTAGAATAAGGGCTCGACATCCTCCGAGATATACACCAAGGAGACTGCGGGCATCATGCCTCATCCCGAGCCTTGGTGGGAAAAGCGTTCTGGCATGGATTCTACTGGCCAAGTGCCTTAGAACAAGAAGAAGATCTAGTGAGAAAATGCAATGGTTGTCAGAGGTACGCTACCAATACACATATGCCGACGTCAGAACTCAAGACCATACCAATTACGTGGCCATTTGCCGTATGGTGCTTGGATATGGTTGGCCCGTTCAAACTAGCAAGGGGACACATGACTCACATTTTGGTCATGGTGGATAAGTTTACAAAATGGATTGAAGTGAAGCCTATAAGAAAATGTGATGGAGCTACGGCCGTAACATTTCTCAAAGACATTATCTTGAGATACGGTTATTCTCACAGTATCATAACTGATAATGGCACAAAATTTGCGGAAGGAGCATTTGCGCGCTTCTGCCGGGACAAGAAGATCCGACTCGACGTAGCCTCGGTAGTTCACCCCGCATCGAACGGACAAGTGGAAAGATCCAACGGATTAGTATTATCCGGGATAAAACCTCGGCTCATTGAGCCGCGGCAAAGATCAGCGGGGTGTTGGATAGAAGAACTACCAGGCATCTTGTGGAGTTTAAGAACAACTCGAATCGATCAAGCTATACGCCGCTTTTTTCCGGTATATGCGGCGAAGCTGTATTACCTGACATAGAGCGTGATTCACCTAGGGTCACCCAATACGAAGCCAAGTGCAAGAAGCCCGCAAAATGATGTTGATCTCTGGAAGAAGCGAGAACTGCAATCGCCAGATCCGCCATATATCAGCAAAATCTCCGATGCTACCATAGCCAGAAAGTGTGCCCTCGAGTCTTTCGGGAAGGCGATCTGGTGCTCCGGTTGGTACAACGTACTACCGGCATGCATAAATTATCCCCCCCATGGGAAGGGCCATTCATCATGAGCAAAGCATTGCACAATGATTCTTATTATCTTATAGATGCAAAGCCACAGGACAAGAACAAGGCGGACAGGTCCGGAGAAGAATCTAAGCGACCATGGAATGTAGCACTACTTCGTCCTTTCTACACTTAGCTAAGAAGGGTATGTATCCGAGTCATCTCATATGTCGGTATGTATGTCGGCAATGAGCTTATCAATGAAATATTAGCACCTCGAGCAGTAACTCGGGGACTGCCTTAATAATTTTTGTTGTTGTCTCTTGTGCGTTAGCTGGAATAAGTTGTTCTACTTAACTCGGATTAGCAATGTGTGAGCACCAAAAACCCAACTCTTCGACTTGCTGCTGTCCAACAAGAATTGGCTTCATGGCAAGCAAGAGAACAAGTTTGGAATTGCGTAGCACATGAAAAGCGACTAAGGAAACGAATTTATTCGAGCTAACGTTTGTTTTTCGGACTAACCCTGTATTTATTTTCAAGTTATTATGCAGCTTTATATTTGAGCTAAGTCTGAAAGTTTCTTAGTATTGTTAAGACGATTTTTGAAGCTTGGATTCGTAAGTCATAAAACCGAATCAAGGTAGACACGATCCGAGCCAAAAGATTGGACGAACAAGAAAAAGAAACTCGGGGACTACGCCCAAGTTAACCCGGCATAAGAACTTAGTAGCGAAATATCACATATACACGAGATCTGATTCCGCAAGATACCGAGGATCTGATAAATTTTCAAGTTTTTTAACCTAAGGAGCAGCAGGAGGAGGAAGTTCGGCATCGTCTTCGCTGTCTTCAATATCTGAGGGATCGCCGTCTTCGTCCTCATCCGACCCGTGTTCAGCGTTCTCAGCGTTCTCGTCCCCAGCGGATTCCAGGAAGCTCGGTCCTTCAACCCATTCATGGATAGGGGAATATTCGATGAGGCTGTAGGCGCAAGCCTGGCGCCGAGCTACCCACTCCGGGTCATTAGTCCATCTGGATCCGGTGTGCCGGCGTGTAAGGAGGCTGAGGTCGATCTTCTGATACCATGTGAGTATGTGGTGAAGGATAGTATCAGCTGCAGCACGCCCAGCGGACTCTCTCCAGAGATCGAGCTGGGTCTCAGTCTCCATTAGCTTCTCGACGAGAATCGTGGTGGTCTCCGGGATATCTTCTCCGGGCCAGAACATGTTGAAGATGCGAACTGCAGCGTCGAGGATATCCTTGCCATAATTCTTGATGAGTTCCACGCGAGATGACAAGCTGACCAACAGGTCCTCCATGTCGTAAGGAACGTCCTCACCAGCAGGAGCGGCAGGAGTACCCCTCGCTCGGTGAAAATCTGCAACTGCTGTACTTGCAATAGTGATGCTCTCAGGAAATTTCCCTAGAAGCAAGACAAGGGAAGAAGGTAAAGAAAAGACATATGAAGCAACCCAGAAAAGTATGTCGGGAGAAACTTACGTGATATATGGCTGAGGATCCGGGTCAACTCCTTGATGCAGTCATCGCGTCTCTTGCGAAGTTGCTCAAGCTCAGCGTTTGCCGATCCAAGCTGGATGTCGGATTCTTTGAGTAGGTCCTGGTCCTTGGAGATCTGGAGAGTAAGGTGCTCGTGCTCTTCTGTGAAGTTCTGGCCAACCTTTTGGAGCTCGGTTTGGTGCTGGGCCTTCATCTTCTCCATCTCAGCCTCGAGCCTGGCAATCTCATTGTCCTTGGTCCGGAGGAGAGCGAGTTCATCATCTTTTTTCTTCAGCTCGGCTTGATGCTGCCCTGCTTGTTCGAGAAAATGTAGCATCATATCAGGCACGGGCACACTATCCTCAAGCGATGCTGAAATAGTATGTTGACCCGGCAGAGCCGAGGAATGAATGTTCGCCGAGCCAAGGAGGAAAGGAAATGGAAAACACTACAAGGTGGGACAAAAGGACATACCTTTGATTTGCTCCAAGTTCTTCCGCATGATCTTATTCTCAGCCTCCACCCTAGCTGCAGAAACCGAATGATGAGATTAGTTCGGCAGAAGAAGATGAAGAAAAATGGAAAAGCCCTAAGGGAGAAACTTACCCCTTTTTTCATGTTCCGCGATAAGTGGAAAGTGCTTTGCGCGTAGCATCTTGTGGGTATCCAGCAGGCGTTGGAATTCAGCACTCCGGCGATTGGTGGTTACCTGAAAAAAGTACAGAAGCATAAATTAGCTTGGTGCATATTCGAAGTGTACAAGATCCGGGCCAAGTGGAACTTAACCCGGCTCTAGGTGTGTGCATATTCGAAGTGCAAAAGATCCAGTCCAAGTGGAACTTAACTCGGCTCTAGGTGTGTGCATATTCGAAGTGTACAAGATCCGGGCCAAGTGGAACTTAACCCGGCTCTAGGTGTGTGCATATTCGAAGTGTACAAGATCTGGGCCAAGTGGAACTTAACCCAGCTCTAGGTGTGTGCATATTCGAAGTGTACAAGATTCGGGCCAAGTGGAACTTAACCCGGCTCTTGGTGTGTGCATATTCGAAGTGTACAAGATCAGGGCCAAGTGGAACTTAACCCGGCTCTAGGTGTGTGCATATTCGAAGTGTACAAGATCCGGGCCAAGTGGAACTTAACCCGGCTCTAGGTGTGTGCAGGATCCGGGCCGAGTGGAACTTAACCCGGCTCTAGGTGTCTGCATATTTGAAGTTCTCATAGAGCTACGTTAGTTTTCTAATGAGCATCCGGCCGAGTAACAAGTTACTCCACCGGAGGCTCGGGGACTAATGGTTGTTATCTACAACATGTAAAGGAGAAGCGACATACCTCCATCATCCGCCCTGCGAGGTTAATTGCCTTAGCGGTTGTGTTCATTTGGGCGGAAAATTTTGCGGGGCTAAACTTTTCCGGGAGATCGTCGTTGTGGACGAACTCCACCTTGTTCCAGTTCATGACGAACTCAATCAGGCTCGGAGGGTACCTCTCACCGGTGGGCATATGGGGTGCCACCAAGCCCTTCGCATGTGCTCTTTCCTCTCAACCAAGGCAAGGGCTGGGCTAGTATGCAGAACCATTTGCGCGCATCAGTTGACTCGGCAGGGGCATCCTTCGCTGCTGGAGCTTTCTTGGGAAGCATTGACGCTAGGGTTCGCTGCCTAGCTTCGACGAATGGTGACTTGGTAGCATCCCGAGCCTTTTTGCCCTTGGCTTGCTGGGAAGAAGTAACTGTAGTGGATTTCCCCTTAGGAGCTGCTGGGATAGTTCCTCGCCGAGGTTGAGATGACTCGGACGAGGCGGAAGAACTTGGCGCTGGAGCTCTTATAGCTGGACTTGGAGCGGTTGTTGATTTTCTTGGTGCCGGAACGGGTGCTGGTGCTGGTTCAGTCACTGGTACTGGAACTGCTGCTGGTTCTAGGGCCAGTGCTGGTGTCGAGGTAGTCTCGGTGGCTGCTGGTTGCGGCGATGCCGAAGTTGTGGACGCCGTCGCCTCGGCTGGGCCGGTCTCTCCCGCTCCGAGGTTTCACTCCTCTCGACGAGGTAGTGCGGAACCCGGAGCAGCCACAGAACCCTCTGGAATAGGGCTCAGCGGACGTGACTCGTCGTCAGGAGGGGGAGAAGGGCTAGATCGGAGCGGTGAAGAGATGCTAGATCCGCTCTGAGGGACCTCCACCGGAGCCCTGCAGAAGAGAATAATGTCAGAAGAGAAATTACAACAATGCAAGGAAAAGGGGGTTACAGAAAGAAAAATGACTGACGCATCCGAGGTTTGGGCCTCCTTAGGTTTCCGAGCCCTTCGTGTCGGGGCTTTTCCTGCCGGCTTGGAGGAAGTTTTGTCTCCGGCCTTCTTTCGCCTTTTTGCGGGCTGAGAAGGTCTAGAGGAGGAACTTGGTGTGGCTCCGCACCTCTTCTTCGGCGCCACCGGAACCGGTTCGCCCGTAGCAAGCGGAGGATCCTCGTGGATATGCCCACCAGGGTTAGATGATGCCGGAAAGGCAAAAGAAAGAGGGACAGCCTCAACAGGTTCAATCACGTCGACATCCGAGTCATCCTCATCATCGGGCCAGTCTCTAAGAGAAGAGAAGTTACCGCTGGGTCGTTTTGTAGCGTCGGTCATAGGGAGAAACATCTCCTGGTCCGGCTCCTCCTTATCCGGGGTTTCTCGGTTCGGCGCCCACTTAAGGGTCGGATCCATGCCATCCTCAAGGGTTTGCTGAAGGAATAGCTGAGAAAAGGAATGAAGAACAGAGTCAAAAATACAACAAAAACCGACATATATTTAATCCGAAGTAAGTTTGCCCCACGAAGCTTACCGCGGGAGGGAGCCTGTCACGACAAAAGTGCTCAATTTCCCACGTCCATTCAGCAGAGAAATCTTTGTGGGTGGTGAAGAGAGCCTTAACCCAGCGAAAAATCTCCGTGTTGCTCAGCTCGAAGGAGGAGGTCCGGTTGGGGTCGTGGCCGAAACTCATGTGGCACACCTTGTGGGTGCGCTCGAGGGAGAGATTCGGCGCATTTAACGTGATCATAGCATCCTCGTTGCGCAATCCGAGTTTCTTCAGTTCCACGAACCTCTTGTTAACCTGGTTGGCCAAGGCCATGGGCTTCTTGGAGATCTCCTCCCAAAATTCCGGGTTAGGTGGACCCGGAGTATAGGGGAGCAACCGAATCAAGTCTTCAGTGCCCGTATTCCGGACATAGAAGAAGGTCCGAGCCCACCTTTGCAGGAGTCAAGCCCGGTGACCCGAGGGAAAACGGAAGTCCTTCGGGGAGAGATGGACGCAGCTCCGAATTGGGTGAGCTGCTTGTCCTCTGACTCAACTTGGATGTTGGGGATGATGTTATGACGGAGGCCGAAAAACCGGATCCACAGCTCCTTCGTGGGCCACAGTCCGGTGTAGCCTTCGATCGTAGAAGCAAAAGCAAAGAGAGAAGTGATAGCGTTGGATGGAAGGTGGTGTGGCTACAGCCGGTAGGTGGTAAGCCAATCCCGGAAGAAGTCGTTCACCGGCAAGCCGAACCCCCATTGAAAGTGGGACAAGAACACGACGAACTCACCCGGATTGGGTGAGGGGGCCAGTTCGGCAGAGGGGAGACGAGCGTCGACGCCGACAGGGATGCGACTGGTCTGATAAAGCCAGTCAAGGTCATCTTGACAGACCCAAGACCCGGCCCACGCGCCGCGGTCTGCCGCAGCGGCGTCCTCCTCCATTTCTTGCTCGGCGACGACGAGCTCCTCCTCCATCATCTCGTACTCGCTACCCTCGCTGGCGCTAGCGGCGGCGGGAGTCAGAAGCCTCGATTGGCGAGG
Organism: Avena insularis; assembly: GCA_023614405.1. Taxonomy (NCBI): domain Eukaryota; kingdom Viridiplantae; phylum Streptophyta; class Magnoliopsida; order Poales; family Poaceae; genus Avena; species Avena insularis. The sequence continues at coordinate 143,930 of JAJUPC010000221.1, forward strand.
ACCCGTGGCGAGGGAGCTGCACAGCGGTGGTCGCGACGCAGTGGCATGGGGAAAAGTGCGGAGGCGGCGCTGCTGCTAGGAGCACTGGCGACGACGCGGTCGCGAGGAAGACGAAAAAGAATAGCAACGGGCAGAGGGGCGGGGAAGAGGAAAAAATCCTAAGGGTGTGCCCCTCCGCTATTTTACCACTCCCTAAAGGGGTGAGTGGGATCGCACCCTGCAAATGAGCCACATGGTGTGGCCGTGTATCACCTGCCTCAGCCAATCAGTGAGGAGCCACATGGAGGGCCACAGGGCAGAGGCGATCCCGTGACTTGACGCATTGATGCCGTAAACGAGGAGGCAGGCGTGACGTGACCCTCGCACAGTGATAACTGAAAATTACTGCGGCGATTACTGTGCAGGCCCTTAAAATAAGACAACGTAATGATTGGCCTCCACGTGGGTTGGCGTATGAAGGAAGGAAACAAGGCCCGGCTTGAACCATGGAAACCCGGACAACCAGTAAAAACTTAGAATGTGCAGAGGGAAAGTAAAGCCATGAGATCCGAGTCAAAGTGGTAACCCGGCCGGCAAGTGAATACTTGGAACGTGCGAAGGGAACGTAAATCCATATAATCCAGAAATAATTTCCAAGGCTCGAACATAAATGAACCTGATGTGGCCTTAGCGGCCAAGGCAGCTAAGACCGCACCAGCTTCGGGGACTAATGTTGGGGGGATACCCCCAGGTAGGGTCACTCCAGGGTATAAAGGCCTAGTTAGCCGAGGTTCGGCAGGGTCAAAGCGGATGCTGGCCAGGTCACCTCAAGGTAGGCCGGATCACGGAGTAACCCGGACTAGGGGGGGTTGCCTAACATTATCTCAACCGACTTAAGGAGTAAGTCGGAAGTGCTTGTCTAACTTGTATGTAGGAACAGGTATATCCGGATCTACCATGATCCGGGTCCTGTTTAGTTTCTGGGAGAAGGAAGGAATCTCGCTGGTCAAAAAGAAAGCCCGGTACGCATTGCATGAGCAAAGCGGGCAAGGGCAGGACCACCGGGTCATGGCCGACAAGGGTGACGACGACCGTGTCGGCTGACGCGGGTGCCGCAGAGGCTAACGTAGCTAAAGCATGTGTGACGTGGGGGAAAAGCACCCCGGTCGGGTTACCACTTTGAGAGGAGGCATATTCTTAGGCAGAGACCAAACCACCTCTATATAAGGGGGGCTAGGGTTTCAGTAGAAGGGGGTTGGGTTTTCTTCTATACTGATTTGGTTAAGGTTTTAGGTGTGAACTGTGGGTGAGAGTAAGAGAGCTCCTTCTTCCTTCTCTCGCCAATACATCTCTAGGAGCGCTTGTAACCTTGAAAGGAAAGCAATACCAACTTCAGTGTGGAGAATCACTTCACTATCCCTCCCTAGATTCCCCTAGCGTGTATTAGTCCCCACCTTTAGCCTATCCATGGCATCTGCCGTGACACCACCACGACAGTGACCCTAAGCCTCTATTTTTATAATATGACATATACCTGTCGCATCATTAAATCATTATGCTTGCATACATGTCATCTGGTGGGTTGGGTTAAATAGTCGATTCACCTAAATTAAATATGGAGTCTATATGCGGGCTATTCTAGTCTTATTCTGGACTCCATTTAAATTTGTGTAGCGAACCGATACCATGTTTTTCCTTGTTAATACAACATTTAAATGGCGGGGTATCTAAATAACTGGATCCTATTAATTAATTGTCGGGACCCCGGTTCTGCTTAATACTGCCTAATTGCACCGCATCTGCATCATATTATAATCATGCCGGATCTTCTGCCGTAGTATTAAATATTGCATCCGGTGTTTCTTCTAGTGTTTGCTTCTTCGCGAATTAGGCCGGTGAGTTGATGCGAGTATCAGCAAGTTCTTCGGATAATGTACCTTCGGCAGTGTTTCCCAGGCGAGTGTTCTCCCTCTTTCTACCTATTTTGCATTTATAGTCTTTATTTCCTCCTATTGATATATTGCTATCCGTGTCGTGATGCTTTAGTGTTCTGTACCAGATATATTTCCGTGCATCCTTTATATTGCATTGGACACCTCCTATTACCTGTTGTTTGGTAGATAGATGGTCTTGCGAGTCGTAGTTGCTTGCTCAGGTGCGGTCTCGTGTTGTCGAGTACCACAGTTGTTGGGATGCCGGCAGATGTTTATGGTGGAGATGATCATGTCTTTAATTACAACTATTAAATTGCTGTGATAACTAATGAAAGTGGAACCGGTGGGCAATTATATGTTATTTGGTTTTTCGTGCCCACTTGTGTCCCGTAGGCCCCGAGTACTTCATACTTTTCCTTGACTATTCGCACTATCCACATCCGGGAGAGTCTATGAATCCCCCTTTGCCAGATCTTGATTCATTTTTTATTTCTTGGGGCCACAAACTAATTTGGGGCTTTATTACTATCATGTACTTATGCCATGCTTTACTGCTTTATTTACGATTGTCGTGGAGCACCAGATCGCTTAATTGCGGAGTGTTTTCGCGGTATCGACAAGCCCAGTCACACTTTCGGGTTCCCAGTCGTTTACAGCCATTGGCGCAAACCTTGGGTCCATCTCGGAGCCGGCCAACTTCGTTGCGGGTAGCTTAATGGGGTGGCCCCCTGAAATATTTTATGAATCATGTGATTGCTTTGTCGTGAAAGCCTCATTGGGTTTTGATTTGGTTTTTCCGAGGTTGATCGTGTGTGTGTTGCTATTTGTGCACCCCTGCAGGGTAAATCTTTCTGAAAGCCGTGTCCGCGGTTATGGACGACTTGGAGCACAGTATCTCGATCATAGACAAGCATAACTAAAGTAGTGTAATAAATTTGACTTAATATGTGACTAGTAATTCAGCTTCACTACAATGGAATGGATGATAAAAATGCCAACAACTGGTGGATCTGTGGTGATCTGTGTCATACTATACCTGCCTAGTATGTATTACAACTCCAATGGAATGAAATAAAAGTGCCAACAACTGCTGGGTTTGGGATGTCACATGCCAATTATATCTGACTAGTAAATGTTCCAACTACAACGGAATGGTAACTAAAACTGCCCACTACTTATGCTATCAGTATGACTCATGCTATATATCTGACTAGTAAATGTTGCAACTATAATGGAATGAGTAAAACTGCCAACTGTGTGAGTTCCTTGGTCCGACTTCCTCGTTTGGTCTCGAGGGGGAAATACCAGGATGGGTATGTCTGGTGTTAGTATCAGGTAGGATCCGAATAGGTCTTTCTTACTTCTCTCTAATAGCCGCCAGTGGTACCGAGTCTCTATAGGTTGTTTAGTGTCGCTGCGCTGCCCCTTCAGTCCACCATACCTGTGTAGGCGAGGACCGCCGAATTCTAGACTCACCATGTACTGGCCTCAGTACTGACGCTCCTCTTTTTCCTTTGCCCTTTGTCGGCACCCCTTTTGTTTTAGCAGGTTTGAGATCGACGTCGTTAGCAGGGTTACCCTTCCGGCTTGGCCTGGGCAGGGTTATGGACGCCATTGGCTATTCTTCAGGGCTCTTAGCCCCATTTGCATCTTGTCCCTAGTCGGATGATGTAACGTTTTCAAGGTGATTTGGATCTTTGTATTGTATATCTGTATTCTTGACTCGTTGAGTCGCTATTGTATACATATCTGTTCTGTGGGTCCCATCGAGGACTGTTGTGTAATGGTATTACTTTGTTTTCCACCCACACGAAAGTGCCTGGTGGGCGTCCTTGAATCGTTTCTATGCGGGTTTGGCGGAAAGGGCTAAAACTTGCATAGGGTCGATTCGAGGGTGTTACAACACTCGCCTTCGTGGATCTCTCGTAAGATTTACACTCCTTCTTCCGGAGATACACAACACTAAAAGACCCCAGATGCACTTCGCTTATAGAGCTTACCACTAATTATAGTATAGGCTTTTGCTCGTTGGACGATCTGTCGGCTCAGAGCTTCGTCCTCGTGTAATTTTCCATCTATCAAGAAATTAAGATAGGGTTGAGTCCAGCTGGGAATCACAGCCAGAACTGCTACTAAAGGTGAGTCGGATTTGGTTGGATATTCCTCATCTACTCCTTTTATAGAGGGAACTTTGAGGTGCTCTAAAAAAAGCGCCATTCGGGACCTTTTTCCGGGCAGAGCCTATTCGAGATAGTGCATCTGCTTCCTTATTTTATGTTCAAGGGATTGGTTGAACTTCAAACCCTTCAAACGATTTAGATAATTCATCCACGACAGCTCTATATGCTGCCATGTGTTTATTTGCCTTACAGATATCCGACACTTGTTGAGCAACAAGATCCGAATCTCCATAACACATTAATCATCGGATGCCGATGTCCTTAGCAATTCGGATTCCATGCAGTAGTGCTTCATATTCGGCAATGTTATTCATCGTCGTGAAGTGTATCTGCAATACATAAAAAAGTTTATCACCTTGGGGTGACTTGAGCAGCATGCCAGCCCCCGAGCCCCCGAGCGCTTTAGACCCGTCAAAATGCAAGGTCTAGTATTCTGACTCTGGTAGGGTCATACTCTCCGTTGTCTCTATCCAATCAGTGACAAAGTTAGCGAGGATTTGGGATTTGATTACTGTACGAGGTTTCTACTCAATATCGAAAGCTGAAAGCTCTATGCCCCATTTGGCAACGCGTCCTATGGCGTTACTATTGTTGATTATATCTCTCATGGGAGCTGTGCTCACCACGGTAATTGGATGTTCTTGAAAATAATGCCGTAGCTTACGAGATGCTAAGAACACACCGTAAGCCAGCTTTTGATAATGCGGATACCGCTGTTTTGATTCTGTTAAGACCTTGGTGAGATAGTAAGTCGGACGCTGCACCAAGTGTTCCTGATTTTCCTCCGATCTCTCCACCAGAAGATGAGAGTACTGCTTTCAGGTCTTGCAGTGCAGCTTCAGCTTCGTCGGTCCACACGAAATTTTTGGTCTTTTTTAGGAGTTTGTATAGTGGTGCGGCTCTTTCACCGTGCCGGCTTACAAACCGACTGACCGCGACAATGCAACCAGTTAGTCTTTGTACGTCCTTCAGGCGAGTTGGCCTAGAAATATTGAGTATAGCCTTGATTTTGTCTCGGTTTACCTCTATGCCTCTTTGAGACACGATGAAACCTAACAATTTCCCGGCTAGTATTCCAAAGAAACATTTCTTTGGATTAAGCATTATGTTGTATTTTCGTAGATTGGCGAACGTTTCCTCCAAGTCGGAAATCAGTGTTTCCTTCTTTTTGGACATCACCGCAATATCATCCACATATGCATGTACATTGCGTCTGATTTGGTCATGGAGGCAATGTTGCATTGTGCGTTGGTACGTAGCTCCTGCGTTTTTCAGCCCAAAGGGCATTGTAATGAAACAGAAGGTTCCGAAAGGGGTTATGAATGAAGTTTTGACTTTGTTAGATTCCTTCATCTGGATTTGGTGATAACCGGAATATGCGTTGAGAAAACATAGGACTTCCGAGCCTGCCGTAGAATCGATAACTTGATCAATCCTAGGCAGAGCGAACGGATCTTTGGGACAAGCCTTGTTCAAGGCAGTATAATCAACACACATCCTTAAATCACTTGTGTCCTTTTTAGGGACCATTACAGGATTGGGTGACCACTCAGTGTGGATGACCTCTTCTATGAATCTGGCTAACTCGAGCCATGCTAATTCCTTAGCTATTGCCTTACGCTTTTTGTCGCCAAAACATCGTAGGGACTGTTTGACGAGATTAGCATTCGGGTGTACATTTAAAGAGTGCTCGGTAAGTTCCCTAGGTACTCCGGTCATGTCATATGGCTGCCATGCGAAGATATCTTGATTTGCTTGGAGGAACTTGACGAACGCGCTTTCCTATGCGCTATCTAGGCCTACACCTATCTGGGTCACCATGGAGGGGTCATCATCCTTTAATGGCGTCTTCTTCGTCTTTTCTGATGCCTTGAACTCCGGATTCGGCTTTGTCACCTCCTTCTTTGTCGCGGGCATCTCAGACGGATCTATGGTCTTCTTGATCTCCTGGTACTCCTAGGCGTGCAACACGGCTTCAGCAAAGGCGGCATTTCCATCCTTGCACTCTCGCGCTTTCTTCGGGTCTCCCCTGATGGTGATCACACCATTGGGACCTAGAATTTTCATCATATTGTAAATGTAACACGGAGGAGCCATAAAAGCCCAGTAAGCCGGACGCCCGAATATAGCGTGGTAAGCGCTCTTGAACAGGACCACTTCGATGGAAAGTTCTTCCGTCCGGTAGTTCTTTGGAGTTCCAAAGGTAACATCCAAAGTGATTTCTCCCAGGGAATTTGCTTGTCTTCCTGGGACAACTCCGTGAAAGATCACAGAGCTGTAGTTTAGCTGGGTCTCCAAGATCTTCATCCCTCGTAGCGTTTCGACATACAAAATGTTGATGCTGCTACCACCGTCCATGAGAGTCTTGGAGAAACCATAGCCGTCAATAAGTGGATTGACGACTAAGGCGTATTTTCCTCGCCTGTGCAACTTAGGCGGATGATCAGCATGGTCAAAGGTGATTGCTACTTCTGACCAGTCCAAGAACTGAGGGACAGCCGGAACTGTTGCGTTGAGCTCATGTAGAACTGCTTTCTTGACCTTTGTTGGTTGAGATCCGAGGAAGGTGACGTAAGTGTCTTTCTTTGTTGGGAAGTTTTTTTCCCTTCCAGCTTGGGAGTTGAAGCATCGGCTTCCTGCATGTCGAAATCATCCTTGGTCTCTTTGTCCTTTTCGAGATTTTTCTTCCCCTTCTTCTGCTTAGCCATGTAGCCAGCGGTATCGTCTTTCTTGATGTCGTCATTGAAACGACACTCGGCGTTTGTGTAGGACGAGCTCCCATTGGCATCTAAGTGATGCACGCATGGGTTATTGGCAATGTCGGCCCAGGAGTATGTTTTGCCGGGTTGTTGGTCTCCTCTACCCTGAATTCTTGATGTCCCACGACCGTGTCCACGGCCACCGCCACGCCCTCCTTGTCCTCCAGACCCAAAAGTAGCAGTGACCACTACCGTTTCCGCGTTGGGCTTTTCTTCCAAGGTGTTCTTGCGCTTCTAAACCTGCTGCTTTGGTTGTTTTGCCAACTGTGGCACAGCTAGGGCATTAAGTAATCCCACTGCGTCGTCGTTAGCATCTGCATACTTGCTCGCTGTTTCTATCATTTCTCCCAAGTCAGTGACGGTATCACACTTCAAGCGATGATGTAGTAAACTAATTGGGAGTCCTGCAATGAAAGCTTCAATCGCAGTTTGGTCATTTACTCCCTCACATGAGTTCTTGGTGTCGATCCATCGTCCGAGATAATCCCGACAAGTTTCTCCGGCTTTCTGGGTGCAACATTGTAGGTCTCCTATCGTACAGGGCCTTTGATATGTGCCTTCGAAATTCCGAAAGAACGCACTTTGCATATCATACCAGTTGTGGATGGTGTTCTCCAAAAGTTCATTGAGCCAGGATCGCGCTGTCTTTCGCAACATGAGGGGGAGATATCGGGTCGCAACCAGGCTGTTTCCGCCTTTGGCGATACAGCAAGCCTGGAAAAAATCCTAGAGCCAAGTATCTGGCCGAGCTATACCGTCGTAGGCTTGAATATGTCTTGAGATAGCAAATACTTCCGGGAATTTTGTAGCTCTTATGCGTGGTCCAAAGCACTTTGGGCCGACATATATATCGTTGTTTTCATAGCGCCGCGCCTCTATGTTGGAGTTAATCTTGTGCCTTGCGTCACTTGGGGATAAAGATCGTCCCGAATGATGGTTGTGGCTGCGGTGTCTTGGAGCCGGACTTCAGCTTCTGCCACCACCTCCTCCGCCATAACACCCTCCTTGGCCTCCTTGGGAGCCATTGTGATGGCTACTTGGTGGAGAGGGTGGAGCAGCTAAATGATTTACGGCTGATCACCAGCCTCCATCCGGAGCATCGTTATTCCGGTTCCGGGGAGGATCTTCATTATGACGAGCCCCCTGCCGGTTTGACTCAGCATGGTGTCCGTCGTTCCTTCGTCCATCAGCCGGATAGCTAGTGTGTCTAGGAGGTGGCATTCTCTGTCGGTCCTCCTCCCGACATTTCTCTTTATCTTCTTCCCTGCGATCATTCGGCTCTCGTCGGGGAGGATTCTTCGGATTGAGTGCAACAATTGCCTCCTGCTCCGCAACTCGGGCAACATTGCGCCAGTCACGTGCAGCTTTGTGGTGCTGTCCTGAAGATCTGATTCTTGAGTAGTTGTCTTCCCGATGGTCGGAACGGTGATGCTGTTCCGGAACACGTTGGGGTCTTACGTCATTCCAGGCCGAATCTATGCGGCATTGGTCAGATTGGGAGACCAGTTTTCCACCTCCGGACAGGGCGACCTTCTGCTGCTCCAGACCCTTGTTGAGTAGTTTAATGCCCAATCGAATCTGCTCCGGGCCTGGATTACTTGATAGGATTTCTCAGGCCGCGACGGTGTTTTGCACTGGTGTTGGATACACCTAGTCTCTGTTGCTGTCGCGCTGAGGCATCCCATGGTCTCCTCCAAAGAGGACTTTGTTAATTTGCCGGAATTGGTCGTCATGAGTATGACGCTTCCTGGTCTTCTGATGCTGCCGAGAGTTGTACTTCTCCGCAGCTGCCATGTGTTTCTTTTCTTCCTCAAGGTTTTTAGCTTCATCGAGGAGTACTTGGCGACGTGCTTCTAGGGAATGTGCCCTTTCGTCCAGCTCTTCAGCAGTAAGTTCTGCAGCTGTAGGAATAGGTGTGGTTAATGCAACATCGATGAGTTTACGCGCACCTTTCGTGATCACGTGTCCATCCACCGATTCTTCTTTGGGCTCTTCTAGGATCAATGCTCCATCCGAGACTTCCTCATATTCCTGGCAATCACCACCTCTGTCGGAGGGTCTTTTGCCGGGGTTTTGTTCTTCTTGTTCTTCTTCTTTGCCTTCTTGGCAGCGCCAGTAGCAAAGACGGCTTTGAGTCTGTTTCCCGAAGTCATGCTCTGATCGGTACTTTCGGATTTCTGGACCTCGGGATTATCTCTGATATCCATGTCCTTTTGTGCTTTGGGAGAGTTTTCTCCGGATCCTTCATCCATGGCTTCTCCTTCCTCTGAAGCTCTGGAGTTATACTCCTCTTCATACTCTAGGGAGAACTTTCGGAAATCTACCGACGTCATCGAGTCATCCAAGGATGCGGGTAAGTCGGTGTTTGTTCCGATCGCCTCCAGCACTGAGTCGGTGTTTTCTCCAGCATCGGCAGAGCCGGATACAGATCCAACGTATCCGACGAAATGTGATGTGTGGGTCCTGAGGTAGTTGTGACTTTCCTCGTGGGCTTCCTCGAAGATCCTGATAGTCTCGAGAACCTCATCCACGCTTGCATCTTGCATCATCATACGCCTCAACGTATGCCTCGGGAACGGTTGATCTATTCCGGTGTTGGCACGGTCGGAACCAAAGTTATTGTTGTGATCCTCCTGGATTTCGACCTCAGCGGGTGGATCGACCTGGGATTCGGCCTCGCTAGGGAGATCCACTCCAGGTTCGACTTGAACCGTCAGGTCTACTTCAGGCTCGGATATCTCCACTATCTCTGCAACTAGTGTGGACTGGGTGGGATTAGGGTTTTCTGAGATCCGAAACTCCGCCGCCTCTGTGGACAAAGGGGACCCAGAAATTTCTTCTGCCCCTATCATCACCGCTGAGGTGGGTGGAGCAGGTTCAGCAAATCTGATGTATACATCGATCTTGCCAAAAGACATGATGGTGTAGGAAGTCATAGCCTCCCTAGCCGGAATCCAGGCCCCGTCGAGAACGATGAGAGGGACGTTGCTGGCATAGAGGATGCGACCGACGGCGATAGTCTCGCCGATTCCGATTCTTGCAGTTTCCGCTCGGAATGTAGATCCGAAGCTCACATGCCCCATGGTGGGCGCCAACTGTCGTCGGATTGATGACAAGTACGCCATGAGCGGGTCCTCGAGGCGTGTGGAAGAGAGGGTTGTGAGACGTACGGTGTTCCGGGATGATGAGCACACAAGTTTACCCAGGTTCGAATCCGTTGGCTTTGGACATATCCTACTCCTGCTAGCAATCCAGTAATACGGCAGAGCCGAAATATGGGTTACAAGGGTTTCGCCTGTGCGAGTTGAGGTTGTAGACTATTGTCTGGTGGTAGGTGCCCTAAAGGATCTCCCTAGGACAACTTATATAGATATCCGGCCTAGGGTTTACAAGAGAGATCTATCCGTCTACGACTAAGAGTCAGTTACAGAGTACATCTTGAACTACAAGTAACACTATGGGCCTACGTCGATAAGTCTTGTTGGCCTTCCTGTAGCCGGACTGGACTCCGTATCTTCTCCCTAACTGGCTGCCCGTGAAGTAGAGCTCTAACACAAAGTGGGCCACCCTGGTTAGTGAGGAACTCTGAGGATACCCGGAAAGTATATCACCAACAGAACACACATGCAATGACATGCAGTTGAATCCCAGCATGCTGCTAGGGTTCCTAGACATGGTTGGACACCACATGCTGGAGTGGCATCATTGCATGTGTTCTTTTCCAAAACCACAATGATGCACATTGATACCCACACACATACAATGACTCTAGTGGATCCATGTGGTTTATGAAAAAAAACACATGAATGACATATAGTGGATCCATGTGGTTTAGGAAAATAACACACATGCAGTGACATATAGTGGATTCATGTAGTTTAGGAAAAGAACACACATGCAATGACATCTAGTGGATCCATGTGGTTTATGAAAACAACACACGTGCAAGGACATCTACTTGATCAATGTGATTATGAATAGAACACACATGCAATGACTCTAGTGGATTCATGTGGTTTATGAAAAGGACACACATGCAATGACATGCAGTTGAATCCTAGGATGCTGCTAGGGTTCCTAGACATGGTTGGACACCACATGCTGGAGTGGCATCATTGCATGTGTTCTTTTCCAAAACCATAATGATGCACACTAACACACACACATCCAATGACTCTAGTGGATCCATGTGGTTTAGAAAAGAACACACATGCAATGACATATAGTGGATCCATGTGGTTTAGGAAAAGAACACACATGCAATGGCATCTAGTGGATCCATGTGGTTTATGAAAAGAAGACACATGCAAGGACTCTAGTGGATCCATATGATGTAGGAAAAGAACACACATGCAATGACATCTATTGGATCCATGTGGTTTATGAAAAGAACACACATGCAAATACATCTACCGAATCCATGTGGTTTATGAAAAGAACACACATGCAATGATCTAGTGTATCCATGTGGTTTATGAAAAGGACACACATGCAATGACATGCAGTTGAATCCCAGCATGCTGCTATGGTTCCTGGACATGGTTGGACACCACATGCTGGAGTGGCATTATTGCACATGTTCTTTTCCAAAACCACAATTATGCACACTCATACACACACAGACATCCAATGACTCTAGTGGATCATTGTTGTTTATGAAAAGAACACACATGCAATGACATATAGGCATCCATGTTGTTTAGTAAAAGAACACACATGCAATGACATCTACTGGATCCATGTGGTTTATGAAAAAACACACATGCAATGACTCTAGTGGATCCATGTGGTTTATGAAAAGGACACACATGCAATGACATCTACTGGATCCAAGTGGTTTATGAAAAGAACACACATGTAGTTACTCTATTGAATCCATGTGGTTTATGAAAACGACACACATGCAATGACATGAACTTGAATCCGAGCATGCTGCTAGGGTTCCTGGACATGGTTGGACACCACATGCTGGAGTGGCATCATTGCATGTGTTCTTTTCCAAAACCACAATGATGCACACTCATACACACACACATCCAATGACTCTAGTGGATCCATGTGGTTTATGAAAAGAACACACATGCAATGACATATAGTGGATCCATGTGGTTTAGGAAAAGAACACACATGCAATGACATCTAGTGGATCCATGTGGCTTATGAAAAGAACACACATGCAATGACTCTAGTGGATCCATGTGGTTTAGGAAAAGAACACACATGCAATGACATCTACTAGATCCATGTGGTTTATGAAAAGAACACACATGCAATGACATCTAATGGATCCATGTGGTTTATGAAAAGAAATCACATGCAATGAATCTAGTGGATCCATGTGGTTTATGAAAAGGACACATATGCAATGACATGTAGTTGAATCCCAGCATGCTGCTTGGGTTCTTGGACATGGTTGGACACCATATGCTGGAGTGTCATCATTGCATGTGTTCTTTTCCAAAACCACAATGATGCACACTCATACGCAAACACACATCCAAGTGGCTGTGGTGATGCAGCATTTTTTCAAACCGGTGATACAATGCATGTTGTTGTTGAATCGTAGCATACTGCTATGGTTCCTGGACATGGTTGGACACCACATGCTGGAGTGGCATCATTGCATGTGTTCTTATTGAAAACAAAAATGATGCAGACTGATACACACACACATCTAATGACTCTAGTGGATCCATGTGGTTTATGAAAAGAACACACATGCAATGACATATAGTAGATCCATGTGGTTTAGGAAAAGAACACAGATGCAATGACATCTAGTGGATCCATGTGGTTTATGAAAAGAACACAGATGCAATGACACTAGTGGATCCATGTGGTTTAGGAAAATAACACACATGCAATGAATCTCCTAGATCCATGTGTTCTATGAAAAGAACACACATGCAATGACATCTACTTGATCCATGTGATTTATGAAAAGAATACACATGCAATTGAAGGAAATATGCCCTAAGAGGCAATAATAAAGTTGTTATTATGTATGCCTTATATTTGATAGATGTTTATTTTGCATGCTATAATTGTGTTGATAGGAAACGTCAATACATGTGTGTTTAATAAACAAAAAGGGTTCCTAGTTATGCCTCTCTTATAGACTAGCTTGTTGATTAACAAGATGATCAAGCTTTCCTGATCATGGATATTGGATGTTGTTAATAACAAGTTCACAACATTTGTGAAATGATGTGATGAACATTCATCCGAAGTATAGCATTACGATCAAGTCATTATGTTTATATTGCTATAACATCATACGAAGTAATCTTTATCCTTATACCATGAGATCATGTTAATTGCTAACACCGGAAGAGTATCTTGATAACATCAAACGTCACACCGTAACAGGGTGACTATAAAGGTGGGTACAGTGCTATGAAGGTGTTATGTTGAGGATCATGGATCAAGAGTGGAATTTTTCAATCCCGATGACGGATAGATATACTATGGGCCCTCTCGGTGATATCACATTAAGATAGCTTGCAAGCAAGTGATGTGATCACTAGAATGTTATATCACGGGAACAAGAAAAGAGTGCATGTCGGCAACGAGATCAAACTAGGTATTTGGATACCGATGATCGAATCTCGGACATGTATTATATCATGAGACAAAGGGATTAAGTTACTGGCGTTAAAGGTTCTCACGATCATAGAAGTCATCATTGAATGTGCAGGAGTCATTATGGATCTCCAGGTTCCGCTTCTGATTATTGATCTGAGAGGAGTCTCAATCATGTCTGATGTCGTTGTATTGGGAACAACAGTACCTAAAGAGGTTAGGTAGAGGTGTGGGGACTAGCAGGGAAGCTATCGACGGTGTCCGTAGGCAGGATTAGATGCAAGCAAGCATAGCTGGACGCAGGAAGTACCTAGGTTCGGAGCCCTCGTGATGAGGTAAAGCTCCTACTCCTGCCGGATCTGACTATGTGGGATATACGAACTACAAGTGCTCCTTGAGCTGTATTCTCTAGCTTCTGCCTTAAATGCACTGATACCAACCCTTACTATTGAGGCCTTGCATCTCCTTATATAGGCAGAGAGGCAACGGCCTCACTAGCCAATCCGACTGGTGGGCCCCACAGGCGGGTCCCAGCCGACTGGTCATCTACAATATCCGGTACGACATGTCCCATCAGTGTGGGAGCGGTATGGCTGTCGTAGGCACAGTGGACACCGTGCGAGCCTGTCGTCAGCATCGGGCAACTGTTCCTACGTCATCCCCGCAAAGTCTTCCGTATGGCGAGTAGTTGCCGGTCTTGTCATCGTACAGGGCGTACCATGCACTAATTTGCATGTCATCCTGTCTCACTGATTGGTTCCGGCTACGTCACCGTAGCCGGCTGCTTCTTGCCGATCTGTCTTGCCTTGTCCGGCTGCATCTGGTCAGCCGGACGTGATCCGACTGCCCAGTTTCTTGTCCGTTTGGGGTATCTCGGCATCATCCCCCCGACACTAGCCCCCGAGCGCGTGTGGATTCCGCCCTTAGGAGAAATGTGCGCGCGCTCCCTCTTGGTTTTGAATTTGTGTCCGGCTACGCCTGGTGGTTGTGCTACCCGTGACGTCAGTGCTGACGCCAGCCACGCGTGCACGCGCCATCATTGCACTGCGGCGGGCAGCATAACATCCCGTCGCACGTTGCCACGGGAAACTGCAGCCCAGCGCTTCGGTTCTTGCTCCCGGATCTTTTGCGCATCCCGCGTCGACACACGGGATCTGGGTGGCGGTTGGGGTGAAGGTCGCCTGGATGCACGCCACGTGACGTCGTGGACAGTTGCTCTTCCGGTCCTTTAAAGGGACGCCGCGGGGGGAGCAGTTCCCTTCCTTCACTCCCCCACTCCAGTTTTCTTCTTCCCTCCCGTGCTCCTACCCTCTGCGCCCTTCCTCTGCTACCGCTGTAGCCCGCTGCACCGCTCGTTCGTCGTCGGCGGCGGTACGGGCCACCACCACTCCTCCGCCGCCGCGCCTCGTTGTCAACCGGAGATGGCAGCCAAGCGCGGAGGCTGGTGTGGCTCCTCCGTCGCGGAGGACCACATCCAGAAGTACCGCGCTACCCGCGTCCTTCCGCCGGAGGAGGAAGTAGCGGTGCGGCTGGCGCCGGCGGGAGAGGTGTCGCCACACCCGGTGGAGGGAGAGCGGGTCATCTTCCTCTCGCATCTGGCGTGCGGGTTTGCGTTGCCGGTGCACCCTTTCTTCCTCATGTTCTTAGCCTTCTTCGACCTCCGTCTCCACCATCTCGGCGCCAACGCAATCGGAACGCTGGCGCACTTCATGGCTTTCTGTGAGAGCTATCTCGGGATCTAGCTGGATCTCAGGCTGTTCTGCCGGCTCTTCTGAGTCCGGCCATAGGTGCAGTACACGAAGGGGCCGCTAGTCGTCTGCGGTGGCGCCTCCATCTACTCCCGCGTGCAGTCCGGCTACCCGAAGTTCTTGCTGCACGAAATGGTACGACTGTGGCAGCAGTCGTACTTCTACGTCAAGAACATCACCAACATCGACCGGATCAACCTTCCGGCTTTCCAGGATGTCGAGTCCAGCCGGTAGCACTGGGAGCTGAAGATTTACGGCGACAAGGCGGAGTCGGACGTGATGCTGCAGCGCATGCGCTCCCTCATCACCTGCCGGCTAACCGGCCTGGGCATCACCCTGAGCTGGATGTCCTGGCTAATGATGTCGTTGCAGCAGCGAGCACACAAAATGTGCTTCTACTCCGGCCGGCTGGACCCGACCCGGCTGTCGCGCCGCGATCCCCGCTACCACAACTTGAAGGAGTGGGTGTGGACGATCACGAAGGAGCGGCTGCCGGAGAGCTGGACCTTCAGCCTGGCGCCCTACAACCGGGACAACCGCATGCCCCGGGTAGGTCCTTTTAGCCGGAGCTCTCTTTCGTATTTCTTGCCTTTCTTTCTTGCTTTATCCAACTAACTTCTTGTATTCGGCAGATCTTCCCTTGCATCCTTCGCGAGGAGGGTGAAGCCCCCCTCGAGGCGTTTATGCCTGACTTGCACGAGCCGCGTGCTCGGCGGTCTGGCGAGGAGTTGGACAGGGACGCTGATGCCTTCCCCAGCCGGAACGATGAACCGGCTGCCGAGCCCCACCCAGAGGTTGGCGAGGAGGAGGAGGCCGTGCCGACCTCTGATCTGGCACAACGCCCTGCGACAGATGGCGAAGCTGGCAGGAGCGGCTCCAGCCATTCTAGCTCCAGTCGGCCTGCCGCGGAGGAGCCGGCCCCTAAGAGGAGCCGGACCAGCGCCCTTCCGCCGAGTCGCCTGCGCCGGAAAAAGGGGCCGCCTCTTGTTGTGCAGGGGTACGCCCTTCCTCCTCTTCTTTCACCATCTTCTGCTTGTTTCTTTTTTCTGCCTTTCTACCCTTGGCTTATTTGCTCTTCTTTCCTTCTTCTCGTCTTCCTCTTTTTTAGCACGTTGGTCTCCTTTGGAGCCGCGAGCCCGGCACGAGCGCCGATCGGGTCGCCACCCCGCGCTCCGACCACGTCTGCCAGCGCCCCTCCTTCTCCCGTGGCGCCGCCTCCGGCGCCACCTCGAGCTGAACCGGCTGCCTCAGCCGGAGCGGAGGGTCCACAGCCGGACGTGGTGGCCTAGCCGGAAGCGGAGGGTTCTTAGCCGGGTGGCTCTTCCGGAGGCGCACGGGGAGCCGCAGCCGGCAAGGAACTTGTGGTTGTCGGTGACGACAACTCTGATGATGAGCCGAGAGAAGAGTGGAGGACAGCGGTGGTTGCCATGAAGGAGTCCTTGGCCATCAACGTCGCGGACGACGACGCCTCCTCCGCCGCCTTGCTGATGGACCTCGCCGCCACCCTCGAACTGGCGGTGAAGGAGATCCGGCTGCTGGAGGCTGCAGCCGGCGGGAGCCGGTCCTTGAAGCAGAAGCTTGCTGCTTCCAACGGAACCTCCCAGAGTAAGTTGCTTCATCCGGCTTGCTTTTTTTTTCTGATAGCCGGTTTCATCGTAGCTATCCTCGTGTGCGCTCAGCAGGAGATCGATCGCTTGAAGAAAGCGAACGACCGGCTGAGCAAGTCCAACTCCACTCTGTGGCTGCAGAACAAGGATTGGCACGTGAAGGTAGACGGTCTGGAGGCCACCATCAAGGAGCACGACGCTTCGCTCGCCAGCGGGACCGAAGCCTTCAACCTTCTCGAGGCCCAGAACAAGGACCAAGAGAAGGAGATCAAATGGCTGGCGTCGAAGGAGAAGGCTCTGGTGGAGGAGCTGATGCAAGTTGGCCACACGGATCTGACTCTCTTTTTCTGACAGCGATTTATCTCGGCATAGACCTGCTGGCGTACAACCGGCTGCAGGAGCACTGGCCGGGAGCGCAGCCGACGGCCTAGGAGCTCGTCGTCCTTCTTGGCGAGGAAGCTGCCAAGCTTCATCAAGCGGCACGGGATATCTTCTCCTTCCTGTGGCTGGATGCTCCGGTTTCGGAGACAATGGCGCAGCTGGCTGCGAAGGTTGGGGAGGTGCCGGCTGCGGGACTTGGCGGCACGAGCCGGAGCGGAGATGGCTCTGGCCCTCATGCTCTCCTGGTAAAAGGACGCCCGCGTCGAGAAGATCGACAGAGGCTTCTGCGCCGGCGCCGACCTTGCCGCCATCCGCCAGGCCCATCCAGAGCTCCGAGGCTCCGCCATCAAGATTGCCGACTACATGGACCCCGACGAGGCTCTCACCGACTCGTAGTCCGTCGGTACTCCGGATGTGGAAGCCCCGACACAGTCGGCTGCGGGCGCCGGAACTGGATCAAACGTCGCGCCTCCTCCTCCGCCCGAAGCTTCTACCAGTCAAGATGCTCCGCATGGCAAGGGTCCTGCTGTCTAGTCGCTTCCCCAGGATGCCGGGTGTATTTGTCTTTTTCGGTATTACTTTGAAACTTGTCTGTCTGTACCGGCTGTCTCTGGCGCCGGGTAAACTTATGGGAGCTTCGCCTCCTTTTTCCTTTGTTTGTTAATTTTGAACTGGCTTGACTTTCCTTCAACTTGTGTGTTTTGCATTTTATTTCAACATTTCACCGATTGACTTTATCCGGCTTACTTCGTCCGGCTATACGCCTTGAGCCGGAAGAATGCACTCCAAAGGGCGCGCTAGCACTCCATCGGGTGTATCGAGATTCGTAGTAGCTGGCGTAGCTAGGTGCTTCGAATCTTCCTTCTTTTCCCTAGATCTTCTAACTTTATCCAACTAGACTCATCTTAGTTGGCTGTTTTCGCTGGCTGAACACCTTCAGCCGAGGGAACTAACATTCTAGTGGGGGTGCCCGAGCGCACCCACTGGGTGTAGCCCCCGAGATTCGGAGTAGCTTGCGTAGCCAGGTGCTTCGAATCTTCTCTGTCTTCTCTTGCTCCTGCCCTTGCCCTCAACTGGGGTCCGAACGGCCGGCTAAACGCCTTTAGCCGGTCGGGAACTACAAGATTCCACTGGGGGCGCGCGAGCGCACCCAGTGGGTGTAGCCCCCGAGATTCGGAGTGCTTGATGAAGGCAAGGACTTCGAATCTTCTTCTCTTTTCTTCCTGAATTCCGACTCAAGGTAGTCGTACAATAATATACATACACATACATTCTCACATGTTAATAGGTTAGTCTGCCAAATTGTAGCCAGAAAACGGATTTGTTTTTTTGAAAACTAGCTTACGCCTTTCTGGACACTTGGTCGCTTTCCCGTGTACTCTGCTGTTTTCGCTGCATCCTTGCCGGGCAGCCGGGTTGCGGTCTGCAGCCGGAATCAAAGGGAGTTGACAGTACATCGCGCACGGTACTAACGGCTAAGTAACCGGATTGTCTTAAGCTAGTTGCGAGGCCAGGATGTCCGATCTGTCGCATCTCCTCCCCGTCTTTCATGTGGGATGCCTCGGGCTTTTGCTCTTGCTAGCCGGACAGCCGGGTTGCAGTCTGTAGCTGAGACGAAGAGTGGGCCTCTGACATCGTCACACACTACTCAGCCGGTTTGTTAACTTAGCAGGCCGGGCCAGCCGGCGAGCCCCTGGGCAGAGGTTGCCGGAGCCGAAAAACCATAACCAGAAAGTAGGTACAAGCACATTTCTAGCAAGGAGCCCCCGAGCATCTCGCAGGGGTCCGTATTTTCATTCATAGGGTTGCGGGATACATACACTGTCTAGCGACTAGGTGTAAAACAGGCGCAGCAAGGCCACATTCCAGGGACGCTTGGTCTCCTTGTCTGATTTGTCCATCTTGTTCTTGCGCGGCTGCTGCGTGTCGATGAGGTAGTACGAGTCGTTGGGCAGTGCCCGGCTGATGATGAAGGGGCCCTCCCAAGGTGGCGATAGCTTATGCATGCCCTTCGTGTCTTGCACCAGCCGGAGAACCAGGTCGCCCTCGCGGAACGCGACTGGGCGGATCCGGCCTAAATGGTAGCGGCGTAGCCGTTGCTGGTACAGGGCCGACCTGGACAAGGCCAGCTCGCGGGCCTCCTCCAGAATGTCCACACCGTCTTCCCGCGCCTCCTGGTTGGCCTTCTCGTCATATAGGAGCTTGCGCGGGGAGTCGAACTCGATATCCGCGGAGAGGACGGCTTCCGATCCGTAGACCAGGAAGAACAGGGTGTAACCGGTTGAACTATTTGGCGTGGTGCGGAGGTTCCATAGCACAGCCGGAAGCTCCTCGATCCAGCATCTAGGTGACCGCTCCAATGGCTCGATGAGGCGTGGCTTGATGCCAGCTAGCACCAAGCCGTTTGCTCTTTCGACTTGCACGTTAGACTGCAGGTGCGCGACGGAGGCAAGATCCAGCCGGATGCCCTTGTTGCTGCAGAATCGGGCGAAGGCCCCCTTGGCGAAGTTTGTGCCATTGTCGGTGATGATGCTGTTAGGGTAGCCGAACCGATTGATGATGTCGGTGAAGAAGGTGACGACTGTCACCCGGTCAAGCTTCCGGATGGGCTTGGCCTCGATCCACTTCGTGAATTTGTCCACCGCCACCAGCATATGGGTCATGCCCGCACGCGCTCGCTTGAAGGGACCGACCATGTCGAGGCCCCAAACCGTGAATGGCCAGGTAATCGGTATGGTTTTGAGTACCGAAGTCGGCATGTTCCTGAGCTGCCCAAAGCTCTGGCACCCATTGCATGCACGGACCAGCTGCTCAGCGTCCTCGAGGGCGGTGGGCCAATAGAAGCCATGGCGAAACGCCTTGGCGACTATCGCCCTTGATGAAGCGTGGTGCCCACACTCGCCCTGGTCGATGTCCTTTAGTAGCCGGTAGCCTGTGTCCACATCGACACACCTTTGGAAAATGCCGGATACGCTGTGCTTGTACAGTTCGCCGTTGATGATGGTGTACGTGTGCGCATGACGCCGGATTTGCCTGGCTTCCACCTCGTCATCCGGAATTTCCCCGTTGGCGATGTAGTTCATGAAGGGTGCGCCTAGGATGGCACTTCCCGAATGACAAGGACGCTCCCACTCTCCTGTTGATGGTTGTCGGGGGGTCGTCCGAGTGACGATTCCGGCCGCAGCGTGGCGAGCCGCTGACGAGCCCTCGGGTCTTGTGAACCGGAGGGCACTGCCCTCCCGGAGTTGGTGCGGGTCTTCTTCTTTGGGGGTTCTGCCTGCTCCGCTTCTGCTGCTCCGTCAGCCGGAGCGCTTCCTGCCCAGATGATGGAGTCATACTCCAGCGATGGGTTGATGGAGGGTTTGCGTAGATGCTCCAAGGAGACCCCGGGTGGGATCGCCTGCCTGGTGGATCCGATTCGAGCGAGCGAATCGGCTGCCTCGTTGTTGGCGCTGGGGACGTGATGGAATTCGCATCCGTCGAAGGAGGCGTTGAGCTTATGGATATGGAACCGGTAGAGGGCCATGTTTGCATCCCTGGCGTCCCATTCTCCGGATACTTGCTACACCACCAGATCTGAATCGCCGAAGCAAAGGATTCGGTTGACACCGATCTCCTTGGCCAGCCGGAGTCCATGCGCCAGTGCCTCATATTCAGCTACGTTGTTGGAGGCCTTGAAGTGGATCTGCAACACGTACTCCAGCCAGTCTCCCTTGGGCGAGGTGAGCACGATGCTGGCTCCCAAGCCCCTGAGCATCTTCGACCCGTCGAAGTGCATCTTCTAGTGGTCTGAATCTGGAACCGATGGAAGATACTGGGTCTCGGCCCAGTCGACGAGGAAGTCCGCCAATGCTTGTGACTTGATCGTGAGCCGGGGCTCGTACTGGAAGGAGTAGGCAGCAAGCTCGATGGCCCACTTGGCGACTCGGCCGGTGGCGTCCTTGTTGCCGATGATCTCCGAAAGGGGTGCGGTGCACATGACCTTAATCGGATGCTCCTGGAAGTAGTGCTTGAGCTTCTTGCATGCCAGGTACACGCCGTATGTCGTGGTGGTGTCACGGCAAATGCCATGGATAGGCTAAAGGTGGGGACTAATATGCGCTAGGGGAATCCAGGGAGGGATAGTAGAGTGATTCTCTACACAGAAGCTTTGTATTGATGTTCAATCTCCAAGATTACAAGTGCTCCTCGAGCTGTATTGACAAGAGGAGGAAGAAGAAACTCTCTTACTCTTGCCTACCAACTAGCCCAAGAACCCTAGATCCTCTAGTGCTCAACCAACTAGAATTCTCCTTTCTCTATATCCCAAAAAAACCCAACCCCTCTACCAGAACCCTAACCCCCCCTTATATAGTGGTGGTTCGGTCCTGGCCTAGGGCATACGTGGAGGCATATTCCTAATAATATGCCCCCTCCCAAATTAGTAACCCGACAGGGATGCTTTTTCCCCCGCTTCACACTTGCTTTAGCGACGAGTCTCGGGCGCCGGCCACCCGACGTGAGTGTCGTCACCCTTGTCGGCCACGATCCGGTGGTCCTGCCCTTGCTTTATTCGCTCATCCAGTATGCACCGGACCTTCTTTTTTGACCAGAGAGATTCCTTCCTTCTCCTAGAAGCCAAGCGAGGACCCGGATCAGCTTGATCCGCCACACCTGTTCCTTGCATATAAGCTAGACAAGTATTTCCGACTTACTCCTTGAGTCGGACGAGACAATGTTAGGGACCCCTCCGTCCCGGGTTATTCCATGATCCGCCTTCCTTGAGGTGACTCGCCAGCATCCGCTTTGACCTTGCCGACCTCGGCTAACTCGCCCTTATACCTGGAGTGACCCTACCCGGTTATCCCCCAACATTAGTCCCTCGGTTGGGTGCCTTTAGCGGCCTTGGTCGCTAAGGCCACATCAGGTTCATTCATATTTAAGCCTCGGACGTTTAGTTCCGAGTTAACTTCTTGTCTCGGATTATATGGATTTACGTTCCCTTCGCACGTTCCAAGTTTTCACTTGCCGGCCGGGTTACCATTTTAGCTCGGATCCTATGGTTTTACTTTCCCTCTGCACATTTCAAGTTTTCACTTGTCAGCCGGGTTACCATGGAGGCTCGGATCCGGACCTTGCTTCCTTCTCTCATACGCCAACCCACGTAAGGGTTAATCATTGCGTTGCCTCATTTTAAGGGCCTGCATCAGAATCGCTGCGAAGAATCGCTAGTGATTACTGTGAGTTGATTACGTCACGCCTGTCTCCTCGTTTACCGCAACTGCACGTCGTGTCATGGGATCATATTTACTCTGTGGCCTCCGCTGTGGCTTCTCTCTGATTGGCTAATGCCGGTGATACACGGCCACAGCGCGTGGCTCTCCAGCGCAGCGCGATCCCACTTGTTGATTACTGGGGGCAGTTAAATAGGGGAGGGGCGTGCCCCTTAGCACTTTTCCATCTCCGCGCCCTTTCGCCCGTTCCTCTTCTTCTTCCTCGCGATCGCGCCGCCGCCAGTACCCGTTGCAGTAGTGCCACCGCCGCACCTTCTCCGTGCCTCCGCACCGCAGCCACCGCTGCATCACTACTTAGCCACAGGTCCTTGTCAATCTAGAGCGCAGAGTCCCGCCGCCGCCAGCTCCAGCGAGGAGAGCGGATTCGAGATGACGGAGGAAGAGCTCATCGTCGTCGAGCAGGAGATGGAGGAGGACACCGGCGCGGCGGACCGCGGCGCGTGGGCTGGTTCGTGGGTCTGCCAGGACGACATCGACTGGCTCTACCGGACCCGGAGTATTCCCGCCGGCGTCGCCGCTCGTCTCCCCTCCTCGGAATTGGCCCCCTCACCCAATCCCAGTGAGTTCGTTGTTTTCCTATCCCATTTCCAACGGGGATTTGGTCTTCCGGTGAGTGATTTCTTCCGGGACTGGGTCCGGACCTATCACCTGCAACCACATCATCTCCCGGTGAACGCCATCACCTCTCTGTCCACTTTCGTCTCTTCGATCAAAGGCTACACCAGACTATGGCCCACGAAGGAGCTGTGGATCCGGTTCTTCGGCCTCCGTCGCAACATCGTCCCCAACATCCACGTCGAGTCGGAGGACAAGCAGCTCACTCAGTTCGGAGCTGCCTCGATCTGGCCCTGGAGGTTTTCAATCTTTCCTCGGGTCACCGGGCTTGACTCCTGCAAAGGATGGGCCCGGACCTTCTTCTACGTCCGGAACGAAGGCACCGAAGACTTGATCCGGTTGCTGCCCTACGCTCCGGGTCCCCCGGACACAAATTTCTGGGAGGAGGTCGCCAAAAAACCTATAGCTCTGGCCAACCAAGTCAACAAAAGGTTTGCGGAGCTGAAGAAGCTCGGATTGTGCAACGAGGATGCCATGATCACATTCGTGCGCAACCGAATCTCTCCCCTCCAGTGGCGCACTCACAAGTTGTGCCATATGAGCTTCAGCCGCGCCCCAACCGAACCTCCTCGTCTGAGTTGAGCAATACGGAGATCTTCCGCCGGGTCAAGGCTCTTTTCACCACCCATAAGGATTTTTCCGCCGAATGGACGTGGGGAATTGAGGATTACTGCCGCGACAGGCTCCCTCCCGCGGTAAGCTTCGCGGAGTAAACTTATTTCGGATCAATTACATGTCGGTTCTTATCGTATTTTTGACTCTGCTCCTTGTGCTTTTTTCTCAGTTGTTTCTCCAGCAAACCCTCGAGGATGGTACTGATCTGACCCTTAAGTGGGCCCCGGACCGAGAAATCCCGGATGAGGAGGAGCCGGACCAGGAGATGTTCCTCCCCACAACCGACGCCACCAAACGACCCAACGGTAAATTCTCTTCTCTTAGAGATTGGCCCGACGATGAGGATGACTCGGATATCGACGTGATTGAACCCATTGAGGCTGTCCCTCTTTCTTTTGCCTTCCCGGCATCAGCTAACCCCGGTGGGCACATCCACGAGGATTCTCCACTTGCCACGGGCGAGCCTGTTCCGGTGGCGTCGAAGAATAAGCGCGGATCCGCGTCAAGTTCTTCTTCCGAACCTTCTTAGCCTACCAAAAGGCAAAAGAAGGCCGGAGACAAGACTGCCTCCAAACGGGCAGGAAAAGCCCCGGCACAGAGGGCCCGGAAACCTAAGGAGGCCGAGACCTCGGATGCGTAAGTCATTTTTCACTGCACAACACACTTCTCCCTGCATCGGGGTAATCTCACTCCTGACATTATTTTATTTTGCAGGGCTCCTGTGGAGGTCCCTCGGAGCGGATCAAGCATCTCCTCTCCCCTTCGGTCCGATCCTTCCCCTCCTCGTGATGACGTGTCACGCCCGCTGAGCCCTAATCTGGAGGGCTCTGCGGCCGCTCCGGGTTCCGCAGTACCTCCTTCAGAGGAACGCGACCTAAGATCGGGAGGGGTCGGATCGGCCGAGGCAACGGCGTTCGTCACTTCAGCATTGCTGCAACCAGCAACCACTAAGTCTACCGCAACTCCAGCACCAGCAGCAGCTCCAACACCAGCCACCGAACCAGCGCCTGTCCCGGCTCCGAAGAAAACAACAGCAGCTCCAGCACCAGCCACCAAAGTTCCCGTGCCAAGTTCGTTTGCCTCGTCCGAGTCATCCCAAGCTCGGCGAGGAACCACTCCAGCGGCTTCCAAGGGCAAAATCCACTGTGGTCACATCTTCCCAGCAAGCCAAAGGCAAGTCTACCTCCGTCGAGGCCGGGCAGCGAACCTTGTCGTTAATGCTTCCAAAGAAGTCACCAGCAGCGACGGATCCTCCTGTCGAGCCAGCCGATTCGCAGCAGATGGTTCTTCACACTAGCCCAGCTCTTGCCCTGATTGAAAGGAAAGAAGCTCACGCAAAGGGCTTGGTGGCACCTCACATGCCCATTGGCGAACGGTACCCTCCGAGCCTCATCGAGTTTGTCATGAACTGGAATAAGGCGGAGTTCGTCTACAACGACGATCTCCCAGAAAAGTTCGGCCCCGCTAAATTTTCCGCTCAGATGAATACCGCCGCCAAGGCCATTAATCTTGCTGGGCGTATGATGGAGGTACGTCGTTTCTTCTTTACATGCTATAGATAATAACCATTAGTCCCCGAGCCTCCGGTGGAGTAACTTGTTACTCGGCCGGATGCTCATTAGAAGATCAACATAGCTGCATGTAAACTTCAAATATGCACACACCTAGAGCCGGGTTAAGTTCCACTTGGCCCAGACCTCGCACACTTTGAATATGCACACACCTAGAGCCGGGTTAAGTTCCGCTTGGCCCGGATCTCGTATACTTCGAATATGCACACACCTAGAGCCGGGTTAAGTTCCGCTTGGCCCGGATTTCGTATACTTCGAATATGCACACACCTAGAGCCGGGTTAAGTTCCGCTTGGCCCGGATTTCGTATACTTTAAATATGCACACACCTAGAGCCGGGTTAAGTTCCGCTTGGCCCGGATTTCGTATACTTTGAATATGCAACGAACTAATTTTACATGCCTGTACCTTTGTCAGGTAACCACCAATCGTCGGAGCGCCGAGTTTCAGCGCCTGCTTGATACCCACAAGATCTTGCGCGCAAAACACGTTGCACTTGGCGCGGAGCATGAAAAGAGGGGTAATTTCCTCTCTTAACACCTCTCCGTTTCATTTGTTTCTGCCAGACTAACCTCCTTATTCGGTTTTTTGCAGCTGGGGTGGAGGCTGAAAACAAAATTATGCGGAAGAACTTGGAGGAAATCCGAGGTATGTCCTCTTTCGGCCAACGTTGTTGTGTTTTCGATTCCTTCTTCTCCTTGGCTCGGAAAACATTCACTCCTCGGCTTTGCCGGGTCAACACACTATTTCAGCATCGCTTGAGGATAGTGTGCCCGTGCCTGATATGATGCTTCATTTTCTCGAACAAGTAGGACAGCATCAAGCCGAGCTGAAGAAGAAGAACGATGAGCTCGCCCTCCTCCAGACCAAGGACGATGAAATAGCCAAACTCAAGGCCTAGATGGAGAAGATGAAGGCCCAACACAAAACCGAGCTCCAAAAAGTTGGCCAGAACTTCACCAAAGAATGTGAGCGCTTTACCCACCAGATCTCCAAGGACCAGGACCTGCTCAAGGAATCCGAGGTCCAGCTTGGGTCAGCGCTCGCTGAGCTTGAACAACTTCGACAGAGACGCGACAGTTGTATCAAGGAGTTAACCCGGATCCATCGTCATATCTCACGTAAGTTTCTTCCCCTTGTCCGACATAGTTTTCCGGGTTAGCTCACATGCCTTTGCTTCAGCATCTTCCCTTTCCTTATTTTCAGATAACTTTCCGGAGGGTACTCCCATCGCGAGTGCTGCCGTTGCCAAATTCCGCCGAGAGAGGTGTACTCCCGTCGCTCCTGATGGTGAGAGCATCCCCTTAGACATGGAGGACCTGCTGGTCAGCGTGTCAGCTCGGGTGGAACCCATCAAGAACTATGGGAAAGATCTCCTCGACGTTGCGGTCCGGATCTTCAACACTTTCTGGCCAAGCGAGAGCGCTCCGAAAAGGATCACACTCCTTGCTGAGAAGCTATTGGAAATCGAGACACAGCTTGACCTCTGGAGAGAATCCGCCAGGCGTGCCACAGCAGATACCCTCCTCCATCATATCCTTACATGGTACGAGAAGATTGACCTGAGCCTCCTCGCACGCCGGCGCACCGGATCCAAGTGGACCGATGATCCGGAGTGGGTAGCTCGGCGCTAGGCTTGCGCCTATAGCCTTGTCGAATATTCTCCCATCCATGACTGGGTTGAGGGGCCGAGCTTCCTGGAATCCGGCGAGGAGGAGCAGATGGAGAACATGGAGGATGGGTCGGGCGATGATGGAGAAGATGCTGCTTCAGATATTGAAGACAGTGATGATGACGCCGAACTTCCTCCTCCTGCCGCTCCTTAGTTGAAAAAAAACTTGAAAATTTATCAGATCCCCGGTATGTCGGGTGCAATTGTATGCTGAATACATGATATTTTGCTACTATGCTTGTATGCCGGATTAACTTGGGCGTAGTCCCCGAGTTTCATTTTCTTGTTCGTCCAATTCTCTGGCTCGGTCCGTGTCTACCTTGATTCGGTTTTACGACTTACGAATCCGAGCTTCAAAAATTGTTTTAACAATACTTAGAAACTTTTAGGCTTAGCTCAAAATAATTCAGCATAATAACTTAAAAATAAATATACGATTAGTCCGAAAAAACAAACGTTAGCTCGAATAAATTCGTCTCCTTAGTCGTTTTTCATGTGCTACGCAATTCCAAACTTGTTCCCTTGCTTGCCATGAAGCCAATTCTTGTTGGACAGCAGCAAGTCGAAGGGTTGGGTTTTTGGTGCTCACACATTACTAATCTGGGTTAAGCGAAACGAGTCATTCTAGCTAACGCATAAAAAGTAACAACAATCATTTATTAAGGCAGTCCCCAAGTTACTGCTCGAGGCTCCGCTATTTCATTGATAAGCTCATTGCCGACATACATACCGACATACGAGATGCCTCGGATACATACACTTCTTAGCTAAGTGTAGAAGGGACGAAGTAATGCTACATTCCATGGTCGCTTCGATTCCTCTCCGGACCTGTCCGCCTTGTTCTTTTCCTATGGCTTTGCATCTATAAGATAGTAGGAATCATTGTGCAATGCTTTGCTCACAATAAATGGTCCTTCCCATGGGGGGGATAATTTATGCATGCCAGTGGTACGCTGTACCAACCGGAGCACCAGATCGCCTTCCCTAAGACTGGGGCACACTTTCCGCTATGATAGCCGGAGATTTTGCTGATATATGGCGGATCTGGACAGTGCTTCTTCTCGCTTCTTCCAGCAGATCAACATCATTTTGCCGGGCTTCTTGCACTTCGGCTTCTGTGTATTGGGTGACCCTAGGCGAATCATGCTCTATGTCGGCTGGTAATACAGCTTCTGCCCCATATACCAGAAAGAACGGCGTGTAGCCTGTTGATCGATTCGGAGTTGTGCTTAAACTCCACAATACCGCTGGTAGTTCTTCTATCCAGCACCCCGCTGATCTTTGCAGCGGCTCAATGAGCCGGGGTTTTATCCCGGATAGCACTAATCCGTTGGATCTTTCCACTTGTCTGTTTGATGCCGGGTGGGCTACCGAGGCTACGTCGAGTCGGATTTTCTTGTCTCGGCAAAAGCGCGCAAATGCTCCTTCCACGAAATTTGTGCCGTTATCAGTTATAATGCTATGTGGATAACCGTATCTCAAGATGATGTCTTTGAGAAATGTCACGACCGTTGCTCCATCACATTTTCTTATAGGCTTCACTTCGATCCATTTTGTAAACTTGTCCACCATGACCAGAACGTGCGTCATGTTTCCTCTTGCTGGTTTGAACAGGCCAACCATATCCAAGCACCACACAGCAAATGGCCATGTAATTGGTATGGTTTTAAGTTCCGACATAGGCATATGTGTCTTGGTGGCGTATCTTTGGCAACCATTGCATTTTCTCACCAGATCTTCTGCTTGCTCCAAGGCACTTGGCTAGTAGAATACATGCCGGAACGCCTTTGCCACTAAGGCCCGGGATGAGGCATGATGCCCGCATTCTCCTTGGTGTATATCTCGGAGGATGTCAAGTCCTTCTTCCGGGTCAACACACCGCTGGAGGACATTGGTTACACTCCGTTTGTACAGCTCGGAATTGATGATTGTGTAATCTTTGGCTCTCCTCTGAGTTTGCCTGGCTAGCACTTCCTCAGTGGGTAACGTTCCATCTTTCAAGAACTGGTATATAGGCAGTGCCCAAGCTGGTACTGCTCACACAGGGAACATCTCCTCATCAATTTCCATCCGATCCACCGGCATAACTTCAGCCGGATCACGCTGAACAGTCCCTGGGTCTAGCGAGGTAGTCCCCGAGTTTGCCGAGGTAGTCCCCGGGTTCAGCGTGCTACCTCCCATGTCAATGTCCATGGGCTCAGCTCCAGATTCCGCGTTTTCCGGGACATAGATTGAGTCGGTTCCTAGGGACGGCCTGATAGATGGTTTTCTGAGGTGCTCCAATGCTACGCCCGGTGGAATTGCCTGTCGGGTCGATCCGAGCTTTGACAGCATGTCGGCAGCTTCGTTTTCCACGCGAGGTACATGGTGAAATTCGCATCCCTCAAAGTAACCCGAGATCTTCTGCGCATGAAATCTGTATAGCGCCATGTTTGGATCCAGGGCGTCCCACACTCCGGACACTTTCAGACATTAGATCCAAGTCGCCAAAGCATATTATCCGACGTATGCCAATCTCCTTCGCCACTTTGAGACCATGCACAAGAGCCTCGTACTTAGCGACATTGTTTGATGCCGCGAAATGGATCTACAATACATACTTGAGTTGATCCTTCTTTGGCGAGGTAAGCACAACCCCGGCACCTAACCCGGTTTTGGTTTTCGATCCGTCAAAGTGCATCTTCCAGTTGTTCGGATCTGGCGGCGGTGGTTCGTATTGTACCTCGGCCCAATCCACAAAAAAGTCCGCCACGGCCTGGGACTTGATCGCTTCTCTCCTATCATATTGGGGTGCGTTAGGTGCCAGCTCAATTGCCCATTTCACGATTCTGCCATTCGCATCTCTGTTACCCATTATCTCAGATATGGGGGCTTCGCATATCACTTTGATGGGATGCTCCTCAAAGTAGTGCTTTAACTTCTTTGCCGCCATATAAACTCCGTACGCCACCTTTTGAAAATGCGGGTAGTTCTGTTTTGAGGCAGACAATACCTCGCTCAAGTAATACACTAGCCTCTACACCGACTTACCCTCTTCATCTCGCTCCACTACAATCACTGCACTTACAACTCGGTTGGTTGCGGCTATGTAGAGCAACATTGGCTCCTTTGACAGTGGAGAAGCTAACACTGGTGCAGTGGCCAACATCTTTTTCACGTGGGAAAAAGCTTCATTGGCCTGCGGCATCCAAATGAATTTATCTGACTTTTTCATGAGTTTTTAGAGAGGCAGTGCCTTTTCCCCTAACCGACAAACAAACCGACTCAACGACGCCAGGCATCCAGTGAACTTCTGGACGTCGTTGAGACACTTCGGCAGCTCCATTCGTTTGATGGCTCGGATCTTAGTTGGATTAACCTCGATACATCGGCTGGAGACGAGAAATCCGAGTAATTTCCTAGCCGGGACACCGAAGGTACATTTCTCCGGGTTAAGCTTCATCCGGAATCTCCTCAAGTTCGCGAA
Source organism: Avena insularis (assembly GCA_023614405.1). NCBI lineage: Eukaryota > Viridiplantae > Streptophyta > Magnoliopsida > Poales > Poaceae > Avena > Avena insularis. Next base: position 174,312 of record JAJUPC010000221.1, read on the forward strand.
TGTTTGCCTTATGTCGTCAAGGAGAGTTGCGCTTTCCTTGGTCTTAATGACCACATCATCCACGTAGACTTGTACATTTTGACCTATTTGAACGTGGAAACATTTTTGCATACATCTTTGGTACGTTACTCCTGCATTTCGTAAACCGAACGGCATAGTGCAATAGCAATAAGCCCCGTACGGGGTAATAAAGGCAATTTTTATTTGATCATCCGGGTTCAGAGGTATCTGGTGGAATCCAGAATAGGCGTCAATGAATGACAACAGTTCACATCCCGCGGTAGAGTCGATGACCTGATCTATCCTCGGCAGTGGAAATGGATCTTTTGGACATGCCTTGTTCAGGTTCGTGTAATCGATACACATACGCCAAACCACTGCCACATTCGGATCATCCTTCTTCTTTTCTACCAGCACCGGATTAGAGAGCCAATCCGGATACAGCACTTCCATGATAAATCCTGCTACTAGCAACCGAGCTATATCGTCACCAATGACCTTTCTCCTATCCTCGGCAAAGCGTCGGAGAGGATGCTTCCCGGCCTTGCTCCGGGTCTTACGTTCAAAGAGTGCTCGGCCAACTCCCTCGGAACACCTTGCAAGTCCTGTGTGGACCAAGCAAAAATATCCCGATTCACGGAGGAAGTTGACGAGGTCGCTTTCCTATTTGTCAGTTAACCTGGCACCAATTGTTACGGTACGCTCCGGAAACAGGTTATCCAATGGAATCTTCTTGGTGTCCTTTGTGGCTTGAAATGAAACACTTCCATGCGGGTTGCTTAACGCCGGCATATACTGCTGCGCGGACTGAGCTAATGCCGCCACCCCTTGGATTTTTCTTTTCTCTTGGGCAATTACGAGTGACTCGGCTAGGTTAGACCCGGCTGAGGCGCACTCAATAGAACGTCGGAAATCCCCAGCGATAGTAATTGCTCCATTTGGCCCGGGCAACTTCATCTTCAGATAACTAACGTGGCAACTTGCCATGAATTTGCTCAGTGCTGGTCTCCCGAGTAATGCATGATACGTGCTCTCCAAGTTCACCACCTCAAACTCCAGATTCTCAGTTCGGCAGTTATCCCTCGTACCGAATAGCACGTCGACCCGGACTTTGCCTATGGGCTCACAGGATATGCCTGGTACGATACCATGGAAAGTTGTTCTTGTAGCCTGGAGCATGTTCTCCGAGATGCCCAACTTGCGCATCGTATCCGCATACATGATGTTAATGCTACTGCCATTGTCGATTAGTACCTTGGAGAACCTCACATTAATGTTTGGTCCAATGAACGTCGGATCTAACACTAGTGCATAGGAGCCCGGACTTGGCATAAGCTTGGGATGATCTTTGACGCTCTAGGTAATTTCCTGGTCCGACCAAGACATGTACCTCGTCACTGCAGGCATAACCGCGTTAACCTCCATATGTCGGCGCTGCAAGCTCTTCCTATCTGCTTCTCCACTGTGAACACACAATAGCTCGTGATGTTCCTCAGACTCATTCCTTCCCTCGTTTCTGGAGTACCTCTGATCCGGTTGTTGCTGGTTTTCCACCGAATGCACTGCATCCCTTCTCTCACTATTGTCATACCTCGGCGGAGGAGGAGGCAACATTAGTTGTTGCGTGTTTGCTCCGGAAAGCAATTGCTGCCGAGGTAACTCCTGCCGAGGTTGGTCATTCCGGGGTGCCTGAGCATTCCCCAAACCACCTTGTTCTATCTTACGCATCCACTCACATTGCCTCGTTGTGTGACCCGCCGGGCTGTTCGGATTTGGCGTGTGAAATTTACACGGCTGGTCCAACATTGACTCATAGGTATACCTCGGACGATCTTTCTTTTCTTGCCATTGCTTTTTCTGCTCCAGAGTCCATGTTTTCTTGCCATCGTTTCGAGGAGTCCATTGCCCTCCCATTTTCTGGCGTTGGTTGCTCCCTGCTCCGGGCTGATCTTGATTCACGGCTGCAACTTGTTGCAAACTATACCGATGGTCCGGTCTATCGTCTCTCCTTTTTCCCCTGCAATCGTTCCTCCGGGATGACCCGGCTCCGTCCCTCGGATAGTACTCCTCATTTGACTCGTTCGACGCGATCCTAGGTTGAGTCGGATCACCCAAAGCATAAGAATCCGCGATCCGGATCATCTCTGCCAATGTGACTGGCATTTTCCTTTGCAATTTCATCCACAACTCGCTGCCATATCTGCACCCTTGTGCGAACCATGCTATAGGACTCTATGACTCCCTCACACGAGTTTCTCACGGTACACCACCGGGTCAAAAATTCACGATCCATTTCGTTAGATCTCTTCCTGCACATCACCAGGGTCTGCGGTCTATTTGGTCTCTGATATGTACTTGAGAAGTTGCTGATAAACATTTCTTCAAAATCTATCCAACAATTGATGCTTCCGGGTGGCAAATTATTCAGCCATACCCTAGCCGGACCTTCCAACATTTGGGGTACATATCGAACAGCCCATCTCAAGTTGCCAGTTGCAATTTTCACAGCTGTTGCGTAGTTTATCAGCCAATCCTCCGGCTTTGTACTGCCGTCATATGTATTCGTGCCCCTGGGTAATTGGAAATTGGGTACTGGCGGTTCCTTCATGATCCGGGATCCAAAGCATGCTGGACCCGGAGGACCTTGACATTCGATCTGTTCCGACCTATACAGGCGATCCAGCTTTAACCTAGCGTCATCCGGCATCAAATCCCTGCTTCCCAATCTCGACCCTATCACATGATAGTCCGGCCTTGCATATCCCGCATTCATCATCTCCGAGTCTCCGTCATTGTATCGGTCTTGCTCTCATTGTGCTCCTCTCTGTTGCATACCACGACCGACACTTTGCTCTTGCCTTGGTACATTCCGCTGCTGTGGTTGACCTGCTCCTGCCGAGTTTCGCTGTCCGGCATTGTCGTTGGCAGCATTCCCTTGACCGGCATTGCATTGGTCGTGGTTACCTCGGCCAGCTTCACCTCGGCTCACACTTTGTTGATTGTCGGTTTTCCGCATCTCTTTTTCTTTTCCCGCACGCGTTGGGTCGTACGGAACGATTTGCTTGTTCCGTCTGGCCGAGGTTACTACCTCTTCTCTCCTTGGGCCACCATGAGGCCACGATGTGGCTCCAGCGGATTTCTCCGGGTTACCCATCGCCGAATGGACGATCTTAGAAGCTCCAATTCTCTCCGGGTTACCTCTCAGCAGCTCCTCGTTCTGCCTGTTCGCGATCCGAACCAGCTCGTTAACCCGGTCTTGCTTTCTTTGACGGGTTTCACCCGTCAGACCCTCTAGCTCGAACGCCGCGGCATCTGCTGCTCTGAGGTTCTTTGCCGGGGTACTATACTTCGGCAACCCCACGGACAGATATTTTTCTGACCCTTCTGGTCCATCATCACCTTCTCTGTTCATCTCACTTATGAGATTTTTCCGTTTTGCTCTTATTGCATCAACCTTGTTTGCCTTCGCGTACTCGCACAGTGTCATGTTCAACGACTGCTGAGCCGCTGCTATTTTCTTTGCGCCCTCCAGTATCTTTTGCCGGGTCTCCTCTAGATCGGCCTGTGCCTGAGCCGGATCTACCACTGCTGCCACCGGGTTTTCCAAGCTATCCATAGCTTCCCTCAGCACATTCTCAGGCCTCTCTAGCGGAGGACCCCTAGCTTTCCTCGGTGCCTTAGGCGTTACCTCCGGGTCTGGCACTGGATCCTTGCTCATGCCCACGCCTGGCGCAGTCATCATCACCTCTGCATGGTCCGGGGAGCGAGCGATACGCGCCCCGCGAGCCACAGTGAGGGGTGGTTCTCCTGCATCGATGACGCGACGCGGATGAACGCAAGACACGTCCACAGCAACATAGACCTTGTGCGCACCGAGCTTAACGAAGATGCCATTGCGCGGAAGGGGGCGCGTGCCGAAGCAGCCAGCGTTGTTGCTGACGTAGTCCAGCGCTCCAAATCGCTGAACGAGCCCGGAGACGATGCGTTCGCCGGTGCCGATGAAGTTTCCCGTCCGGATCTTCACCCCTGCTAGCACCGCTAGCCCCACGGTGGGCGCCAACTGTCATGGTGGTGTCACGGCAGATGCCATGGATAGGCTAAAGGTGGGGACTAATATGCGCTAGGGGAATCTAGGGAGGGATAGTAGAGTGATTCTCTACACAGAAACTTTGTATTGATGTTCAATCTCCAAGATTACAAGTGCTCCTCGAGCTATATTGACAAGAGGAGGAAGAAGAAACTCTCTTACTCTTGCCTACCAACTAGCCCAAGAACCCTAGATCCTCTAGTGCTCAACCAACTAGAATTCTCCTTGCTCTGTATCCCAAAAAACCCAACCCCTCTACCAGAACCCTAACCCCCCTTATATAGTGGTGGTTCGGTCCTGGCCTAGGGCATACGTGGAGGCATATTCCTAAGAATATGCCCCCTCCCAAATTAGTAACCCGACAGGGATGCTTTTCCCCCGCGTCACACTTGCTTTAGCGACGTAGCCTCTGCGCTCACACAGCCGACGTGAGCGTCGTCACCCTTGTTAGCCACGATCCGGTGGTCCTGCCCTTGCTTTATTCGCTCATCCAGTACGCACCATACCTTCTTTTTTGACCAGAGAGATTCCTTCCTTCTCCTAGAAGCCAAGCGAGGACCCGGATCACAGTTGATCCGGCCACACCTGTTCCTGCATATAAGCTAGACAAGTATTTCCGACTTACTCCTTGAGTCGGACGAGACAATGTTAGGCGACCCCCCTGGTCCGGGTTGCTCCGTGATCCGGCCTGCCTTGAGGTGACTCGGCCAGCATCCGCTTTGACCTTGCCGACCCTTGGCTAACTCGGCCCTTATACCCTGGAGTGACCCTACCCGGGGTTATCCCCCCAACACCGTAGCACATCTTCTGGTAATGGGGGTAGTTCTGCTTGGAGAGGGAGAGAACCTCACTGAGGTAGTAGACGGGGCTCTGAACCGGCTGAGCCTTGCCTTCCTCGGGGCGCTCCACCACCAGGACGACGCTGACGACCCGGCTGATGGCTGCTATATAGAGCAACATCGGCTCCTCGCTAGCCTGCGTGGCTAGAACCGGCGCTGTGGACAGCTTGCACTTGAGGTCATGAAATGCGGGATTGGCTTGTGAAGTCCAGGAGAACTTGTCCGTCTTTTTCATCAGTTGGTACAATGGGAGTGCCTTCTCCCCCAGCTGCCTGACGAAACGGCTGAGGGAGGCCAGGCATCCGGTGAATTTTTCGACACCAAGCAGGCTCTTGGGCGGCTGCATCCTCTCGATGGCCGCGATCTTCTCCGGATTTTCCTCGATGCCTCTTTGTGATACGAGGAAACCGAGGAGCTGACCGGATGGCACTCCGAAGATGCACTTCTCTGGGTTCATCTTCATCTGGTACTGGCGGAGGTTGCCAAATGTCTCTCCTAGATCTTCGAGGAGGGTGCGCTTCTCCTTGGTCTTGATGACCACATCGTCCATGTAAGCATGCATGTTTCAGCCTATCTGCGAGTGCAAGCACTTCTGCATGCAGCGCTGATAGGTAGCGCCTGCATTCTTCAGACCGAAAGGCATGGTTACATAGCAGAACGCCCCGTAGGGGGTGATGAACAATGTCTTAATCTGATCAGCCGGGTTTAACCGGATCTGATTGTAACCGGAATAACAATCTAGAAAAGACAACAAATCGCAGCCGGCCGTGGAATCGATGACTTGATCGATACTGGGTAAGGCGAAGGGGTCTTTCGGGCACGCCTTGTTCAGGCTGGTGTAGTCGATACACATGCGCCAGGTCTTGTTCTTCTTCAGCACCAGGACTGGATTTGCCAGCCAGTCCGGGTGGTACACTTCCATGATGAACCCGGCTGCAAGGAGCCGGGTGATCTCGTCACCGATTATCTTCCTCTTCTCCTCTGCGAATCGGTGTAGAGGTTGCTTGACCGGCTTGGCATCCGGCCGCACATGAAGTGAGTGCTTGGCGAACTCCCTCGGCACACCCGACATGTCCTTGGGGGACCATGCAAAGATGTCTCGATTCTCACGGAGGAAGTCGACGAGCGCGCCTTCCTATTTGCTGTCCAAGTTGGCATCGATGGTGACAAACTTGGTCGGGTCGGAGGGGTCGAGCAGGATGCTCTTTGGCTCTTTTGCCGGCTGGAAAGCTCCTTCTCTAGCCGGTTTGCTGCCAGCCGGTATGTCCTGCTGGTCCATGGCCACATTGCGCATGATCACGCGCTTCTCCTTAGCTATGATGAGGACCTCTGCCAGTTTGGAACCCGCCGAGGCGCACTCCATCGACCGCTTGAAGCAGCCGGTGACAGTGATCACGCTGTTGGGTCCCGGCATCTTCGTCTTCAGGTATGCATAGTGGGGGACGGCCATGAACTTGGCGAGGGCGAGGCGCCTGAGGAGAACATGATAGGAGCTTGTCAGGTTTACCACCTCGAACCAGATTGGTTTGCGGTGGAAGTTCTCCTCGGTCCCGAAGATGACGTCCAGCTGGATTTTACCCAGCGGAGCACAGGCTGGCCCTGGCAGTATGCCATGGAACGTTGTGGTAGTCGGCCGCAGGTTGCATTCGTGAATGCCCAGCTTTTCCAGTGAGGACTGGTAGAGGAGGTTGAGGCTGCTGCCTCCGTCGATGAGGACGCGTGAGAAGCGGCAGGTACATGCGTTGGAGACGATGAGGGGGTCAAGCACCATGGCGTAGCCCCCGGGAGTCGGCAGCTACTCCGGCTAGTCTGCACGGCTCCAGGTGATGGGGGTTTCCGACCAGTTCAGGTACTGGGGAACCGGAGAGACGATAGCGTTAACCTCCTTGGAGCGTCGCCTGCGGCTGTCCTTGTTGTCCAGCTCCGTCTCGAAGATGAGGTAGGCGGCGTGCGACTAGGGGTAGCCATTGTTGTTGTTGCCGCCGTTGTTGCCGTTACCATCATTGCTGGCTCCCCTAGCCGGTGGTGGTGGTCCACCAGGAAGGGCGTAGGGAGACGAGGCTGGTTACCCTGGTCTTTTAGCTAGCGGGTCCAACTGCAATTCCGGGTGGTATGCTAGCCGGTTTGAAGGGACCGTTGTGCCACATGCACGGGCCGTCAAACATCTAGTCGAAGGTGAGCCGTGGCTTCTGCCTGCTTGCATCGTTAGCCCGCGCATCGGGCATGCCTTCCACAGCATTAACCTGCCGCGCGTGGTAGCGAGGCTTCTGCTGTCCGGCTTGGCGGTCCCCATGGAACCGGTTGTCGTTGTCGTGGCGCCTGGAGGATCCGGCTTCGCCAGCCGGATTGCTCGGACGGTCGCGAGCCGGCTCCGTAGGAGTCGGACGCCCGTCGGCATTTACTCGGAGGGGCTTCTTCATGGCGGCATCCGCCGTGGCGTACTGGTCCGCAACCATCATGAGCTCTGCCATAGTTTTCGGCTCGTCACACAGTAGCCGGTGGCGAAGCATGGTGCCTTCTCGACAACCCTCGATGAAGAAACTGATGGCTTGGCTCTCTAGGATGCCCTCGCAGGTATTGCGCAGCTCCGTCCACTTGGCGAGGTACTCGCGGTCAGTCTCGCGGTCACCCTGGACGCACAAGGTCAGGTCGCGTGGGCATCCCGGGTGCTTGTACGTGCCATTGAAGTTGCGGACAAACACCTTCTCGAAGTCTGGCCAGGCGTTGATGCTGTTGGGCACGAGGCTATTGAGCCACGTCCTTGCCGACCCGGTTAGCATAAGAGGGACGTAGCGCAGGACTGTGCGCTTGTTCCCATGGGCGATGCCGACTGCCGTAGCATAGTCGGTTAGCCAATCTTCCGGCTTCATGCTGCTATCGTACTTGGGGGTGTCCCTGGGCAGGGAGAACTTATCCGGAAACGGCTCGTTCTTGATGCGGGGTCCGAAACAAACCGGGCCGGTAGAGTCTTCTTCCTCTATGACGCGCGCTTGAGCGAGGAGCTCGATCCGGTTGTGGGCATCCGGACAATCCGGGTTGGGCGCTCCCACCCGGCCCGAGAGACGGGAACCGGCGTGTCTAGGTGCTCCGGATGGTGGAGGGGGAGGCGGTGGGTTGTTGTTCACCGTTTGCTCCTGGCGCGGCTAACCCTTGTTGCTAGAGCTACGACGCCTGCTGTCGGCCTTAGCCGGCTGGGGGGAAGACGCCTGTTGGGTGTCGCGTGGCGTGCCCCTGCTGTTGGCAGGCGGCTTGCTCCCCCTGGAGTAGCTGGGGTCCTCCTGCATCTGTCGGTTGGCATCAGCCTGCTTGTCCGCGATGCGGAGGAGCTCGTGCACGCGAGCGTGCTGGCGGACTCGCTCCTCGCTCTCCAGGTTGGGCAGTTCTTCTGATATGGCTCGCGCCGCGCGCAGGTTCTTGATGGGCGTGATGTAGGTGGGCCGGATGAGGGCGGGTGCAGGATCCGGCTCCCCATCCTTTTCCATCCTACCGCCTAGTTCGCCGCCCCGTGCCAACTACGCCGCTGGCTCGCTCATGTAGCCGGAGTGAAGCGTGCGTCTTGATCGTACTCGCTCCGAGGTTAACCGGCATCAGGATCCGATCAATGGCATCCTCCACCCGATTCCGAGGTTGCGGGGGCACGGAAGTTCCAACCTCGTCCGTGCCCCACTCCCGCGGTTGGCGGGGATGAGAGCTGGAGCCGGCCATCGCGACAGAGACGATCTCCCTAGGAAACGCTCTGGAATGGTGGCGACGTAGACGGGGAGGTCGCCGAAGAGCAGGACGGTGCCGTTCGCCGGGAAGGAGGTTCCGGTGAAGCAGGAAGCGTTGTCGATGACACAGTCGAATTTGCCGAGCGTGAGCACTAGGCCGGAGGCCACGCGCTTACCGGCTGAAGTGTGGGGTCCCATGCGGAACGTGACTCCGGTCGAAGCCATCTGCCCCATGGTGGGTGCCAACTGTCGTTGTATTGGGAACGGCAGTACCTAAAGTGGTTAGATAGAGGTGTGGGGACTAGCAGGGAAGCTATCGACGGCGTCCGCAGGCGGGATTGGATACAAGCAAGCGTAGCTGGACGCAGGAAGTACCCAGGTTCGGAGCCCTCGTGATGAGGTTAAGCTCCTACTCCTGCCGGATCTGACTATGTGGGATATACGAACTACAAGTGCTCCTTGAGATGTATTCTCTAGCTACAGCCTTAAATGCACTGAGACCAACCCTTACTACTGAGGCCTTGCCTCTCCTTATATAGGCAGAGAGGCAACAGTCTCACTGGCCAATCCGACTGGTGGGCCCCACAGGCAGGTCCAAGCCGACTGGTCATCTACAGTATCCGGTACGATAGGTGCCATTGGTGTGGAAGCGGTATGGCTGTCGTAGGAACAGTGGACGTCGTGCGAGCCTGTCGTCAGCATCGGGCCACTGTTCCTACATCATCCCTGCAAAGTCTTCGGTATGGCGAGTAGTTGCCGGTCTTGTCATCGTACAGGGCGTACCGTGCACTGATACGCACGTCGTCCTGTCTCACTGATTGGTTCTAGCTACGTCACCATAGCCGGCTGCTTCTTGCTGATCCGGCTACCATGTGATAGCCGGCCTGTCTTGCCTTGTCCGGCTTCATCTGGTCAGCCAGGCGCGATCCGAATGCCCAGTTTCTTGTCCGGTTGGGGTATCTGGGGATCATCCCCCCGACATCTGCATTATTCGCGAACCATAGGGTGACACACTTAAGGGTTGCCGGACACCATTTAGGAGCACAATTGTTTTAGACAAAAGTTTTGCAAAGCGCAGGAAATGTTTCGTTAGAAACCGGAATTGTTTTGGGTGAAATTGCAGAAAGTGGTTCTGCATGTGATATTGAAATATTGCAAGGGGTTTTATGTGAATGTTTGTTAATTAAAGTAATTAACAAAATTCTGAATAAAATAAATAAAAGAGTTTTATTAATTGAGAGTTGCATTAAATTTGGTGGAAATTTAATGCATGCGAGTGGAACTTTGGGTGGAGCTTGAATTGATGTGAGTGGAGCTTCCACCACATGAATGAGGAAGAGGAGGGGGCTCCCTCCTTGGCCGCCGGCCATGGTAGGGGAGGAGTCCCCCCCTCTCCTATAAAAGGCCCCCCTCTCCTACCTCACAAAGCACACCTCCTCGTGAAGGATCTCTCTCCCCCTCTAGATATTCCCCATGGTCTCGGATTAGCGAGATACATGTTCCCGGTGGCCTTGCGTCTGGAAGGAGTTGCTGCTTCTGCTGATTCGCTGGAGCGAGGAGGTGGAGGTTGTCCGGTGGCTTGAACGTGTGTGCGAGGACGGATGCGCTGCTGATTTGCGGCGCTCGGACTTCCACATGATCTTGAGATCGGCAAGCGTACGACTACATCAACCACGAGTTCCTAATCGTTAACAAAACTCGTTGTCTTCGAGGGTAAGTTCTCCATGGATGTATAGTTCTTGGCGTATAGTTCTCATCGCAGGAATTTTTTTTTCAATGCTGCGGACCCAACAGTGGTATCAGAGCCTGATCTATGCGTAGGTGCTTTGCACGAGTAGTACCCATATGTTTATATGTGGGCGATGATGATCATGTTATTGCATCTTCTATGTATTTTGGATATTGGTGTCATAGTGGGATGAAGCGGTCCGGACCAACCTTACATGTCATCGTACATGAGACCGGTTCCACGACTGACATGCAACTAGTTTTGCATAAGTGGTTGACGGGTGTCTGTCTCTCCTACTATAGTCAATATCTGATTTGCAACGAGTTGCTAATAACTTGGTTATCCTCATTGTGGTTCATGTTCATAGGAAAGACCGGTTCTATCTCCGAAAGCCCTAAGCCACGTAAAACTTGCAATTGATAAATTAGAGGCGTCTAGTTTAGATCGTTGCTGGGCTAGTGTCTTGATATGGTATTGTTGTAAGTAGATGTATGATATATACTCTTACAACACACTCAATGTGTAAGTTCCATAGACCTTGGCCTTACACACAAAGGAATGATAGAGATCATACCACGATGCAAATGATAGAGATGAAATCCATGACCCATATCATGTCACTTTACAAATTAGATGTTAGCATCTTATACTACTAGTTTGGCGCTTTTGGTAGCATTGTAAGATGATCCCTCATTTAGATATCAGGATAAAAATGTGTCCTTCCTTAAGTATGCACCATTCTATGGATCGTGTTTCGTGACATCACATGATGATCGGGTGTACTCGACTCTACGCTTTCATACAACAGGTGTAAGACAGTTTTACACACGCGAGTACTAAGATTCTTACTTGGCGAGCCTAGCATGTACAGACATGGCCTCGGAACACAGACCGAAAGGTTAAGCATGAGTCATATAGTTGATATGATGCCAATATAGATGCTCGCCTTTGAAGTTACACCGACTCACGTGATGATCGGACTTGGTGTAGTGGATTTGGTTCATGTAATCACCAAAAAGACACAAGGGATGTCGTTTTTGAGTGGGAGTTCATTAGTAATTTGGATTAGTTGAACTCAATATATCATAAACTTAGTCTAAATAAACTTTACAAATTCTGTTGTAGATGGCACCACCTGCTTTTAATTTCAATGTGTTCATGGAGAAAAGGGAAACTTGCTGCGAATGGTAGCAACTTCACCAACTGGGCTATGAATTTGAGGATTCTCCTCACTACTGCACAAAAGAAATATGTGCTAGAGGTGCCGCTAGGCCCCCCACCAGCTCCTGATGCCCCTGACGAGGAAAAGAATGTCTATATAACTCGTTAGGAGGACCACAACTTAGTTCGTTGTGGCATACTGTATGGGCTAGAGCCAGAACTTCGAAAGCGTTTCGAAAATGCCAATGCCTTTGATACCATGGGAGAGTTGAAAATTATTTTCGATACCCATGCTACCGTAGAGAGTTATAATGCTTCTGAAAAGTTCTTTAGCTGCATGATGGAGGAAAACAGCTCCGTTAGTGAGCATGTACTCAAAATGTCTGGGTACGCCGATAAGCTTGTTTCCTTGGGAATAACGATTCCCATTGACTTAGGCATACATCGTGTTCTCCAATCTCTGCCACCTGGCTACAAGAGCTTCGTGATGAACTATAACATGTAGGGCATGAAGAAGTCTCTCCTCGAGCTTCTGTCAATGCTTAAGACTGCAGAAGTGGAGATTAGGAAAGAACATCAAGTGTCGATGATCAATAAGACCACCGGTTTAAAAAAGGACAAGAAAGGCACGAAGAAGGGAAAGAAGGGCGGCAAATCTGTTGCCGCACCTAAAAAGAAACCCTGAGCTGGCCCTAAGTCTGACACCGAGTGCTACTATTGCAAGGGGACTGGCCATTGGAAGCACAACTGCCCAAGTATTTGGCGGACAAGAAGGCTAGCAAGGCAAACAAAGGTATATGTGATATACATGTTATTGATGTGTACTTGACTAGTACTCGCAGTAGCACCTGGGTATTTGATATGGGATCGGTTGCTAATATATGTAACTCGATTCAGGGGCTACGGAACAATTGACGGCTAGCAAGGGATGAGGTCACGATGCGGGTCGGCAATGGATCAATAGTTGATGTGATCGCCGTCGGAATGCTGCCTCTCCATATGCCATCGGGATTAGTTATAAATCTGAATAATTGTTATTTGGTGCCTGCACTTAGCATGAACATTGTATCCGGATCATGTTTGATGCAAAGTGGTTATTCGTTTAAGTCTGAAAACAATGGTTGTTCGATTTATATGGATAATATCTTTTATGGTCATCCACCTGTGTTGAATGGTTTATTTCTGTTGGATCTCGATAGTAGTATTACGCATATTCATAATGTTGATGCTAAAAGGATTAAACTTGATGATGATATATCTACATATATGTGGCACTGCCGTCTAGGTCATATTGGCGTTAAACGCATGAAGAAACTCCATTCTGATGGACTTTTGGAATCAGTTGATTTTGAATCATTTGATACATGTGAGTCGTGCCTTATGGGCAAGATGACTAGAACGCCGTTTTCTGGTACAAGGGAACGGGCGACATATTTATTGGAAATCATACATACTGATGTATGTCGACCAATGAGTGTGTCGGGGCGAGGTGGATATCGTTATTTTGTTACTTTCACGGATGATTTGAGTAGATACGGGTATATCTATTTGATGAAACACAAGTCTGAAACTTTTGAAAAGTTCAAGGAATTTCAGAATGAAGTGGAAAATCATCATAACGGAAAGATCAAATTTCTATGGTCCGACCATGGAGGAGAGTATCTTAGTTACGAGTTTAGCACACATATGAAAGACTGTGGAATAGTTTCACAACTCACGCCTGCCGAAACACCACAACGTAATGGTGTGTCGGAACGTCGTAATCGTACTTTATTTGATATGGTTCGATCTATGATGTCTTTGACTGACTTGCCACTGTCATTTTCGGGTTATGCACTGGAAACCGCTGCATTCACTTTAAATCCGGCACCATCTAAATCCGTTGAAACGACACCGTATGCATTATGGTTTGGAAACAAACCTAAGCTGTCATTTCTTAAAGTTTGGGGATGCGATGTTTATGTGAAGAAACTTCAGCCAGATAAACTCGAACCCAAAGCGGAAAAATGCGTCTTCATAGGATACCCTAAGGAAACGATTGGGTATACCTTCTATCACAGATCTGAGGGCAAGGTTTTGTTGCCAAGAATGGATCCTTTCTTGAGAAGGAGATTCTCGCGAAAGGTGTGAGTAGTCGGAAGGTAGAACTCGAAGAGGTTATTGAACCTTCTCTTCATGAATTGGCGAGTAGCACAGCACCAGAAGTTGTTTCGGAGTTGACTTCACCTAATGAAGAGAGAGCTAATGATAATGATCATGAAACTCCGAAAGAGGACACTATCAAACCTCGCAGGTCAAGCAGGACATGTGCAGCTCCTGAACTGTACGGCAATCCTGTTATGAATTTCATGATTGATGAAATAGATGACCCTGCGACGTATGAAGAAGGGATGATGAGCCCGGATTCCAACAAATGGCTAGAAGCCATGAAATCCGAGATGGAATCCATGTATGAAAACCAGGTTTGGACCTTGGTGGACTTACCTCACGATCGAAAGGCCATTGAGAATAAATGGATTTTCAAAAGAAAAACTGATGCTGATGGTAATGTGACCATCTATAAATCTCGACTTGTCGCAAAGGTGTTTCGACAAATTCAAGGAGTTGACTACGATGAGACATTCTCTCCCGTAGCGATGCTAAAGTCGGTTAGGATTATGTTAGCAATTGTTGCATATTTCGATTATGAAATATGGCAGATGGATGTCAAAACTGCATTCCTCAATGGTAATATTGAAGAAGAGTTGTATATGATACAACCTAAGTGTTTTGTCGATCCTAAGGATGCTGATAAGGTATGCAAGCTTCAGCGATCCATCTATGGACTAAAGCAAGCATCCCGGAGTTGGAATCTCCGCTTTGATGAGGTGATCAAAGAGTTGTATTTACAAGAGAGTGAGTGGGAGCAATGTGGCATTTCTAATATTATATGTGGATGACATATTATTGATTGGAAATGATATAGATCTTTTAACCAGTGTTAAAAGTTATCTAAACAGCAAATTTTCAATGAAAGACCTTGGTGAAGCTTCATATATATTAGGCATTAAAATCTATAGAGATAGATCAAGGCGCCTAATTGGGTTATCGCAGAGTACATACCTTGATAAGATATTAAATAAGTTTAATATGGACGGAAGTAAGAAGGGGTTCTTACCTATGTTGCAAGGCAAGACATTGAGTAAGACTCTGAGTCCGACTACGGCGGAAGAAAGAGAGATAATGGATAAGATCCCCTATGCCTCAGCCATAGGCTCTATAATGTATGCCATGCTATGTACAAGACCGGATGTGGCACATCCTATTAGTTTGACTAGTAGGTACCAATCTGATCCAAGTTCGGAACACTTGATAGCGGTCAAGAATATCCTTAAGTACTTAAGAAGAACTAAGGATATGTTTCTTGTATACGGAGGTGAAGAAGATCTAGTCTCTAAGTGTTATGTCGATGCTAGCTTTGACACCGATCCGGATGACTCTAAGTCTCAATCCAGATACGTATTTCTCTTGAACGGAGCAGCAGTTAGTTGGAGGAGTTCCAAACAACCTGTGGTGGCTGGATCAACGACGGAGGCGGAATATGTTCTTTGCTTTAGAAGCTACAGAAGCGGTTTGGATGAAGGAGTTCATAACGGAACTAGGTGTGGTTCCTAGTGCATTGGACCCAATGGTGATCTATTGTGACAACAATGGAGCCATAGCCAACGCAAAGGAACCAAGATCTCACAAGAATTCCAAGCATATTAAGCGCCGGTTTCACTCCATCCACGAGCATGTCAAGGATGGAGATATAAAGATTTGTAAAGTGCACAAGGACCTGAATGTAGCAGATCCGTTGACTAAAGTTCTCCCTAGGGAAAAACATGATCAACACCAGAACTCCATGGGTGTTAGATTTATCACTATGTAAATTAGATTATTGTCTCTAGTGCAAGTGGGAGACTGAAGGAAATATGCCCTGAGAGGCAATAATAAAGTTGTTATTATGTATTCCTTGTATATGATAGATGTTTATTTTGCATGCTATAATTGTATTGATAGGAAACGTCAATACATGTGTGTTTAATAAACAAAAAGGGTTCCTAGTTATGCCTCTCTTATAGACTAGCTTGTTGATTAACAAGATGAGCAAGGTTTCCTGATCCTGGACATTGGATGTTGTTAATAACAAGGTCACATCATTTGTGAAATGGTGTGATGAACATTCATCTGAAGTATAGCATTACGATCAAGTCATTATGTTTATATTGCTATAACATCATACAAAGTAATCTTTATCCTTAGACCATGAGATCATGTTAATTGGTAACACCAGAAGAGTATCTTGATAACATCAAACGTCACACCGTAACAGGGTGACTATAAAGGTGGGTTTAGTGCTACGAAGGTGTTATGTTGAGGCTCATGGATCAAGAGTGGAATTTGCCAATCTCGATGACCGATAGATATACTATGGGCCCTCTTGGTGATATCACATTAAGATAGCTTGCAAGCAAGTGATGTGATCACTAGAATGTTATATCACGGGAACGAGAAAAGAGTGCATGTCGGCAACGAGATCAAACTAGTATTTGGATACCGATGATTGAATCTAGGACATGTATTATATCCTAAGACAAAGGGATTAAGTTACTAGCGTTAAAGGTTCTCCTCACAGAAGTCATCGTTGAATGTGCAGGAGTCGGTATGGATCTCCAGGTCCTGCTTCTGATTATTGATCTGAGAGGAGTCTCAATCATGTCTGCATTATTCACGAACCATAGGGTGACACACTTAAGGGTTGCTGGACACCATTTAGGAGCACAAATGTTTCAGACAAAAGGTTTGCAAAGCGCAGGAAATGTTTCGTTAGAAACAAAAAATGTTTCGATAGAAACCGGAATTGTTTCGGGTCAAATTGCAGAAAGTGATTCTGCATGTGATATTGAAATGTTGCAAGGGTTTTATGTGAATGTTTGTTAATTAAATTAATTAACAAAATTCTGAATAAAACAAATAAAAGAGTTTTATTAATTGAGAGTTGCATTAAATTTGGTGGAAATTTAATGCATGTGAGTGGAACTTTGGGTGGAGCTTGAATTGATGTGAGTGGAGCTTCCACCACATGAATGAGGAAGAGGAGGGGGTTCCCTCCTTGGCCGCCGGCCATGGTAGGGGAGTGTAACACCCTCGAATCGGCCCTATGAAAGTTTTAGCCCTTTCCGCCAAACCCGCATAGAAACGATTCAAGGATGCCCACCAGGCACTTTCGTGTGGGTAGAAAACGAAGTAATACCATTACACAACAGTCCTCGATGGGACCCACAGAACAGATATATATATATATACAACAGCAACTCAACGAGTCAAGAATACAGATACACAGTAGAAAGATCCAAATCACCTTGAAAACGATAGAGCGTCCGAGTACGGACAAGATGCAAATGGGGCTAAGAGCCCTAAAGAATAACCAATGGCGTCCATAACCCTGCCCAGGCCAAGCCGGAAGGGTAACCCTGCTAACGACGTCGATCTCAAACCTACTAAAACAAAAGGGGTACCGACAAAGGGCAAAGGAAAAAGAGGAGCGTCAATACTGATGCCAGTACACGGCGAGGCTACAATTCGGCGGCTCTTGCCTACATAGGTATGGTGGACTGAAGCGGCAGCGTAGCAGCACTAAACAACCTATAGAGACTCGGTATCACTGGCGGCTATTAGAGAGGGGTAAGAAAGACCTATTCGGATCCTACCTGATGCTAACACCAAACATACCCATCCTGGTATTCCCCCTCGAGACCAAACGAGGAAGTCAAACCGAGGAACTCACACGGTTGGCAGTTTTATTCATTCCATTATAGTGGAAGCTCTTACTAATTAGATATAGATAGCATGAGTCATCCTGATAGCATAAGTAGTGGGCAGTTTTTAATTAACATTTCGTTGTAGTTGGAACATTTACTAGTCAAATATAATTGTCCTGAGGAATCCCAAATCCCAGCAATTGTTGGCACTTTTATCACATTCCATTGGAGTTGCAATACTTACTAGGCAGATATAACAAAACAACCCAGGTCCACGGGTGGTTGGCATTTTTAATATCCATTCCGTTATAGTGAAGTTGATTACTAGTCAGATATATTAAGTCAAATTTATAGCACTACTTTAGTTATGCTTGTCTATGATCGAGATATTGTGCTCCAAGTCGTCCATAACCGCGGACACGGCTTTCAGAAAGTTTTACCCTGCAGGGGTGCACAAATAGCAACACACACACGATCAACCTCGGAAAAAACAAATCAAAACCCAACAAGGCTTTCACGACAAAGCAATCACGGGATTCATAAAATATTTCAGGGGGCCACCCCACTAAGCTACCCGCAACGAAGTTGGCCGGCTCTAGAACGGACCCAGGGTTTGTGTCAATGGCTGTAAACGACTGTGAACCCGAAAGTGTGACTGGGCTTGTCGATACCGCGAAAATATTCCACGTTCCAAAACAGTACAAGTGCTCCACGCACAATCTTAAATAAAGTAGTAAAGCATGGCATAAGTACAGGATAGTAATAAAGCCCCAAACTACTTTGTGGCCCCAAGCAATAAGAATGATTCAAGCTCTGGCTAAGGGGATTCATGGTCCCATATGCGGATAGTGCGATAGTCAAGGAACAGGTATCAAGTACTCGGGGTCCTACGGGACACATGTGAGCGTGGAAGAACCAAATAACATTTATTGCCCACCGATGCCTCTTCATTAGTTATATCTAGCATTTTAATAGTTGTATTTAAAGTCATGATCATCTCCACCATAAACATCTGCCAGCATTCCAATAACTGTGGTACTCGACAACACGACATCGGACCTAAGCAAGCAACTACGACTCGCAAGGCCCGCTATCTACCAAACATCAGGTATTAGGAGGTGTCCATGGCAATATAGAGGCTGCACGGGATATAACTGGTGCACGGAAAACTAAAGCATCGCCACACGGATAGCAATAGATCAACAGGAGGAAATAAATACTATAAATGCAAAATAGGTAGAAAGGAGGAGAGATGCTTGCCTGGGAAAACACTGCCGAAGGTTCAAATCTTGGGAACTTGTCTATACTCGCATCCACTCATCGGCCTAATCCGCGAAGAAGCAAACACTAAAAGAAACACCGGATGCACTATTTAATACTACGGCAGAAGAATCGGCATGTTCATGATATGATGCATGACATGACAAATATGCGGTGCAATTAGGCAATCTTAAGCGGAACCGGGGTCCCGATAATTAATTACACGGTTCAAGTTATTTAGAACCCTCGCAGTTTAAATGTTGTATTAACAAGGCAAGACATGGCATCGGTTTGCTACACCAATTTAAATGGAGCCACTATCAGACTAGAAAAGCCCGCATATGCACTCCATATTTAATTTAGGTGATTCGACTATTTAACCCAACCCACCAGATGACATGTATCCAAGCATGACGATTTAATATGCAACAAGATATATGGCAATTCATAAAATAGGGGCTCGGGAAAAGGTTCACACATTGGCGTTTGGCGATCTTGGGGATCCGAGGGTTCGTGGTTCGACAGGGATCGCTCTCGACGGGAACGTTCTCGGACAACAGAGTAGATCTTGTCGCATCCGGGAAGAAGGACTTGGCGTTCCGTGTCGGCGACCTTGGCGTCCGGGTTCTCAGGCATCGCAGCCGGGAAGGAGAACTTGTCGCATTCGTGGAGATCTTGGGTTCAGGTACGGTGAGATCGGTCTTCAGAAGATCTCGGAAGCATAGAACTTGAGGGGCCTTCTACCCCAAAGGGGAGTCTGCGGAACATGATCGCCAAACTTGGCTCGCTAAACACAGATACATTTGTCGATGTTGCCTGGTTGTAGTAGAGCGGTCACTGTAGGTCCAAGATCGACAACAGGTACAAACTGTGCCACGAGTTAACCCACACAGAGAGACAAACCAACGAGGTGAGGCAGGGGTGACCGATGGCGGAGAAAAGACTGAGCATGCCAACGTGGCTCGGGGCGGTCCTCACGTGGAAGGATGGTCTGGGGCGAGCGTTGACCATCCCGACCGACAGAGGCGGCGACGAGGGGTAGGAGCTCCGCGTTGGGGGAACGCTGGCGGTGGGGCATGGGGCACCTGCGGCAGGGCTCGAGCCGAGGCGCTGGCGGTGGTCGCTGGTGGTGGAGACGCGGGCGACCAGAGACAGACCGGCCGGCGGCAGCGGCACGCGGGAGAAAGGCCGGAGGGCGAGGAGGTGGGGCGCTGTGGCCGACCGGAAACAGAGGAGGCCACACGTGGCAGAGGATCGACGTTCACAGACAGAGCCTCGCGGGGGAGAGGGGACCGGTCATCAGGGAGGTCGGGAAAGAGTAAGGCGGTGCCCTGGCGGGCCTAGGGACGAGTGACGAGCGGCCGGTGAGGAGGTCGTCACGGCCAGTGGGAACGAAGGATGGCGGCCGGCGAGCTTGAGGGCCAGGTCGTAGGAGAGGCAACGTGAGGCGTGGGGCCGGGGCTGGCACAGACGATGATAGAGCTCGCGCGGAGAGGGAGGAGACGAGGCCGGGGTGGAGATCATCGCCGGCAGAGAAGACCCATGGCGGCGGCTCGGTGAGGAATCGGAGGTCACGGCGTCCCGCGGACGAGCTCGGGCCTGGGAGGCGGTCGAGGAAGGGCAGCCAGCAAGGAATGTGCTGGCGGCGGTGAGGAGGAGCAGGGCGGGCTCACGATGGGAGGAGGGGAATGAGGGAGCGGTTCGTGCCTAGGGATGGGGGAGGTGGTGGATCCAGGGAAAGAGAGAGGGGGAGGGGATCAAGGCCAGGGTGTGGCTGTCGGTGGGGAGCGGGCGGTGCAGGTGGCGACCAGGTGGGTAGGGAGGCGTGCAGGGTGTGGGCAGGGGAGCGGTTCACGGGAGGTGGTTGGGTGCGCGCAGTGGGTGTGCGTGCATGTGCATACGCGTTGTGTGTTGCGTGTGTTTAGGTTAGGTGGGATCGGGCCTGTATGCGTTCAGCGCGGGATGGGGCAGTCACCACCATGGGCAGTGGCGGCTGTGTGGAGCTGGGGACGGGTTAGGCTGGGGTAGGTAGGGTTAGGTGGAGTCTAGGGTTAGGGTTTGGCTTGGGTTTAACCGGGTAGTAGGCGGTCTGGCCGGTTGGGCCTCTGGGTAGACCGGCTGGACTGCCTCCCCGGTACAAACATTATTTATTTATTTATTTTTAAAAGACTTTTGTAAATAGTTTTTAGGCAAATCAAATATCTAGGAAGACCTGGTTTTATGATTTGAAAATAAAGGAGGGCTAATTAGAAAACAAAATAGGGTTTTTGCAAAGTACTTTTATGAACAAACATGCATGATGATGTCATGATGATGCACAAAGTAGAAACAACGAGCGATTTTCTGGTAGTGATTTTAGCGGGGCGCCACAATTCAACACCACTAACAAGGGATCTTGCCCTCGAGATCCGTCTCATGGTACTGGGAAAAAGGTCGGCGATCTAAATCTTCTCGCTTCATGTAGACCCTCGCGACACCACTAACAAGAGGTCGTTATCCGTGATCGTCGAGAGAACACTCCGGGAACAAAGGGCGAAGGTAGAGGTATCAACAAATAAAGCCACCTCTAGCTTCAGTGGACAGAGTAAAATTGCTGGATCCACCGATTCGATATACAAAAGCGAATGATAAGAGTAGTCGGATGGTGATCAGTCCATCGCGCACCCAAACCATTACTCTACACACGAATAGGTGAATTATGTAACCAACTCTCGGAATTAGACTGAAGATCTCGACAAGCGAGGTTCGGAAACAAAAGAGTGATGCAGGCTTTGCATCGGATCTAGCGTAGATGATGTCGTCGCGTCGGAAAACACGAGAAGGCACAACAAGGAATAGAGAAAAGTCCAACAGATGAAGGATTACTCAGATAGCACGAAGACCGGATGTAGAAACACCGTTGCCAAAGGAGGAAGCGAAACCCTGAAGGTACGACGGAAAACCAACCACGAGAATTCCTGGACTCGAAGAAAAGATAAGAGAGCAGATTCAAAACACACGGAGGTAAGAGGAGAATAGTAGAGGGGTAAGGAGTAAAAGCAGACCTAATCAGATCTATCCAACCGATTTTCCAAAATAGTTTTGACACTCTACTTCGGCCGTTAGCTAGGTTATCCTACAGGCTGGACCAGTGGGGTATCACAACTGCTGGGTCTGATACCACTAACACCCTCAAATCGGCCCTATGCAAGTTTTAGCCATTTCTGCCAAAACCGCATAGAAACGATTCAAGGACGCCCACCAGGCACTTTCTTGCGGGTGGAAAACGAAGTAATACCATTACACAACAGTCCTCGATGGGACCCACATAACAAATATATATATACAACAGCGACTCAACGAGTCAAGAATACAGATACACAGTACAAAGATCCAAATCACCTTGAAAACGATACAGCGTCCGAGTACGGACAAGATGCAAATGGGGCTAAGAGCCCTGAAGAATAACCAATGGCGTCCATAACCCTGCCCAGGCCAAGCCGGAAGGGTAACCCTGCTAACGACGTCGATCTCAAACCTACTAAAACAAAAGGGGTGCCAACAAAGGGCAAAGGAAAAAGAGGAGCGTCAGTACCGAGGCCAGTACACGGCGAGGCTAGAATTCAGCGGCTCTCGCCTACATAGGTATGGTGGACTGAAGCGGCAGCGTAGCGGCACTAAACAACCTATAGAGACTCGATATCACTAGCGGCTATTAGAGAGGGGTAAGAAAGACCTATTCGGATCCTACCTGATGCTAACACCAAACAAACCCATCCTGGTATTCCCCCTCGAGACCAAACAAGGAAGTCAAGCCGAGGAACTCACACGGTTGGTAGTTTTATTCATTCCATTATAGTTGAAGCTATTACTAATCAGATATAGATAGCATGAGTCATCCTGATAGCATAAGTAGTGGGCAGTTTTTAATTAACATTCCGTTGTAGTTGGAACATTTACTAGTCAGATATAATTGTCCTGAGGAATCCCAAATCCTAGCAGTTGTTGGCACTTTTATCACATTCCATTGGAGTTGCAATACTTACTAGGCAGATATAACAAAACAACCTAGGTCCATGAGTGGTTGGCATTTTTAATATCCATTCTGTTATAGTGAAAGCTAATTACTAGTTAGATATATTAAGTCAAATTTATAGCACTACTTTAGTTATGCTTGTCTATGATCGAGATATTGTGCTCCAAGTCGTCCATAACCGCGGACACGGCTTTCAGAAAGTTTTACCCTACAGGGGTGCACAAATAGCAACAAACACACGATCAACCTCGGAAAAACCAAATCAAAACCCAACGAGGCTTTCACGACAAAGCAATCACAGGATTCATAAAATATTTCAGGGGGCCACCCCACTAAGCTACCCGCAACGAAGTTGGCCAGCTCTGGAACGGACCCAGGGTTTGTGTCAATGGCTATAAACGACTAGGAACCCGAAAGTATGACTAGGCTTGTCGATATCGCGAAAACATTCCACGTTCCAAAATAGTACAGGTGCTCCACGCACAATCTTAAATAAAGTAGTAAGGCATGGCATAAGTACAGGATAGTAATAAAGCCCCAAACTATTTTGTGGCCCCAAGAAATAAGAATGAATCAAGCTCTGGCTAAGGGGATTCATGGTCCCATATGCGGATAGTGCGATAGTCAAGGAACAGGTATCAAGTACTCGGGGTCCTACGGGACACAAGTGAGCGTGGAAGAACCAAATAACATCTATTGCCCACTGATTCCTCTGCATTAGTTATATCTAGCATTTTAATAGTTGTATTTAAAGTCATGATCATCTCACCATAAACATCTGCCAGCATTCCAACAACTGTGGTACTCGACAACACGAGATCACACATGTGCAAGCAACTACGACTCACAAGGCCCGCTATCTACCAAACATCAGGTATTAGGAGGTGTCCATGGCAATATAGAGGCTGCACGGGATATAACTGGTGCACGGAAAACTAAAGCATCACGACACGGATAGCAATAGATCAACAGGAGGAAATAAAGACTATAAATGCAAAATAGGTAGAAAGGGGGAGAGATGCTCGCCTAGGAAAACACTGCCGAAGGTTCATATCCGGGGAACTTGTCGATACTCGCATCCACTCATCGGCCTAATCCGCGAAGAACCAAACACTAAAAGAAACACCGGATGCACTATTTAATACTACGGCAGAAGAATCGGCATGTTCATGATATGATGCATGGCATGACAAATATGCGGTGCAATTAGGCAATCTTAAGCGGAACCGGGGTCCCGATAATTAATTACACGGTTCAAGTTATTTAGAACCCCCGCAATTTAAATGTTGTATTAACAAGGCAAGACATGGCATCGGTTCGCTACACCAATTTAAATGGAGCCACTATAAGACTAGAAAAGCCCGCATATGCACTCCATATTTAATTTAGGTGATTCGACTATTTAACCCAACCCACCAGATGACATGTATGCAAGCATGACGATTTAATATGCAACAAGATATATGGCAATTCATAAAATAGGGGATCGGGAAAAGGTTCACACATTGGCGTTTGGTGATCTTGGGGTTCCGAGGGTTCAGGGTTCGACAAGGATCGGTCTCGACGGGAACGTTCTCGGACAACGGAGTAGATCTTGTCGCATCCGGGAAGAAGGACTTGGTGTTCCGTGTCGGCGACCTTGGTATCCGGGTTCTCGGGCATCGCAACCGGGAAGGAGAACTTGTCACATTCGTGGAGATCTTGGGTTCGGGTACGGCGAGATCGGTCTTCAGAAGATCTCGGAAGCATAGAACTTGAGGGGCCTTCTACCCCAAAGGGGCGTCTGCGGAACATGATTGCCAAACTTGGCTCGCTAAACACAGATACATTTGTCGATGTCGCCTGGTTGCAGTAGGACGGTCACTGTAGGTCCACGGTCGACAACAAGTACAAACTGTGCCACGAGTTAACCCACACAGAGAGACAAACCAACGAGGTGAGGCAGGGGCAGCCGCTGGCGGAGAAAAGACCGAGCAGGTCAGCGTGGCTCGGGGCGGTGCTCACGTGGAAGGGCGGTCTAGGGCGAGCAATGACCGTCCCGGCCGACAGGGGCGGCAACGAGGGGTAGGAGCTCCGCGTTGGGGGAACGCTGGCGGTGGGGTGTGGGGCACCTGCGGCAGGGCTCGAGCTAAGGCGCTGGCGGTGGTCGCTGGTGGTGGAGACGAGGGCAACCAGAGCAGACCACGCCAGCGGCAGCAACTGGGAGAAAGGCCGGGCGAGGCAGGCGGCGTGGCGGAAGCAGGAGGCCACGCCACAGAGGACCGGCATTCTGATGTGAGCCTCATGGGGAGAGGGACCGGTCGTCATGGAGGTCGGGGAGGAGGAAGGCGGGGCCCTGGTGAGCCTAGGGCCGAGTGACGAGCGGCCGGCGAGGAGGTCGTCATGGCCAGTGGGAACGAAGGATGGCGGCCGACGAGCTTGAGGGCCAGGTCGCGGGAGAATCAAGGTGAGGTGTGGGGCCGGGGCTGGCACAGGCGACGATAGCGCTCGCACGGAGAGGGAGGAGAGGAGGCCGGGGTGGAGATCATTGCTGGCAGAGAAGACCCATGGCGGTGGCTCGGTGAGGAATCAGAGGTCACGGCGTCCCGCGGACGAGCTCGGGCCCGGGAGGCGGTCAAGGAAGGGCGGCCAGCAAGGAACATGCTGGCGGTGGTGAGGAGGAGCGGGGCGGGCTCACGATGGGAGGAGGGGAACAAGGTAGCGGTTCGCGCCTGGGGACGGGGGAGGTGGTGGGTCCAGGGGAAGAGAGAGGGGGAGGCGATCGAGGCTAGGGTGTGGCTGTCGGTGGGGAGCGGGGCGGTGCAGGTGGTGACCAGGTAGGTGGGGAGGCGTGCAGGGTGTGGCCAGGATAGCGGTTCACGTGAGGGGGTTGGGTGCGTGCGGTGGGTGTGCGTGCATGCGCGTACGCGTTGTGTGTTGCGTGTGTTTAGGTTAGGTGGTACTGGCGAGGCGGTCCAGTATGAGGATGGGGCAGGTCGGCCACCAGCCCAAGTGGTGGGGCGGCTGAGGAGAGGTTAGGCTGGGGTAGGTAGGGTTAGGTGGAGTCTAGGGTTAGGGTTTGGCTTGGGTTTAACCGGGTAGTAGACGGTCTGGCCGGTTGGGCCTCTGGGTAGACCGGCTGGACTGCCTCCCCGGTACAAACATTATTTATTTATTTTTAAAAGACTTTTGTAAATATTTTTTAGGCAAATAAAATATCCAGGAAGACCTGGTTTTATGATTTGAAAATAAATGAGGGATAATTAGAAAACAAAATAGGGTTTTTGCAATGTACTTTTATGAACAAACATGCATGATGATGCACAAAGTAGAAACAACGAGCGATTTTCTGGTAATGATTTTAGCAGGGCGCCACAAGGAGGAGTCCCCCCTCTCCTATAAAAGGCCCCCCTCTCCTCCCTCACAAAGCACACCTCCTCGTGAAGGATCTCTCTCACCCTCTAGATATTCCCCATGGTCTCTCGGATTAGCGAGGTACATGTTCCCGGTGGCCTTGCGTCTGGAAGGAGTTGCTACTTCTGCTGATTCGCTAGAGCGAGCAGGTGGAGGTTGTCCGGTGGCTTCAACGTGTGTGCGAGGACGGATGCGCTGCTGATTTGCGGCGCTCGGACTTCCACACGATCTTGAGATCGGCAAGCGTATGACTACATTAACCACGAGTTCCTACTCGTTAACAAAACTCGTTGTCTTTGAGGGTAAGTTCTCCATGGATGTATGTCCACATGTTGCTCTGTATCTAGTAGATAGATCTTGGCGTATAGTTCTCATCGTAGGAAAAAATTTGTTTTCTATGCTGCGGACCCAACAATGACTACTGGATCCATGTGGTTTATGAAAAGGACACACATGCAATGACATCTACTGGATCAATGTGGTTTATGAAATGAACACACATGCAATGACATCTACTGGATCCATGTGGTTAATGAAAAGAACACACATGCAATGACTCTAGTGGATCCATGTGGTTTATGAAAAGGACACACATGCAATGACATGCAATTGAATACCAACATACTGCTAGGGTTCCTGGACATGGTTAGACACCACATGCTAGAGTGGCATCATTGCATGTGTTCTTTTCCAAAACCACAATGATGCGCACTCATACAAACACACATCCAAGTGGGTGTGGTGATGCAACACCTTTCAAACCGGTGATATAACCCATATTAAAGTTATATACCAGCATGCTACTAGGGTTCCTGGACATGGTTGGACACCACATGCTGAAGTGGCATCATTGCATGTGTTCTTTTCCAAAATCACAATGATGCACACTGATACACACACACATCCAATGACTCTAGAGGATCCATGTGGTTTATCAAAAGACCACACCTGCAATGACATATAGTAAATCCATGTGGTTTAGGAAAAGAACACACATGCAATGACATCTAGTGGATCCATGTGGTTTATGAAAAGAACACACATGCATTGACTCTAGTGGATCCATGTGGTTTAGGAAAAGAACAAACATGCAATAACATCTACTGGATCCATGTGGTTTATGAAAAGAACACACATGCAATGACTCTAGTGGATCCTTGAGGTTTCTGAAAAGGACACAGATGCAATGACATGCAGTTGAATCCCAGCATGCTGCTAGGGTTCCAGGACATGGTTGGACACCACATGCTGTAGTGGCATTATTACATGTGTTCTTTTCCAAAACCATGAGATGCACACTAATACACACACATCCAATGACTCTAGTGGATAAATGTGGTGTATGAAAAGAACACACATGCAATGACATATAGTGGATCCATGTGGTTTAGGAAAAGAACACACATGCAATGACATATAGTGGATCCATGTAATTTAGGAAAAGAACACGCATGCAATGACATCTAGTGGATCCATGTAGTTTATGAAAAGAACACACATGCACTGACATCAACTGGATCCAAGTGGTTTATGAAAATAAAACACATGCAATGACATGTGGTTTATGAAAAGGACACACATGCAATGACATGCCGTTGAATCCCAGCATGCTGCTAGGGTTCCTGGACATGGTTGGACACCACATGCTAGAGTGGCATCATTGCATGTGTTCTTTTCCAAAACCACAATGATGCACACTCATACACATACACACCCATTGAATCTAGTGGATCCATGTAGTTTATGAAAAGAACACACATGCAATGACAAATAGTGGATCCACGTGGTTTAGGAAAAGAACACACATGCAATGACATCTAGTGGATCCATGTGGCTTATGAAAAGAACACACATGCAATGACTCTAGTGGATCCATGTGGTTTAGGAAAAGAACACACATGCAATGACATCTACAGGATCCATGTGGTTTATGAAAAGAACACACATGCAATGACATCTAATGGATCCATGTGGTTTATGAAAAGAACACACATGCACTGACTCTAGTGGATCCATGTGGTTTATAAAAAGGACACATATGCAATGACATGAAGTTGAATCCCAGCATGCTACTTGGGTCCTCGACATGGCTAGACACCATATGCTGGAGTGGAATCATTGCATGTGTTCCTTTCCAAAACCACAATGATGCACAGTCATACACAAACACACATCCAAATGGCTGTGGTGATGCAGCATTTTTTCAAACCGGTGATACAATGAATGTTGTTGTTGAATCCCAACATGCTGCTAGGGTTCCTGGACATGGTTGGACACCACATGCTGGAGTGGTATCATTGCATGTGTTATTATTGAAAACAAAAATGATGCACACTGATACACACACACACACATCTAATGACTCTAGTGGATCCATGTGGTTTATGAAAAGAACACACATCCAATGACATATGGTAGATCCATGTGGTTTAGGAAAATAACACACATGCAATCACATCTAGTGGATCCATGTGGTTTATGAAAAGAACACACATGAAATGACCCTAGTGGATCCATGTGGTTTAGGAAAATAACACACATGCAATGAATCTACTAGATCCATGTGTTTTATGAAAAGAACACACATGCAATGACATTTACTTGATCCATGTGATTTATGAAAAGAATAAACATGCAATGACTAGTGGATCCATGTCGTTTATGAAAAGGACATACATGCAATGACATCTACTGGATCCATGTGGTTTATGAAAAGAACACACATGCAATGACATCTACTGGATACATGTGGTTAATGAAAAGAACACACATGCAATGACTCTAGTGGATCCATGTGGTTTATGAAAAGGACACACATGCAATGACATGCAGTTGAATCCCAACATGCTGCTAGGGTTCCTGGACATGGTTAGACACCACATGCTGGAGTGGCATCATTGCATGTGTTCTTTTCCAAAACCGCAAAGATGCACACTCATACACACACACATCCAAGTGCGTGTGGTGATGTAGTACCTTTCAAACCGGTGATATAATCCATATTAAAGTTATATCCCAGCATGCTGCTAGGGTTCCTGGACATGGTTGGACACCACATGCTGAAGTGGCATCATTGCATGTGTTCCTTTCCAAAACCACTATGATGCACACTCATACACAAACATACATCCAAGTGGCTGTGGTGATGCAGCATTTTTTCAAACCGGTGATACAATACATGTTGTTGTTGAATCCCAGCATGCTGCTGGGGTTCCTGGACATGGTTAGACACCACATGCTGGAGTGGCATAATTGCATGTGTTATTATTGAAAACAAAAATGATGCACACTTATACACACACACATCTAATGACTCTAGTGGAGCCATGTGGTTTATGAAAAGAACACACATCCAATGACATATAGTAGATCCATATGGTTTAGGAAAAGAACACACGTGCAATCACATCTAGTGGATCCATGTGGTTTATGAAAAGAACACACATGAAATGACTCTAGTGGATCCATGTGGTTTAAGAAAATAACACACATGCAATTAATCTACTAGATCCATGTGTTTTATGAAAATAACACACATGCAACGACATTTACTTGATCCATGTGATTTATGAAAAGAATACACATGCAATGACTAGTGGATCCATGTGGTTTATGAAAAGGATACACATGCAATGACATCTATTGGATCCATGTGGTTTATGAAAATAGCTTGATGTCTACGCACTTCTATTCTTGTAGACAGTTGTTGGGCCTCCAAGTGCAGAGGTTTGTAGAACAACAACAAGTTTTCCCTTAAGTCGATCACCCAAGGTTTATCGAATTCCCCTCTCAAGCAACCCTGCAATCAAGATACAAGAAGTCTCTTGTGTCCCCAACACACCCAATACACTTGTCAGGTGTATAGGTGCACTAGTTCGGCGAAGAGATAGTGAAATACAAGTGGTATGGATAATTATAAGTGGTAACGGTGATAGAAAATAGCTTGAAGGCGTGTGGTTGACGTGGGAAAAGACTAAAGGCAAACTGAAATAAAGAAGGAAGCAAGCAAACATGTAACAGATCTAGTAGCAAACGGTGTATCAATGCTTAGAAACAAGGCCTAGGGATCATACTTTCACTAGTGAACACTCTCATATAAATATATTATCTTCATGATACTATTCTGAACTACTCTCCGGTTGGACACTCTAATCAACGGTAGGGCTATAACAACACACCTCAAAGTAAACCTTTCCCATCTAGAAAACCCCACACTATCACCTTGAGTACTAGATGAGTACAACAAACACCACAATTTCATAAAGACATCCAACTCCAAATATAACTCATAACAAGTATTTGTAATCTCTAGCCTAAGTGCCACCATGGTGTGCATGCTGTCACTTTCACACACATGGGGAGAGCAGAGATCTATTAAAGCACTTGAGTAGCAAGGTAGATATATAGATTACAAGCTCATGATCTCAATAAGATCATGCATAGAGAGAGAGATGAACACATAGCTACTGGTAGAACCCTTAGCCTCGAGAGAGAACTACTCCCTCCTCATCATGGGAATCAGCAACGGTGATGGAGATGGCGGTGGAGATCGATGGAGATGGCTCCGGGGGCACTTCCCCATCCCGGTAGGGTGCTGGAACAGAGACTTTCTGTCCCCTGAATCTCCCGTTTAGTGGCGGCGGTGTTGCGGAACTTTTCGTGGATTCCTGATTAACGATTTAGGGTTTTGGTATCGGGATGCTCTTATAGGCGAAGGAGGCAAGGTCGGTGGCCGGCCAGGGGGCCCACACCATGCCCTGGCGCGGCCTGGGGGTACCCATGCCTGGGGGGTGTGGCCACCCTGTGGCCCCTCTCTGACTCTCCTTCTGGCTCTGTGAGTCTTTCGGGAAAATAGAAACTTTGGCTTTTGTCCCATCCAATTCCAAGAATATTCATTTTCTGACTTTCTTGGAACTAAAAACAACAGAAAACAGGCAACTGGCACAATGGCTCTTGTTAATAGGTTAGTCTAAGAAATCATTTGAAAAGTACTCCAAAGTGTGGACAAAACACAAGAAAGTAGATAAAACCAAGCATGGAACATCAAAAATTATAGATACATTTGCAATGTATCAAGAACACACATGCACTGACATCTACTGGATACATGTGGTTAATGAAAAGAACACACATGCAATGACTCTAGTGGATCCATGTGGTTTATGAAAAGGACACACGCAATGACATGTAGTTGAATACCAACATGCTGCGAGGGTTCCTAGACATGGTTAGACACCACATGCTGGAGTGGCATCATTGCATGTGTTCTTTTCCAAAACCACAATGATGCACACTCATACACAGACACACACATCCAATTGGGTATGGTGATGCAGCACCTTTCAAACCAATGATATAATCCATATTAAAGTTATATCCCAGCATGCTGCTAGGGTTTCTAGACATGGTTGGACACCACATGCTGAAGTGGCATCATTGCATGTGTTCTTTTCCAAAATCACAATGATGCACACTGATACACACACATCCAATGACTCTAGTGGATCCATGTGGTTTATCAAAAGAACACACATGCAATGACATATAGTGACTCCATGTGGTTTAGGAAAAGAACACACATGCAATGAGATCTAGTGGATCCATGTGGTTTATGAAAAGAACACACATGCAATGACTCTAGTGGATCCATGTGGTTTAGGAAAAGAACAAACATGTAATAACATCTACTGGATCCATGTGGTTTATTAAAATAACACACATGCAATGACTCTAGTGGATCCTTATGGTTTATGAAAAGGACACACATGCAATTACATGTAGTTGAATCCCAGCACGCTGCTAGGATTCCTAGACATGGTTGGACACCACATGTTGGAGTGGCATCATTTCATGTGTTCTTTTCCAAAACCACAATGATGCACACTCATACACACACACATCTAATGACTCTAGTGGATCCATGTGGTATATGAAAAAACCACACATGCAATGACATCTACTGGATCCATGTGGTTTATGAAAAGAACACACATGCAATGACATCTAATGGATCCATGTGGTTTATGAAAAGAATACACATGTAATGACTCTAGTGGATCCATGTAGTTTATGAAAAGGACACATATGCAATGACATGAAGTTGCATGCCAACATGCTGCTTGGGTTCCTCGACATGGTTGGACACCATATGATGGAGTGGCATCATTGCATGTGTTATTTTCCAAAACCACAATGATGCACACTCACACACAAACACACATCCAAGTGGCTGTGGTGATGTAGCATTTTTTTAAACCGGTGATACAATGCATGTTGTTGTTGAATCCCAGCATGCTGCTAGGGTTACTGGACATGCTTGGACACCACATGCTGGAGTGGCATCATTGCATGTGTTCTTATTTAAAACAAAACTGATGCATACTGATACACACACATCGAATGACTCTAGTGGATCCATGTGGTTTATGAAAAGAACACACATGCAATGACATATAGTGGATCCATGTGGTTTAGGAAAAGAACACACATGCAATGACATCTAGTGGCCATGTGGTTTATGAAAAGAACACACATGCAATGACTCTAGTGGATCCATGTGGTTTAGGAAAATAACACACATGGAATGAATCTACTAGATCCATGTGTTTTATGAAAAGAACACACATGCAATGACATCTACTTGATCCATGTGATTTATGAAAAGAATACACATGCAATGACTAGTGGATCCATATCGTTTATGAAAAGGACACACATGCACTGACATCTACTGGGTCCATGTGGTTTATGAAAAGAACACACATGCAATGACATCTACTGGATCCATGTGGTTAATGAAAAGAACACACATGCAATGACTCTAGTGGATCTATGTGGTTTATGAAAAGGACACACATGCAATGACATGCAGTTGAATCCCATTATGCTGCTAGGGTTCCTGGACATGGTTAGACACCACATGATGGAGTGGCATCATTGCATGTGTTCTTTTCCATAACCACAATGAAGCACACTCATACACACACACACATCCAAGTGGGTGTTGTGATGCAACACCTTTCAAACCAGTGATATAATCCATATTAAAGTTATATCCCAACATGCTTCTAGGGTTCCTAGACTTGGTTGGACACCACATGTTGAAGTGGCATCATTGCATGTGTTCTTTTCCAAAATCACAATGATGCACACTGATACACACACATCGAATGACTCTAGTGGATCCATGTGGTTTATGAAAAGAACACACATGCAATGACATATAGTGAATCCATGTGGTTTAGAAAAAGAACACACATGCAATGACATCTAGTGGATCCATGTGGTTCATGAAATGAACACACATGCAATGACTCTAGTGGATCCATGTAGTTTAGGAAAAGAACAAACATGCAATGACATCTACTGGATACATGTGGTTTATGAAAAGAACACACATGCAATGACTCTAGTGGATACTTGTGGTTTATGAAAAGTACACACATGCAATGACATGTAGTTGAATCCCAGCATGCTGCTAGAGTTCCTGGACATGGTTGGGCACCACATGGTGGAGTGGCAGCATTGCATGTGTTCATTTCCCAAACCACAATGATGCACATTGATACACACACACATCCAATGACTCTAGTGGATCCATGTAGTTTTTGAAAAGAACACACATGCAATGACATATAGTGGATCCATGTAGTTTAGGAAAACAAAACACGTGTAATGAAATCTACTGGATCCATGTGGTTTATGAAAAGAACACAGATGCAATGACATCTAATGGATCTATGTGGTTTATGAAAAGAACACACATGCAATGACTCTACTGGATTCATGTGGTTTATGTAAAGGACACACATGCAATGACATGCATTTGAATCCCAGCATGCTGCTAGGGTTGCTAGACATGGTTGGACACCACATGCTGGAGTGGCATCATTGCATGTGTTCTTTTCCAAAACCACAATGATGCACACTGATTCACACACACAAATCCAATGACTCTAGTGGATCCTTGTGGTTTATGAAAAGAACACACATGTAATGACATATAGTGGATCCATGTGGTTTAGGAAAAGAACACACATGCAATGACATCTAGTTTATGAAAATAACACAGATGCAATGACTCTAGTGGATCCATGTGGTTTAGGAAAAGAGAAAACATGCAATGACATCTACCAGATCCATGTGGTTTATGAAAAGAACACAAATGCAATGACTCTAGCGTATCCTTGTGGTTTATGAAAAGGATACACATGCAATGACATGAAGTTGAATCCCAGCATGCTGCTAGGGTTCTTGGACATGGTTGGACACCACGTGCTGGAGTGGCATCATTGCATGTGTTCTTTTCCAAAAGCACAATGATGCACGCTAATACACACACATCCAATGACTCTAGTGGATCCATGTGGTTTATGAAAAGAACACACATGCAATGACATATAGTGGATCCATGTAGTTAGGAAAAGAACACACATGCAATGACATCTTGTGGATCCATGTGGTTTATGAAAAGACCACACATGCAATGACATCTACTAGATCCATATGGTTTATGAAAAGAACACACATGCAATTACTCTAGTGGATTCATGTGGTTTATGAAAAGGACACAGATGCAATGACGTGCAGTTGAATCCCAGCATGCTGCTAGGGTTCCTAGACAAGGTTGGACACCACATGCTGGAGTGGCATCTTTGTATGTGTTCTTTTCCAAAACCGCAATGAGGCACACTGATACACACACACATCCAATGAATCAGGTGGATCCATGTGGTTTATGAAAATAACACACATGCAATGACTCTAGTTGATCCATGTGATTTAGGAAAAGAACACACATGTAATGACATCCACTAGATCCATGTGGTTTATGAAAAGAACACACATGCAAATAAATCTACTGGATCCATGTGGTTTATGAAAAGAACACACATGTAATGACTCTACTGGATCCATGTGGTTTATGAAAAGGACACACATCCAATGACATGCAGTTGAATCCCACCATGCTGCTAGTGTTCCTGGACATGGTTGGACCCCATATGCTGGAGTGGCATCATTGCACGTGTTGTTTTCCAAAACCACAATGATGCATACTCATACACAGACATCCAATGACTCTAGTGGATCATTATGGTTTATGAAAAGAACACATATGCAATGACATATAGGCATCCATGTTGTTTAGGAAAAGAACACGCATGCAATGACATCTAGTGGATCCATGTGGTTTATGAAAAGAACACACATGCAATGAATCTAGTGGATCCATGTGGTTTAGGAAAAGAACACACACATGCAATGACATCTACTAGATCCATGTGGATTATGAAAAGAACACACATGCAATGACATCTACTAGATCCATGTTGTTTATGAAAATAACACACATGCAATGACTCTAGTGGATCCATGTGGTTTTTGAAAAGGACAAACATGCAATGAATGCAGTTGTATCCCAACATGATTCTAGGGTTTCTAGACATGGTTGGACACCACATGCTAGAGTGGCATCATTGCATGTGTTTTTTTCCAAAACCACAATGATGCACACACATACACATACACATCCAATAAATCTATTGGATCCATGTGGTTTATGAAAAGAACACACATGCAATGACATATAGTGGATCCATGTGGTTTAGGAAAAGAATACACATGCAATGACATCTAGTGGATCCATGTGGTTTATGAAAAGAACACGCATGCAATGACTCTAGTGGATCCATGTGGTTTAGGAAAAGAACACACATGCAATGACATCTACTAGATCCATGTGGTTTATGAAAAGAACACAGAGGAAATGACATCTACTGGATCCATTGGGTTTATGAAAAGAACACACATGCAATGACTCTAGTGCATCCATGTGGTTTATGAAAAATACACACATGCAGTGACATACAGTTGAATCCCAGCATGCTACTAGTGTTCCTGGACATGGTCGGACACCACATGCTGGAGTGGCATCATTGCAAGTGTTCTTTTCCAAAACAACAATGATGCATACTCATACCCACACATACACATCCAAGTGGGTGTGGTGATAGAATGCATGTTGTTGTGGAATCCCAGCATGCTTCTAGGGTTCCTAGACATGGTTGGACACCACATGCTGGAGTGGAAACATTGCATGTGTTATTTTCTAAACCACAATGGTGCACACTGATACACACACACATCCAATAACTCTAGTGGATCCATGTGGTTTATGAAAAGAACACACATGCAATGACATATAGTGGATCCATGTGGTTTAGGAAAAGAACACGCGTGTAATGACATCTAGTGGATCCATGTGGTTGTAGGGGATCTGCATATGAAAATAATAAAATTTTACCCTACGCCCTTGAACCCCTGATGTTGCCAGGACCTATCTATTAGTAATGTAGTAATAGGAGGGGATTTTCGCGAACTTACCCTTGAAGACCGAAAAGCGTTGTCAACGCTCAGGAGAGCGTGGTTGATGTAGACGAGCCGAAGCCGACCTCAAGGTCGTAATGAAGTCCTTGCGGTCCTACGGCTCCAACGACTTGAGTGCCTCAAGTGTGACACCTCACTGGGAGTTACACACGTTCGGTGCCTGACGATGACTCCCGCTTCCCCGATCCAACAGCAGTTGCGGAAGTTGAGCTCCTGGATCCGAATCCTGAAGCGTGATGGCGCTCCGCGGTGAAGATGTCTCTCGTTCGTGCGGTCCAAACTTGGGACCATGGTCACGAGAGAGAGAGAGAGACAGAGAGAGAGAGAGAGAGAGAGAATATCAATTGGAGGTCTCCCCAAAAGTGAGGAAACCTTTATTGAATATTGTGTGTATTTCTGGCCAAATACCCCCTATTGTGTGTATTTATCTGGCCAAATACCCCCACTATATATAGGGGGAGGGGAGGTACTACCTCCCTCAAAGTCCCGGGGTCGGACTAAAGGAGAGGGAAAGGGGGAGGGGTGGCACCGCCAGCCACCCCCATGTGCCCTGCAGGGGGGCTGGCCCACTAGGGCGCTGGCCACCCCCTCTAGCCCTTCTCCGTCTTGCCTTTCCCTAATGGGCCCTCTTCCCTCCGGAATTGGCCCATTAAGCATTTTAACCTTTAAATTGATTTTCTATTTTATTAAATAATTATGAATAAATGATTAAATCAATATTTAACATTCATTCATATATTATTCAATCTTCGTGGCTATGGAATACCTTCCACCTCCACTTTGTACATCCTCCGGACTTACCGAAACCCTTCCGGTTTTCTCTCTACTATTCTTCGGCGATTCTTCCGATCCTATAAAAACTCTCTAAGAATCATCAAACCCTTAAGCGTGATACTCTATGGTTCGGGAACACTCCTTACATGGTCGGGACACTCTTGGACCAATGATCGACAGAGGGACCTGGATGGCCATGTGACCCCTGTGCGTTCCACGAAGATCTTTCGTCGTTTGAACCGGGACGGTCGTGTCTTATTCCCTTTGTCTCTCGATACTTGCATTTCCCGAGATCTGATCAATGACATCACCATGTCGTGTTTAATATCGTTACTACTACTTGACTCATTCCAACAAGTGATATCCCTGTGATCAAATCACACGCTACGCAGCTATTAGATATAACTTCTCCGAGTGGGCCCTTGAGTATCTTTTCGTCACGTGGACGGACAAATCCCGCTCTTGACATATATTGCAACTATGGTTTCCTTCGAGTACCTGAACACACCTTTATAGCCATTGTATTACCAAGTGGCGTTTGATGCTATCTAAGCACTCTCGGGAGACAGTGATTGATATAGCCTCATGGTCTAAGGAATAGTCTACGAGGATCCATTTCTAATCATCGTAACTTCAACTTCGTGACATGATCGGGTCACGATGTTTAGGTTGGGTATTGGTTCATCATATCATTCTCGGAATGAGTTGAATCCATTTCCAACTGGCATAAATGCCACATGATCAAGAAACTTGATCATCTGTTGACCAATGAACCAGTGACTAGAGATTCACAGGGAACCTCTGGTTGTTTATAGATCACACGTGTATTGATGTTTCCACTCAATACAGTTATAGCATGATATAAAACTGAATCATAAACTTTATGAAATATGATAATAGTCCTTATTACTATTTGTCTCTAGGGTATATTTCCAACAGTCTCTCACTTGCACTAGAGTACAAATAAACTAGCTGCATTTGTTCTTAATTGTTGGCACCATATATCCGGTACCCTGAACATGCTTGCTCATGGAAGAGGTTGAGTCTTGCGTCTGTACTTTACAATCCCAAATCCTTTGCAACTTACTAATGTCACCATGATTGACATTAATACTTTATCACCACATGATAACATCTGTGTGTATGCATCGTCGCTATGGCAGCGGAATGAGGCCTAATTCTAGGAGCCTACAGTGACTTTAGATCAACCTCGAGGGCTTTCTCATGGGCACTGTGCCCTGGGACACATCATTCTACGCTAAAAGCAAACTAACCCCACCATAACATTATACAACACTTTAGATGGTACCCTTATCTATTATTATAAATGTAATCATCGAAACACGAGTGCACCCTGTGCAACTTTCGATGTTTTGTTCACCTCGCTTCCTACTTGACTTTAGTCGGTATTATAGGAGTTTCCAACATATTCCCTTATAACATAACCCTTTTATGTTTTAAGATATGTCATCCTTTATGGATTTGGAAAATATGTTTGTAGTTCTCTATTAGACACTACGGACAAACCTAGCTCAACATTCTGTGATTCAAACTTAATCACTTTTAAATGTTCCTTATTGGATCATATATTATGTTAGGTTATCATCATGGTTTTCTAAGATAGAACCTATGTCTCAACATAGTGGATGATGATCATCATTTTCTTTCTTTCAACCATTGATGTTAAACTTAATACTATTCCTAACTTGTGTTATTAAGGACTAGTTCCTTAATTAACTTCTATTCTGAAACCCTTTTCAGAATCCCTTAAGGAATACTACATAATATCATAATACACTTATTATCAACTTCTACACCTTATAAATCATTATTTATTGGTACTTGCACTTTTATTCTTAACACACTTAAGAATCACTCCTATAAGCGCCCACTCAAAATATGTTCCCAACATATTTGGGTATGATTCACTACTCTTACTCAAACTATGTTCCTACATATTTGAATTTGAGACTTATATTACTCCCACTCAAAAATATGTCATTCACATATTGTTTTAGGAAGACTTTTATAGCTCCCACTCAATTTCATGCAAATTGCATATCCACTGACTATTTTGAATGATTTCAAAATCCTTTGATTAAATATCAAACTTGGAGATTTACTATGAGATACTAGTACTTTTACTAGTTTTAAATCCACTAGACATTTAGCACACTTGAATCAAATTCATTTGAATTCGTCCAATACTTGACAAATTGTGATTTTGTCATTCACCCCATTTTCCACTATGGCTTTGCAGTCATTTGGGAAAATTTAAGTAAACCCTTTTACTTGTGAGATTCAGCTATGAATTGCTTTCTAATCTCAATGGAATTTTGCTATGGGATTTCTCATAACTTTAGCTTACCATTATTTCCTTAGTAGTTCATAGGTATGTCATATTCCGGTAATCATGACAAATGATTCACAAATGTTTCCACACAAGATATGGGTTACATTTTGAATCCTACTTCATGTAGTGAAAACACCAGTGGGGAAAACACAATGATCATTATCATTGATTCTTTCCTTTTGTGGAGAGAATTGTTCAGGAATGTTGTCTGTTGCGCTTCTCAACACTCTGATGCAGGGATTTGAATCCTCATCGTGTTTCACACTATCTTCCATTTGCTCCATAATCGAGAAATATCACTGAATGTGAACTTTCTCGAAAATGTACCAAAATCCAAGCAATACTAGTTTTGCTCCTCTTTTGGTTTTTGCTACGGATTTCGTATTCAAAGTTTCCAATGAATACTCTACAAGGATTTATTCGCTATTGTTTTGGTTATATCGAATAACCCCAAAACTTCCACGACGATCCATACCATATATGGAGCCGCTTTCACGAATTCAAATGGTTCACTATATATTCTAATTGAGTGCTAACTATTTCTAACTAATGGTCTCTACATCTACACTACAACAATTTATTTGGCATCATCTATTCACCCATTTTGATATATAATATCACATTGTGATGCTTTCAATTTTGACATTTCAAATGCATCGCATTCCACAATTTATTGTGTGCCATTCTTATAAAGTCGAATTTCATTACTATTGATCAAATCACAGTAATTAGATTCTTATTTATCTATATACCCTTTGTTGATGAAACACTTTGATCATATTAAATAGTTTCATACTTATGTTTCCTTTGGTAAACTTCTTTACACATTTAAACAATCACATAATGATAATTACCATTTTCGTTAAAACACAATACATTGAATATGTATTTACTTTCAACAATTCATCAAAAACACTTTGTATTCAAGTAATACACGGTGTTCAAGTTATTTTGCCAAACTTAGGCATGATTTATATGTGACAAGAAAACAAATGACTTTCACATATTATCACATAACTTTGAATTCAGTGGTTTCATTCATTAATGAACATATCATTAAGTTGGGTATTTTAAGGCATTTAAATATTTTACAAATGTTCATGTATTATCAATTAGTTTCAAAACCAGGATAATTCACACATAATCAAACAAGATATGAACACAAATTGAAATCATTCATAAAAGTGGAACAACTGTTTGTTACAAACTGATATGAATAACCGTCTCACAAAGTGTGAGACACACTAAAGAAGTTCACAATCTTTTGATTCCAATAACTATCCAAAACATAAACTAAATGACAAATGTTGAGGGAGAGTGTCGTTGGCCATCATCATCATGCTCGCCATCAACATGCAACGTCAACTCCTCTCCAGCAAACACCCCTCATGCAGAAGGACCTGTTTTCAGTAAAACGGAACAAGTATCAAATATACTTAACACTGCAAATGTGTTTGCAAGATTATAACATTTATAAAATTGTATATCAAATATATACCTTTGTCATTGATGACCTCAGCGACAATAGTTT
Source organism: Avena insularis (assembly GCA_023614405.1). NCBI lineage: Eukaryota > Viridiplantae > Streptophyta > Magnoliopsida > Poales > Poaceae > Avena > Avena insularis. Next base: position 215,333 of record JAJUPC010000221.1, read on the forward strand.
CAACCAACACATTCCTGAGATGTGATATGAACCTGTGGAAATCTAGTGTTTCCGCATCGCCTCTCATAATGCAAGTCCTGACTTGTTCTTGGTAGCTTGATGGTAACGACCGCAACACAATGCCATTTGCAAAAGATCCCATCATCCAGCTATCCAGGAAGTATGCGGGCCTCATGTACGCATCATGCATGCGCTCTAAGTGGACGTCAAGCGATGAGTTCTCCTCCATCTTAATGGAGATGTAGTCTCCCATTATCTCATGCTCCCATATGCGTGCTTGTTCCACGAAATGTGTCCTAAGCTGTAGCATTACCACATGAGGGTTGACATTACCCATGACAGGCCACAACTCGTCCACCATTCTGAAATGCATTGTAACTGAAATGAAGGAGGCCATCTCCCGATGGTGACAATGGTCATCCCGTTGCTCTAGGGTCTCTAGGTCAATGGGCTGACCCAAATCTATCTCATCGAGTATGTAGTCGACCACGTCATTCTCGCTAAGGAGAACGTGGAGACACGTAACCAACATAGAGAAGTTTGATCCGTCTAGCCTGAGCTTCCCTCCTTCTAACCAATCAATCATCAACAGGAAATGTGGCATCAGGAAGAACCTTTTATACATTTATAATTGCAAAAGGAATTTAGACTAAGTTTATAATTAAATGAGTTAATAATAACTCCACTCAGAAACACCTATCCTATAAAGGGTTCCTAGTGATAACACGATCCCTTTTCCCCCACATCTCCCCCGATCTTCACGGCCATCAATGTGGGTGCTAGGGTGGACGCCTACGCGTCGGTCACATCATTCATGCGACTCGTGCTTGATCTTTCGACCATTCGTGTTCTGAGGCCATGTCTACACATGCTAGGCTCGCCAACTCAACCTTAGTGTATTCACTGTGCAACATGGCTTACACCCACTATATGCGAACGTAGATATGTCTGACACCCGCTCACCGTGGGCCGCCTCATACCGAAGAACTTTCTTGGTGGTGCACACTAAGGGGGAACACAATGATTGGTAATTTTAATAGGGATCATCTTATTAGCCTACAGTTGAGTATCTAATACTAGCACACAATAAGATATACAAACAATAATATTGAATATAAATGCGATGTGATATGGTCCTTCACGTCATGATCTCCATCCGTCGTCACCGGATACCGGCGCCAGGGTTCCGGCATCGTAGACACCAGGGTACCGGTGTCTTTCCGGCGTGGTAGTCTGTCACCTCCGTGACTATCTACTACTACGTAACATAAGGTAATCACTTTACCTTTGCGAAAACCATATCACAAAGCAACGACCCCTGCAAAACAAAGTTAGACGCCTCTACTTTATCTTTGCATGTTTTACGTGGCTGAATGGGATTTCGCACAAGAACCGTTCTTACCTATGAACTTTCAGCACAACACTGATCAAATAGTTGTCTCTACTACACCCCATTCGGGGCCCTCCGTTGCAAATGGCATACCAACTAATGCGAGAGAGACAAACACCCCCTAAGCCACTTTATACGATACAAGCCGTATGTCAAGCGTGGACCAGTCTCGTGAATGAATGCGTAAAATTGGTTGGGGCCCGCTTCATCAAGCATTACTGCGGTATACACAAGTACACGTGAGAGGGTAACAACTAAAAGATCAACGCCCACACGCTACATATCGTGTGTTCTACCCATACTAGCATTACTATGCATAGATCTATCTCTGATACAAATATAGGGGTTTCGTGTATGAAAACAATAAATTCTTACCCTACGCCCCTGAATCCCTGATGTTGCCCAGACCTATCTATTAGTAATGCAGTAATGGGAGGGGATTTTCGCAAACTTACCCTTGAAGACCGAAAAGCGTTGTCAACGCTCAGGAGAGCATGGTTGGTGTAGACGATCCGAAGCCGGCCTCAAGGTTGTGATGAAGTCCTTGCGCTCCTGTGGCTCCAACGACTTGAGTGCCTCAAGTGTGACACCTCGCGGGGAGTTACACACGTCCGGTGCCTGACAATGACTCCCGGTTCCCCGATCCAGCAGCAGTTGTGGAAGTAGAGCTCCTGGATCCGAATGCCGCAGCGCGACCGCGCTCCGTGGTAAAGATGTCTCTCGTTCACACAGTCCGAACTTGGGACCACGGCCACGAGAGAGAGAGAGAGATAGAGAGAGAGAGAGAGAGAAAATATCAATTGGAGGTCTCCCCAGAAGTAAGGAAAACTTTATTGAATATTGTGTGTATTTATCTGGCCAAATACCCCCACTATATATAGGGGGAGGGGAGGTACTACCTCCCTCAAAGTCCCGAGGTGGGACTAAAGGAGAGGGAGAGGGGTAAGGGTGGCACCGCCGGCCACCCCCATGGGCCCCGTGTGGGGGGCTGGCCCACTAGGGCGCCGGCCACCCCCTCTGGCCCTTCTTCCTCTTGCCTTTCCCTAATGGGCCCTCTTCCCTCCGGAATTGTCCCATTAAGCCTTTTGACCTTTAAATTGATTTTCTCTTTCATTAAATAATTGTGAATAAATGACTAAATAAATATTTAACATTCATTCATATATTATTCAATCTCTGTGGCTACGGAACACCTTCCACCTCCACTCCGGACATCCTCTGGACTTACCGAAACCCTTCCGGTTTTCTCTCTACTATTCTTCGGCGATTCTTCCGATCCTATAATAACTCTCTAAGCATCATCAAACCCATAAGCGTGATACCCTACGGTTTGGGAACACTCTAGACATGGTCGGGACACTCACGGACCAATGATCGATAGAGGGACCTGGATGGCCATGTGACCCCTGTGCGTTCCATGAAGATCTTTCATCGTTTGAACCAGGATGGTCGTGTCTTATTCCCTTTGTCTCTCGATACTTGCATTGCTCGAGATCTGATCAATGAAATCACCATGCTGGAGTGGCATCATTGAATGTGTTCTTTTCTGAAACCACAATGATGCACACTGATACACACACACACATCCAATGACTCTAGTGGATCCATGTGGTTTATGAAAAGAACACACATGCAATGACATATAGTGGATCCACGTAGTTTAGGAAAAGAACACACGTTCAATGACATCTAGTGGATCCATGTGGTTTATGAAAAGGGCACACATGCAATGACATCTGCTGGATCCGTGTGGTTTATGAAAAGAACACACATGCAATGACTCTACTAGATTCATGTGGTTTATGAAAAGGGCACGCATGCAATGACATGGAGTTGAATCCCAACATGCTGCTAGGGTTCCTAGACATGGTTGGACACCACATGCTGGAGTGGCATCATTACATGTGTTCTTTTCCAAAACCACAATGATGCACATTGATACACACACACATCCAATGACTCTAGTGGATCCATATGGTTTATGAAAAGAACACACATGCAATGACATATAGTGGATCCATGTAGTTTAGGAAAAGAACACACATGCAATGACATCTAGTGGATCCTTGTTGTTTATGAAAAGGGCACACATGCAACGACATCTACTGGATCCATGTGGTTTATGAAAAGAATACACATGCAATGCCTCTAGAGGATTCATGTGGTTTATGAAAAGGGCACACATGCAACGACATATAGTGGATCCATGTGGTTGAGGGAAAGAACACACAAGCAATGACATCTAGTGGATCCATGTGGTTTATGACAAGAACACACATGCAATGACTCTAGTGGATCCATGTGGTTTAGGAAAAGAACAAACATGCAATGACATCTACTGGATCCATGTGGTTTATGAAAAGAACACACATGCAATGACTCTAGTGGATCCTTGTGGTTTATGAAAAGGACACAGATGCGATGACATGTAGTTGAATCCCAGCATACTGCTAGGGTTCCTAGAAATGGTTGAACACCAAATGCTGGAGTGGCATCATTGCATGTGTTCTTTCCAAAACCACAATGATGCACACTGATACACACACACATCCAATGACTCTAGTGGATCCATGTGGTTTAGAAAAAGAACACATATGCAATGACATCTTGTGGATCCATGTGGTTTATGAAAAGAACACACATGCAATGACTCTAGTGGATCCATGTGATTCAGGAAAAGAACACACATGCAACGACATCTATTGGATCCATGTGGTTTATGAAAAGAACACATATGCAATGACATCAACTCGATCCATGTGGGTTATGAAAAGAACACACATGCAATTACTCTAGTGGATCCATGTGGTTTATGAAAAGGACACACATGCAATGACATGCAGTTGAATCCCACCATGATGCTAGGGTTCCTGGACATGGTTGGGCACCACATGCTGGAGTGGCATCATTGCACGTGTTCTTTTCCAAAACCACAACGATCCACACTCATACACACACACATACATCCAATGACTCTAGTGGATCATTGTGGTTTATGAAAAAAAACATGCAATGACATATAGGAATCTATGTTGCTTAGGAAAAGAACACACATGCAATGATATCTAGTGGATCCATGTGGTTTATGATAAGAACACACATGCAATGACTCTAGTGGATCCATGTGGTCTAGGAAAAGAACACACATGCAATGACATCTACTGGATCCATGTGGTTTATGAAAAGAACCCACATGCAATGACATCTACTGCATCCATGTGGTTTATGAAAAAAAAACACATGCAATGACTCTAGAGGATCCATGTGGTTTATGAAAAGGACACACATGCAATGACATGTCGCTGAATCCCAGCATGCCTCTAGGGTTCTTGGACATGGTTAGACACCACATGCTAGAGTGGCATCATTGCTGTGTTCTTTTCCAAAACCACAATGAAGCACACTCATACACACACATCTAATGACTCTTGTGGTTCCATGTGGTTTATGAAAAGAAGACACATGCAATTACATATAGTGGATCCGTGTGGTTTAGGAAAAGAACACACATGCAATGACATCTAGTGGATCCATGTGGTTTATGAAAAGAACACACATGCAATGACTCTAGTGGATCCATGTGGTTTAGGAAAAGAACACACATGCAAAGAAATCTAGTGGATCCATGTGGTTTATGAAAAGAACACACATGACATGACATCTACTAGATACATGTGGTTTATGAAAAGAACACACATGCAATGAATCTAGTGGATCCTTGTGGTTTATGAAAAGGACACAAGCAATGACATGTAGATAAATCCCAGCATGCTGCTAGGTTTCCTGGACATGGTTGGATACCACATGCTAGAGTGGCATGATTGCATGTATTATTTTCCAAAACCATATTGATGCACACTCACACACACACATCCAATGACTCTAGTGGATCCATGTGGTTTATGAAAAGAACACACATGCAATGACATATAGTGGATCCATGTAGTTTAGGAAAAGACCACACATGCAATGACATCTAGTGGATCTATGTGGTTTATGAGAAGATCACACATGCAATGACTCTAGTGGATCCATGTGATTTAGGAAAAGAACACACATGCAATGACATCTATTGGATCCATGTGGTTTATTAAAAGAACACATATGCAATGACATCTACTCGATCCATGTGGTTTATGAAAAGAACACACATGCAATTACTCTACTGGATCCATGTGGTTTATGAAAAGGACACGCATGCAATGACATGCTGTTGAATCCCACCATGCTGCTAGGGTTCCTGGACATGGTTGGGCACCACATGCTGGAGTGGCATCATTGCACGTGTTCTTTTCCAAAACCACAACGATGCACACTCATACACTAATACATACATCCAATGACTCTAGTGGATCATTGTGGTTTATGAAAAAAACATGCAATGACATATAGGAATCCATGTTGTTTAGGAAAAGAACACACATGTAATGATATCTAGTGGATCCATGTGGTTTATGATAAGAACAATCATGCAACGACTCTAGTGGATCCATGTGGTCTAGTAAAATAACACACATGCAATGACATCTACTGGATCCATGTGGTTTATAAAAAGAACCCACATGCAATGACATCTACTGGATCCATGTGGTTTATGAAAAGAACACACATGCAATGATTCTAGAGGATCCATGTGGTTTATGAAAAGGACACACATGCAATGACATGTCGTTGAATCCCAGCATGCTTCTAGGGTTCCTAGACATGGTTGGACACCACATGCTAGAGTGGCATCACTGTTGTGTTCTTTTCCAAAACCACAATTAAGCACACTCATACACACACATCCAATGACTCTAGTGGTTCCATGTGGTTTACGAAAAGAAGACACATGCAATGACATATAGTGGATCCATGTGGTTTAGGAAAAGAATACACATGCAATGACATCTAGTGGATCCATGTGGTTTATGAAAAGAACACACATGCAATGACTCTAGTGGATCCATGTGGTTTAGAAAAAGAACACACATGCAAAGACATATATTGGATCCATGTGGTTTATGAAAAGAACGCACATGACATGACATCTACTAGATACATGTGGTTTATGAAAAGAACACACATGCAATGACTCTAGTGGATCCTTGTGGTTTATGAAAAAGACACAAGCAATGAAATGTAGATGAATCCCAGCATGCTGCTAGGGTTCCTGGACATGGTTGGATACCACATGCTAGAGTGGCATGATTACATGTGTTATTTTTCCAAAACCATAATGATGCACACTGATACACACACATCCAACGACTCTAGTGGATCCATGTGATTTAGGAAAAGAACACACATGCAATGACATCTATTGGATCCATGTGGTTTATGAAAAGAACACATATACAATGACATCTACTCGATCCATGTGGTTTATGAAAAGAACACACATGCAATTACTCTAGTGGATCCATGTGATTTATGAAAAGGACACACATGCAATGACATGCAGTTGAATCCCACCATGCTACTAGGGTTCCTGGACATGGTTGGGCACCACATGATGGAGTGGCATCATAGCACGTGTTCTTTTCCAAAACCACAACGATGCACACTCATACACACACATACATCCAATGACTCTACTGGATCATTGTGGTTTATGAAAAAAAACATGCAATGACATATAGGAATCCATGTTGTTTAGGAAAAGAACACACATACAATGATATCTAGTGGATCCATGTGGTTTATGATAAGAACACACATGCAATGACTCTAGTGGATCCATGTGGTCTAGGAAAAGAACACACATGCAATGACATCTACTGGATCCATGTGGTTTATGGAAAGAACCCACATGTAATTACATCTACTTGATCCATGTGGTTTATGAAAAGAACATACATGCAATGACTCTAGAGGATCCATGTGGTTTATGAAAAGGACACACATGCAATGACATGTCGCTGAATCCCAGCATGCTTCTAGGGTTCTTGGACATGGTTAGACACCACATGCTAGAGTGGCATCATTGCTGTGTTCTTTTCCAAAACCACAATGAAGCACACTCATACACACACATCCAATGACTCTTGTGGTTCCATGTGGTTTATGAAAAGAAGACACATGCAATTACATATAGTGGATCCATGTGGTTTAGGAAAAGAACACACATGCAATGACATCTAGTGGATCCATGTGGTTTATGAAAAGAACACACATGCAATGACTCTAGTGGATCCATGTGGTTTAGGAAAAGAACACACACGCAAAGACATCTACTGGATCCATGTGGTTTATGAAAAGAACACACATGACATGACATCTACTAGATACATGTGGTTTATGAAAAGAACACACATGCAATGAATCTAGTGGATCCTTGTGGTTTATGAAAAGGACACAAGCAATGACATGTAGATAAATCCCAGCATGCTGCTAGGTTTCCTGGACATGGTTGGATACCACATGCTAGAGTGGCATGATTGCATGTGTTATTTTCCAAAACCATAATGATGCACACTGATACACACACATCCAATGACTCTAGTGGATCCATGTGGTTTATGAAAAGAACACACATGCAATGACATATAGTGGATCCATGTAGTTTAGGAAAAGAACACACATGCAATGACATCTAGTGGATCTATGTGGTTTATGAAAAGAACACACATGCAATGACTCTAGTGGATCCATGTGATTTAGGAAAAGAACACACATGCAATGACATCTATTGGATCTATGTGGTTTATGAAAAGAACACATATACAATCACATCTAGTCGATCCATGTGGTTTATGAAAAGAACACACATGCAATTACTCTAGTGGATCCATGTGGTTTATGAAAAGGACACACATGCAATGACATGCAGTTGAATCCCACCATGCTGCTAGGGTTCCTGGACATGGTTGGGCACCACATGCTGGAGTGGCATCATTGCACGTGTTCTTTTCCAAAACCACAACGATGCACACTCATACACACACACATACATCCAATGACTCTAGTGGCTCATTGTGGTTTATGAAAAAAACGTGCAATGACATATAGGAATCCATGTTGTTTAGGAAAAGAACACACATGTAATGATATCTAGTGGATCCATGTGGTTTATGATAAGAACACACATGCAATGACTCTAGTGGATCCATGTGGTCTAGTAAAAGAACACACATGCAATGACATCTACTGGATCCATGTGGTTTATGAAAAGAACCCACATGCAATCACATCTACTAGATCCATGTGGTTTATGAAAAGAACACACATGCAATGACTCTAGAGGATCCTTGTGGTTTATGAAAAGGACACACATGCAATGACAGGTCATTGAATCCCAGCATGCTTCTAGGGTTCCTAGACATGGTTGGACACCACATGCTAGAGTGGCATCACTGTTGTGTTCTTTTCCAAAACCACAATTGAGCACACTCATACACACACATCCAATGACTCTAGTGGTTCCATGTGGTTTACGAAAAGAAGACACATGCAATGACATATAGTGGATCCATGTGGTTTAGGAAAAGAATACACATGCAATGACATCTAGTGGATCCATGTGGTTTATGAAAAGAACACACATGCAATGACTCTAGTGGATCCATGTGGTTTAGGAAAAGAACACACATGCAAAGACATATATTGGATCCATGTGGTTTATGAAAAGAACGCACATGACATGACATCTACTAGATACATGTGGTTTATGAAAAGAACACACATGCAATGACTCTAGTGGATCCTTGTGGTTTATGAAAAAGACACAAGCAATGAAATGTAGATGAATCCCAGCATGCTGCTAGGGTTCCTGGACATGGTTGGATACCACATGCTAGAGTGGCATGATTACATGTGTTATTTTTCCAAAACCATAATGATGCACTGATACACACACATCCAACGACTCTAGTGGATCCATGTGATTTAGGAAAAGAACACACATGCAATGACATCTATTGGATCCATGTGGTTTATGAAAAGAACACATATACAATGACATCTACTCGATCCATGTGGTTTATGAAAAGAACACACATGCAATTACTCTAGTGGATCCATGTGATTTATGAAAAGGACACACATGCAATGACATGCAGTTGAATCCCACCATGCTACTAGGGTTCCTGGACATGGTTGGGCACCACATGATGGAGTGGCATCATAGCACGTGTTCTTTTCCAAAACCACAACGATGCACACTCATACACACACATACATCCAATGACTCTACTGGATCATTGTGGTTTATGAAAAAAAACATGCAATGACATATAGGAATCCATGTTGTTTAGGAAAAGAACACACATACAATGATATCTAGTGGATCCATGTGGTTTATGATAAGAACACACATGCAATGACTCTAGTGGATCCATGTGGTCTAGGAAAAGAACACACATGCAATGACATCTACTGGATCCATGTGGTTTATGGAAAGAACCCACATGTAATTACATCTACTTGATCCATGTGGTTTATGAAAAGAACATACATGCAATGACTCTAGAGGATCCATGTGGTTTATGAAAAGGACACACATGCAATGACATGTCGCTGAATCCCAGCATGCTTCTAGGGTTCTTGGACATGGTTAGACACCACATGCTAGAGTGGCATCATTGCTGTGTTCTTTTCCAAAACCACAATGAAGCACACTCATACACACACATCCAATGACTCTTGTGGTTCCATGTGGTTTATGAAAAGAAGACACATGCAATTACATATAGTGGATCCATGTGGTTTAGGAAAAGAACACACATGCAATGACATCTAGTGGATCCATGTGGTTTATGAAAAGAACACACATGCAATGACTCTAGTGGATCCATGTGGTTTAGGAAAAGAACACACACGCAAAGACATCTACTGGATCCATGTGGTTTATGAAAAGAACACACATGACATGACATCTACTAGATACATGTGGTTTATGAAAAGAACACACATGCAATGAATCTAGTGGATCCTTGTGGTTTATGAAAAGGACACAAGCAATGACATGTAGATAAATCCCAGCATGCTGCTAGGTTTCCTGGACATGGTTGGATACCACATGCTAGAGTGGCATGATTGCATGTGTTATTTTCCAAAACCATAATGATGCACACTGATACACACACATCCAATGACTCTAGTGGATCCATGTGGTTTATGAAAAGAACACACATGCAATGACATATAGTGGATCCATGTAGTTTAGGAAAAGAACACACATGCAATGACATCTAGTGGATCTATGTGGTTTATGAAAAGAACACACATGCAATGACTCTAGTGGATCCATGTGATTTAGGAAAAGAACACACATGCAATGACATCTATTGGATCTATGTGGTTTATGAAAAGAACACATATACAATCACATCTAGTCGATCCATGTGGTTTATGAAAAGAACACACATGCAATTACTCTAGTGGATCCATGTGGTTTATGAAAAGGACACACATGCAATGACATGCAGTTGAATCCCACCATGCTGCTAGGGTTCCTGGACATAGTTGGGCACCACATGCTGGAGTGGCATCATTGCACGTGTTCTTTTCCAAAACCACAACGATGCACACTCATACACACACACATACATCCAATGACTCTAGTGGCTCATTGTGGTTTATGAAAAAAACGTGCAATGACATATAGGAATCCATGTTGTTTAGGAAAAGAACACACATGTAATGATATCTAGTGGATCCATGTGGTTTATGATAAGAACACACATGCAATGACTCTAGTGGATCCATGTGGTCTAGTAAAAGAACACACATGCAATGACATCTACTGGATCCATGTGGTTTATGAAAAGAACCCACATGCAATCACATCTACTAGATCCATGTGGTTTATGAAAAGAACACACATGCAATGACTCTAGAGGATCCTTGTGGTTTATGAAAAGGACACACATGCAATGACAGGTCATTGAATCCCAGCATGCTTCTAGGGTTCCTAGACATGGTTGGACACCACATGCTAGAGTGGCATCACTGTTGTGTTCTTTTCCAAAACCACAATTGAGCACACTCATACACACACATACAATGACTCTAGTGGTTCCATGTGGTTTACGAAAAGAAGACACATGCAATGACATATAGTGGATCCATGTGGTTTAGGAAAAGAATACACATGCAATGACATCTAGTGGATCCATGTGGCTTATGAACAGAACACACATGCAATGACTCTAGTGGATCCATGTGGTTTAGGAAAAGAACACACATGCAAAGACATATATTGAATCCATGTGGTTTATTTAAAGAACACACATGACATGACATCTACTAGATACATGTGGTTTATCAAAAGAACACACATGCAATGACTCTAGTGGATCCTTGTGGTTTATGAAAAGGACACAAGCAATGAAATGTAGATGAATCCCAAAGATGTCGCTAGGGTTCCTGGACATGGTTGGATACCACATGCTAGAGTGGCATGATTACATGTGTTATTTTTCCAAAACCATAATGATGCACACTGATACACACACATCCAATGACTCTAGTGGATCCATGTGATTTAGGAAAAGAACACACATGCAATGACATCTATTGGATCCATGTGGTTTATGAAAAGAACACATATACAATGACATCTACTCGATCCATGTGGTTTATGAAAAGAACACACATGCAATTACTCTAGTGGATCCATGTGATTTCTGAAAAGGACACACATGCAATGACATGCAGTTGAATCCCACCATGCTACTAGGGTTCCTGGACATGGTTGGGAACCACATGCTAGAGTGGCATCATAGCACGTGTTCTTTTCCAAAACCACAACGATGCACACTCATACACACACATACATCCATTGACTCTACTGGATCATTGTGGTTTATGAAAAAAAAACATGCAATGACATATAGGAATCCATGCTGTTTAGGAAAAGAACACACATACAATGATATCTAGTGGATCCATGTGGTTTATGATAAGAACACACATGCAATGACTCTAGTGGATCCATGTGGTCTAGGAAAAGAACACACATGCAATGACATCTACTGGATCCATGTGGTTTATGAAAAGAACCCACATGCAATTACATCTACTTCATCCATGTGGTTTATGAAAAGAACACACATGCAATGACTCTAGAGGATCCATGTGGTTTATGAAAAGGACACACATGCAATGACATGTCGCTGAATCCCAGCATGCTTCTAGGGTTCCTAGACATGGTTAGACACCACATGCTAGAGTGGCATCATTGCTGTGTTCTTTTCCAAAACCACAATGAAGCACACTCATACACACACATCTAATGACTCTTGTGGTTCCATGTGGTTTATGAAAAGAAGACACATGCAATTACATATAGTGGATCCATGTGGTTTAGGAAAAGAACACACATGCAATGACATCTAGTGGATCCATGTGGTTTATGAAAAGAACACACATGCAATGACTCTAGTGGATCCATGTGGTTTAGGAAAAGAACACACACGCAAAGACATCTACTGGATCCATGTGGTTTATGAAAAGAACACACATGACATGACATCTACTAGATACATGTGGTTTCTGAAAAGAACACACATGCAATGAATCTAGTGGATCCTTGTGGTTTATGAAAAGGACACAAGCAATGACATGTAGATAAATCCCAGCATGCTGCTAGGTTTCCTAGACATGGTTGGATACCACATGCTAGAGTGGCATGATTGCATGTGTTATTTTCCAAAACCATAATGATGCACACTGATACACACACATCCAATGACTCTACTGGATCCATGTGGTTTATGAAAAGAACACACATGCAATGACATATAGTGGATCCATGTAGTTTAGGAAAAGAACACACATGCAATGAAATCTAGTGGATCTATGTGGTTTATGAAAAGAACACACATGCAATGACTCTAGTGGATCCATGTGATTTAGGAAAAGAACACACATGCAATGACATCTATTGGATCCATGTGGTTTATGAAAAGAACACATATACAATCACATCTAGTCGATCCATGTGGTTTATGAAAAGAACACACATGCAATTACTCTAGTGGATCCATGTGGTTTATGAAAAGGACACACATGCAATGACATGCAGTTGAATCCCACCATGCTGCTAGGGTTCCTGGACATGGTTGGGCACCACATGCTGGAGTGGCATCATTGCACGTGTTCTTTTCAAAAACCACAACGATGCACACTCATACACACACACATACATCCAATGACTCTGGTGGCTCATTGTGGTTTATGAAAAAAACATGCAATGACATATAGGAATCCATGTTGTTTAGGAAAAGAACACACATGTAATGATATCTAGTGGATCCATGTGGTTTATGATAAGAACACACATGCAATGACTCTAGTGGATCCATGTGGTCTAGTAAAAGAACACACATGCAATGACATCTACTGGATCCATGTGGTTTATGAAAAGAACCCACATGCAATCACATCTACTAGATCCATGTGGTTTATGAAAAGAACACACATGCTATGACTCTAGAGGATCCTTGTGGTTTATGAAAAGGACACACATGCAATGACAGGTCATTGAATCCCAGCATGCTTCTAGGGTTCCTAGACATGGTTGGACACCACATGCTAGAGTGGCATCACTGTTGTGTTCTTTTCCAAAACCACAATTAAGCACACTCATACACACACATCCAATGACTCTAGTGGTTCCATGTGGTTTACGAAAAGAAGACACATGCAATGACATATAGTGGATCCATGTGGTTTAGGAAAAGAATACACATGCAATGACATCTAGTGGATCCATGTGGTTTATGAAAAGAACACACATGCAATGACTCTAGTGGATCCATGTGGTTTAGGAAAAGAACACACATGCAAAGACATATATTGAATCCATGTGGTTTATTTAAAGAACACACATGACATGACATCTACTAGATACATGTGGTTTATGAAAAGAACACACATGCAATGACTCTAGTGGATCCTTGTGGTTTATGAAAAGGACACAAGCAATGAAATGTAGATGAATCCCAGTATGCTGCTAGGGTTCCTGGACATGGTTGGATACCACATGCTAGAGTGGCATGATTACATGTGTTATTTTTCCAAAACCATAATGATGCACACTGATACACACACATCCAATGACTCTAGTGGATCCATGTGATTTAGGAAAAGAACACACATGCAATGACATCTATTGGATCCATGTGTTTTATGAAAAGAACACATATAAAATGACATCTACTCGATCCATGTGGTTTATGAAAAGAACACACATGCAATTACTCTAGTGGATCCATGTGATTTCTGAAAAGGACACACATGCAATGACATGCAGTTGAATCCCACCATGCTACTAGGGTTCCTGGACATGGTTGGGCACCACATGCTAGAGTGGCATCATAGCACGTGTTCTTTTCCAAAACCACAACGATGCACACTCATACACACACACATACATCCATTGACTCTACTGGATCATTGTGGTTTATGAAAAAAAACATGCAATGACATATAGGAATCCATGTTGTTTAGGAAAAGAACACACATGCAATGACTCTAGTGGATCCATGTGGTCTAGGAAAAGAACACACATGTAATGACATCTACTGGATCCATGTGGTTTATGAAAAGAACCCACATGCAATTACATCTAGTTCATCCATGTGGTTTCTGAAAAGAACACACATGCAATGACTCTAGAGGATCCATGTGGTTTATGAAAAGGACACACATGCAATGACATGTCGCTGAATCCCAGCATTCTTCTAGGGTTCCTGGACATGGTTAGACACCACATGCTAGAGTGGCATCATTGCTGTGTTCTTTTCCAAAACCACAATGAAGCACACTCATACACACACATCCAATGACTCTTGTGGTTCCATGTGGTTTATGAAAAGAAGACACATGCAATTACATATAGTGGATCCATGTGGTTTAGGAAAAGAACACACATGCAATGACATCTAGTGGATCCATGTGGTTTATGAAAAGAACACACATGCAATGACTCTAGTGGATCCATGTGGTTTAGGAAAAGAACACACACGCAAAGACATCTACTGGATCCATGTGGTTTATGAAAAGAACACACATGACATGACATCTACTAGATACATGTGGTTTCTAAAAATAACACACATGCAATGAATCTAGTGGATCCTTGTGGTTTATGAAAAGGACACAAGCAATGACATGTAGATAAATCCCAGCATGCTGCTAGGTTTCCTGGACATGGTTGGAAACCACATGCTAGAGTGGCATGATTGCATGTGTTATTTTCCAAAACCATAATGATGCACACTGATACACACACATCCAATGACTCTAGTGGATCCATGTGGTTTATGAAAAGAACACACATGCAATGACATATGGTGGATCCATGTAGTTTAGGAAAAGAACACACATGCAATGACATCTAGTGGATCTATGTGGTTTATGAAAAGAACACACATGCAATGACTCTAGTGGATCCATGTGATTTAGGAAAAGAACACACATGCAATGACATCTATTGGATCCATGTGGTTTATGAAAAGAACACATATATAATCACATCTAGTCGATCCATGTGGTTTATGAAAAGAACACACATGCAATTACTCTAGTGGATCCATGTGGTTTATGAAAAGGACACACATGCAATGACATGCAGTTGAATCCCACCATGCTTCTAGGGTTCCTGGACATGGTTGGGCACCACATGCTGGAGTGGCATCATTGCATGTGTTCTTTTCCAAAACCACAACGATGCACACTCATACACACACACATACATCCAATGACTCTAGTGGATCATTGTGGTTTATGAAAAAAAACGTGCAATGACATATAGGAATCCATGTTATTTAGGAAAAGAACACACATGTAATGATATCTAGTGGATCCATGTGGTTTATGATAAGAACACACATGCAATGACTCTAGTGGATCCATGTGGTCTAGTAAAAGAACACACATGCAATGACATCTACTGGATCCATGTGGTTTATGAAAAGAACCCACATGCAATCACATCTACTAGATCCATGTGGTTTATGAAAAGAACACACATGCAATGACTCTAGAGGATCCTTGTGGTTTATGAAAAGGACACATATGCAATGACAGGTCGTTGAATCCCAGCATGCTTCTAGGGTTCCTAGACATGGTTGGACACCACATGCTAGAGTGGCATCACTTTTGTGTTCTTTTCCAAAACCACAATTAAGCACACTCATACACACACATACAATGACTCTAGTGGTTCCATGTGGTTTACGAAAAGAAGACACATGCAATGACATATAGTGGATCCATGTGGTTTAGGAAAAGAATACACATGCAATGACATCTAGTGGATCCATGTGGTTTATCAAAAGAACACACATGCAATGACTCTAGTGGATCCATGTGGTTTAGGAAAAGAACACACATGCAAAGACATATATTGAATCCATGTGGTTTATTTAAAGAACACACATGACATGACATCTACTAGATACATGTGGTTTATGAAAAGAACACACATGCAATGACTCTAGTGGATCCTTGTGGTTTATGAAAAGGACACAAGCAATGAAATGTAGATGAATCCCAGCATGCTGCTAGGGTTCCTGGACATGGTTGGATACCACATGCTAGAGTGGCATGATTACATGTGTTATTTTTTCAAAACCATAATGATGCACACTGATACACACACATCCAATGACTCTAATGGATCCATGTGGTTTATGAAAAGAACACACATGCAATGACATATAGTTGATCCATGTAGTTTAGGAAAAGAACACACATGCAATAACATCTAGTGGATCCATGTGGTTTATGAAAAGAACACACATGCAATGATTATAGTGGATCCATGTGATTTAGGAAAAGAACACACATGAAATGACATCTATTGGATCCATGTGGTTTATGAAATGAACACATATACAATGACATCTATTCGATCCATGTGGTTTGTGAGAAGAACACACATGCAATTACTCAACTGGATCCATGTGGTTTATGAAAAGGACACGCATGCAATGACATGTAGTTGAATCCCACCATGCTGCTAGGGTTCCTGGACATGGTTGGGCACCACATGCTGGAGTGGCATCATAGAACGTGTTCTTTTCCAAAACCACAACGATGCACACTCATACACACACACATACATCCAATGACTTTAGTGGATCATTGTGGTTTACGAAAAAAACATGCAATGACATATAGGAATCCATGTTGTTTAGGAAAAGAACACACATGCAATGATATCTAGTGGATCCATGTGGTTTATGATAAGAACACACATGCAATGACTCTAGTGGCTCCATGTGGTCTAGGAAAAGAACACACATGCAATGACATCTACTGGATCCATGTGGTTGATGAAAAGAACCCACATGCAATGACATCTACTGCATCCATGTGGTTTATGAAAAGAACACACATGCAATGACTCTAGAGGATCCATGTGGTTTATGAAAAGGACACACATGCAATGACATGTCGCTGAATCCCAGCATGCTTCTAGGGTTCCTGGACATGGTTAGACACCACATACTAGAGTGGCATCATTGATGTGTTCTTTTCCAAAACCACAATGAAGTACACTCATACACGCACATCCAATGACTCTTGTGGTTCCATGTGGTTTATGAAAAGAAGACACATGCAATTACATATAGTGGATCCATGTGGTTTAGGAAAAGAACACACATGCAATGACATCTAGTGGATCCATGTGGTTTATGAAAAGAACACACATGCAATGACTCTAGTGGATCCATGTGGTTTAGGAAAAGAACACACATGCAAAGACATCTACTGGATCCATGTGGTTTATAAAAAGAACACACATGACATGACATCTACTAGATACATGTGGCTTATGAAAAGAACACACATGCAATGAATCTAGTGGATCCTTGTGGTTTATGAAAAGGACACAAGCAATGACATGTAGATAAATCCCAGCATGCTGCTAGGTTTCTTGGACATGGTTGGATACCACATGCTAGAGTGGCATGATTGCATGTGTTATTTTCCAAAACCATAATGATGCACACTGATACACACACATCCAATGACTCTAGTGGATCCATGTGGTTTATGAAAAGAACACACATGCAATGACATATAGTGGATCCATGTAGTTTAGGAAAAGAACACACATGCAATGACATCTAGTGAGGTCTATGTGGTTTATGAAAAGAACACACATGCAATGACTCTAGTGGATCCATGTGATTTAGGAAAAGAACACACATGCAATGACATCTATTGGATCCATGAGGTTACTAAAAGAACACATATACAATGACATCTACTCGATCCATGTGGTTTATTAAAAGAACACACATGCAATTACTCTAGTGGATCCATGTGGTTTATGAAAAGGACACACATGCAATGACATGTAGTTGAATCCCACCATGCTGCTAGGGTTCCTGGACATGGTTGGGCACCACATGCTGGAGTTGCATCATTGCGCGTGTTCTTTTCCAAAACCACAACGATGCACACTCATACACACACACATACATCCACTGACTCTAGTGGATCATTGTGGTTTATGAAAAAAACATGTAATGACATATAGGAATCCATGTTGTTTAGGAAAAGAACACACATGTAATGGTATCTAGTGGATCCATGTGGTTTATGATAAGAACACACATGCAATGACTCTAGTGGATCCATGTGGTCTAGTAAAAGAACACACATGCAATGACATCTACTGGATCCATGTGGTTTATGAAAAGAACCCACATGCAATGACATCTACTAGATCCATGTGGTTTATGAAAAGAAGACACATGCAATGACTCTAGAGGATCCATGTGGTTTATGAAAAGGACACACATGCAATGACATCTCGTTGAATCCCAGCATGCTTCTAGGGTTCCTAGACATGGTTGGACACCACATGCTAGAGTGGCATCACTGTTGTGTTCTTTTCCAAAACCACAATTAAGCACACTCATACACACACATCCAATGACTCTAGTGGTTCCATGTGGTTTACGAAAAGAAGACACATGGAATGACATATAGTGGATCCATGTGGTTTAGGAACAGAATACACATGCAATGACATCTAGTGGATCCATGTGGTTTATGAAAAGAACACACATGCAATGACTCTAGTGGATCCATGTGGTTTAGGAAAAGAACACACATGCAAAGACATATATTGGATCCATGTGGTTTATGAAAATAACACACATGACATGACATCTACTAGATACATGTGGTTTATGAAAAGAACACACATGCAATGACTCTAGTGGATCCTTGTGGTTTATGAAAAGGACACAAGCAATGAAATGTTGATGAATCCCAGCATGCTGCTAGGGTTCCTGGACATGGTTGTATACCACATGCTAGAGTGGCATGATTACATGTATTATTTTTCCAAAACCATAATGATGCACACTGATACACACACATCCAATGACTCTAGTGGATCCATGTGGTTTATGAAAAGAACACACATGAAATGACATAAAGTGGATCCATGTAGTTTAGGAAAAGAACACACATCCAATGACATCTAGTGGATCCATGTGGTTTATGAAAAGAACACACATGCAATGATTCTAGTGGATCCATGTGATTTAGGAAAAGAACACACATGCAATGACATCTATTGGATCCATGTGGTTTATGAAAAGAACACATATACAATGACATATACTTGATCCATGTGGTTTATGAAAAGAACACACATGCAGTTACTCTAGTGGATCCATGTGGTTTATGAAAAGGACACACATGCAATGACATGCAGTTGAATCCCACCATGATGATAGGGTTCCTGGACATGGTTGGGCACCACATGCTGGAGTGGCATCATAGCACGTGTTCTTTTCCAAAACCACAACGATGCACACTCATACACACACATACATCCAATCACTCTAGTGGATCATTGTGGTTTATGAAAAAAACATGCAATGACATATAGGAATCCATGTTGTTTAGGAAAAGAACACACATGTAATGATATCTAGTGGATCCATGTGGTTTATGATAAGAACACACATGCAATGACTCTAGTGGATCCATGTGGTCTAGTAAAAGAACACACATGCAATGACATCTACTGGATCCATGTGGTTTATGAAAAGAACCCACATGCAATGACATCTACTGGATCCATGTGGTTTATGAAAAGAACACACATGCAATGACTCTAGAGGATCCATGTGGTTTATGAAAAGGACAGACATGCAATGACATGTCGTTCAATCCCAGCATGCTTCTATTGTTCCTAGACATGGTTGGCCACCACATGCTAGAGTGGCATCACTATTGTGTTCTTTTCCAAAACCACAATTAAGCACACTCATACAAACACATCCAATGACTCTAGTGGTTCCATGTGGTTTATGAAAAGAAGACACATGCAATGACATATAGTGGATCCATGTGGTTTAGGAAAAGAATACACATGCAATGAAATCTAGTGGATCCATGTGGTTTATGAAAATAACACACATGCAATGACTCTAGTGGATCCATGTGGTTTAGCTAAAGAACACACATGCAAAGACATATACTGGATCCATGTGGTTTATGAAAAGAACACACATGACATGACATCTACTAGATACATGTGGTTTATGAAAACAACACACATGCAATGACTCTAGTGGATCCTTGTGGTTTATGAAAAGGACACACATGCAATGACAGGTCGTTGAATCCCAGCATGCTTCTAGGGTTCCTAGACATGGTTGGACACCACATGCTAGAGTGGCATCACTGTTGTGTTCTTTTCCAAAACCACAATTAAGCACACTCATACACACACATCCAATGACTCTAGTGGTTCCATGTGGTTTACGAAAACAAGACACATGCAATGACATATAGTGGATCCATGTGGTTTAGGAAAAGAATACACATGCAATGACATCTAGTGGATCCATGTGGTTTATCAAAAGAACACACATGCAATGACTCTAGTGGATCCATGTGGTTTAGGAAAAGAACACACATGCAAAGACATATATTGAATCCATGTTGTTTATTTAAAGAACACACATGACATGACATCTACTAGATACATGTGGGTTATGAAAAGAACACACATGCAATGACTCTAGTGGATCCTTGTGGTTTATGAAAAGGACACAAGCAATGAAATGTAGATGAATCCCAGCATGCTGCTAGGGTTCCTGGACATGGTTGGATACAACATGCTAGAGTGGCATGATTACATGTGTTATTTTTTCAAAACCATAATGATGCACACTGATACACACACATCCAATGACTCTAATGGATCCATGTGGTTTATGAAAAGAACACACATGCAATGACATATAGTTGATCCATGTAGTTTAGGAAAAGAACACACATGCAATGACATCTAGTGGATCCATGTGGTTTATGAAAAGAACACACATGCAATGATTCTAGTGGATCCATGTGATTTAGGAAAAGAACACACATGAAATAACATCTATTGGATCCATGTGGTTTATGAAATGAACACATATACAATGACATCTATTCGATCCATGTGGTTTGTGAGAAGAACACACATGCAATTACTCAACTGGATCCATGTGGTTTATGAAAAGGACACACATGCAATGACATGTAGTTGAATCCCACCATGCTGCTAGGGTTCCTGGACATGGTTGGGCACCACATTCTGGAGTGGCATCATAGCACGTGTTCTTTTCCAAAACCACAACGATGCACACTCATACACACACACATACATCCAATGACTTTAGTGGATCATTGTGGTTTACGAAAAAAAACATGCAATGACATATAGGAATCCATGTTGTTTAGGAAAAGAACACACATGCAATGATATCTAGTGGATCCATGTGGTTTATGATAAGAACACACATGCAATGACTCTAGTGGATCCATGTGGTCTAGGAAAAGAACACACATGCAATGACATCTACTGGATCCATGTGGTTGATGAAAATAACCCACATGCAATGACATCTACTGCATCCATGTGGTTTATGAAAAGAACACACATGCAATGACTCTAGAGGATCCATGTGGTTTATGAAAAGGACACACATGCAATGACATGTCGCTGAATCCTAGCATGCTTCTAGGGTTCCTGGACATGGTTAGACACCACATGCTAGAGTGGCATCATTGATGTGTTCTTTTCCAAAACCACAATGAAGTACACTCATACACGCACATCCAATGACTCTTGTGGTTCCATGTGGTTTATGAAAAGAAGACACATGCAATTACATATAGTGGATCCATGTGGTTTAGGAAAAGAACACACATGCAATGACATCTAGTGGATCCATGTGGTTTATGAAAAGAACACACATGCAATGACTCTAGTGGATCCATGTGGTTTAGGAAAAGAACACACATGCAAAGACATCTACTGGATCCATGTGGTTTATAAAAAGAACACACATGACATGACATCTACTAGATACATGTGGCTTATGAAAAGAACACACATGCAATGAATCTAGTGGATCCTTGTGGTTTATGAAAAGGACACAAGCAATGACATGTAGATAAATCCCAGCATGCTGCTAGGTTTCCTGGACATGGTTGGATACCACATGCTAGAGTGGCATGATTGCATGTGTTATTTTCCAAAACCATAATGATGCACACTGATACACACACATCCAATGACTCTAGTGGATCCATGTGGTTTATGAAAAGAACACACATGCAATGACATATAGTGGATCCATGTAGTTTAGGAAAAGAACATACATGCAATGACATCTAGTGGGTCTATGTGGTTTATGAAAAGAACACACATGCAATGACTCTAGTGGATCCATGTGATTTAGGAAAAGAACACACATGCAATGACATCTATTGGATCCATGAGGTTACTAAAAGAACACATATACAATGACATCTACTCGATCCATGTGGTTTATTAAAAGAACACACATGCAATTACTCTAGTGGATCCATGTGGTTTATGAAAAGGACACACATGCAATGACATGCAGTTGAATCCCACCATGCTGCTAGGGTTCCTGGACATGGTTGGCCACCACATGCTGGAGTGGCATCATTGCGCGTGTTCTTTTCCAAAACCACAACGATGCACACTCATACACACACACATACATCTACTGACTCTAGTGGATCATTGTGGTTTATGAAAAAAACATATAATGACATATAGGAATCCATGTTGTTTAGGAAAAGAACACACATGTAATAATATCTAGTGGATCCATGTGGTTTATGATAAGAACACACATGCAATGACTCTAGTGGATCCATGTGGTCTAGTAAAAGAACACACATGCAATGACATCTACTGGATCCATGTGGTTTATGAAAAGAACCCACATGCAATGACATCTACTAGATCCATGTGGTTTATGAAAAGAAGACACATGCAATGACTCTAGAGGATCCATGTGGTTTATGAAAAGGACACACATGCAATGACATGTCGTTGAATCCCAGCATGCTTCTAGGGTTCCTAGACATGGTTGGACACCACATGCTAGAGTGGCATCACTGTTGTGTTCTTTTCCAAAACCACAATTAAGCACACTCATACACACACATACAATGACTCTAGTGGTTCCATGTGGTTTACGAAAAGAAGACACATGCAATGACATATAGTGGATCCATGTGGTTTAGGAAAAGAATACACATGCAAGGACATCTAGTGGATCCATGTGGTTTATGAAAAGAACACACATGCAATGACTCTAGTGGATCCATGTGGTTTAGGAAAAGAACACACATCCAAACACATATATTGGATCCATGTGGTTTATGAAAATAACACACATGACATGACATCTACTAGATACATGTGGTTTATGAAAATAACACACATGCAATGACTCTAGTGGATCCTTGTGGTTTATGAAAAGGACACAAGCAATGAAATGTTGATGAATCCTAGCATGCTGCTAGGGTTCCTGGACATGGTTGGATACCACATGCTAGAGTGGCATGATTACATGTATTATTTTTCCAAAACCATAATGATGCACACTGATACACACACATCCAATGACTCTAGTGGATCCATGTGGTTTATGAAAAGAACACACATGAAATGACATAAAGTGGATCCATGTAGTTTAGGAAAAGAACACACATGCAATGACATCTAGTGGATCCATGTGGTTTATGAAAAGAACACACATGCAATGACTCTAGTGGATCCATGTGATTTAGGAAAAGAACACACATGCAATGAAATCTATTGGATCCATGTGGTTTATGAAAAGAACACATATACAATGACATATACTTGATCCATGTGGTTTATGAAAAGAACACACATGCAGTTACTCTAGTGGATCCATGTGGTTTATGAAAAGGACACACATGCAATGACATGCAGTTGAATCCCACCATGCTGCTAGGGTTCCTGGACATGGTTGGGCACCAAATGCTGGAGTGGCATCATAGCACGTGATCTTTTCCAAAACCACAACGATGCACACTCATACACACACACATACATCCAATCACTCTAGTGGATCATTGTGGTTTATGAAAAAAACATGCAATGACATATAGGAATCCATGTTGTTTAGGAAAAGAACACACATGTAATGATATCTTGTGGATCCATGTGGTTTATGATAAGAACACACATGCAATGACTCTAGTGGATCCATGTGGTCTAGTAAAAGAACACACATGCAATGACATCTACTGGATCCATGTGGTTTATGAAAAGAACCCACATGCAATGACATCTACTGGATCCATGTGGTTTATGAAAAGAACACACATGCAATGACTCTAGAGGATCCATGTGGTTTATGAAAAGGACAGACATGCAATAACATGTCATTCAATCCCAGCATGCTTCTATGGTTCCTAGACATGGTTGGACACCACATGCTAGAGTGGCATCACTATTGTGTTCTTTTCCAAAACCACAATTAAGCACACTCATACAAACACATCCAATGACTCTAGTGGTTCCATGTGGTTTATGAAAAGAAGACACATGCAATGACATATAGTGGATCCATGTGGTTTAGGAAAAGAATACACATGCAATGAAATCTAGTGGATCCATGTGGTTTATGAAAAGAACACACATGCAATGACTCTAGTGGATCCATGTGGTTTAGGAAAAGAACACACATGCAAAGACATATATTGGATCCATGTGGTTTATGAAAAGAACACACATGACATGACATCTACTAGATACATGTGGTTTATGAAAACAACACACATGCAATGACTCTAGTGGATCCTTGTGGTTTATGAAAAGGACACAAGCAATGAAATGTAGATGAATCCCAGCATGCTGCTAGGGTTCCTGGACATGGTTGGATACAACATGCTAGAGTGGCATGATTACATGTGTTATTTTTCCAAAACCATAATGATGCACACTGATACACACATCCAATGACTCTAGTGGATCCATGTGATTTAGGAAAAGAACACACATGCAATGACATCTATTGGATCCATGTGGTTTATGAAAAGAACACATATACAATGACATCTACTCGATCCATGTGGTTTATGAAAAGAACACACATGCAATTACTCTAGTGGATCCATGTGATTTATGAAAAGAACACACATGCAATGACATCTATTGGATCCACGTGGTTTATGAAAAGAACACATATACAATGACATATACTCGATCCATGTGGTTTATGAAAAGAACACACATGCAATTACTCTAGTGGATCCATGTGGTTTATGAAAAGGACACACATGCAATGACATGCAGTTGAATCCCAGCATGCTGCTAGGGTTCCTGGACATGGTTGGGCACCACATGCTGGAGTGGCATCATAGCACGTGTTCTTTTCCACAACCACAACGATGCACACTCATACACACACATATTCATCCAATGACTCTAGTGGATCATTGTGGTTTATGAAAAAAAAACATGCAATGACATATAGGAATCCATGTTGTTTAGGAAAAGAACACACATGCGATGACATCTACTGGATCCATGTGGTTTATGAAAAGAACCCACATGCAATGACATCTACTGCATCCATGTGGTTTATGAAAAGAACACACATGCACTGACTCTAGGAATCCATGTTGTTTAGGAAAAGAACACACATGTAATGATATCTAGTGGATCCATGTGGTTTATGATAAGAACACACATGCAATGACTCTACTGGATCCATGTGGTTTATGAAAAGAATACATATGCCATGACACCTACTAGATACATGTGGTTTATGAAAAGAACACACATGCAATGACTAGTGGATCCTCGTGGTTTATGAAAAGGACACAAGCAATGACATGTAGATGAATCCCAGCATGCTTCTAGGGTTCCTGGACATGGTTGGATACCACATGCTAGAGTGGCATGATTGCATGTGTTATTTTCCAAAACCATAATGATGCACACTGATACACACACATCCAATGACTCCAGTGGATCCATGTGGTTTATGAAAAGAACACACATGCAATGACATATAGTGGATCCATGTAGTTTAGGAAAAGAACACACAGGCAATGACATCTAGTGGATCCATGTGGTTTATGAAAAGAACACACATGCAATGACTCTAGTGGATCCATGTGGTTTAGGAAAAGAACACACATGCAATGACATCTACTGATTCCATGTGGTTTATGAGAAGAACACGCATGTAATGATTTTAGTGGATTCATCGGGTTTATGAAAAGAACACAAATGCAATGACATGTAGTTGCCTCCCAGCATGCTGCTAGGGTTCCTAGACATGGTTAGACCCCACATGCTGGAGTGGCATCATTGCATGTGTTATTTTCCAAAACCACAATGATGCACACTCATACACACACACATCCAATGACTCTAGTGGATCCATGTGGTTTATGCAAAGAACACACATGCAATGACATATAGGCATCCATGTTGTTTAGGAAAAGAACACACATGCAATGACATCTAGTGGATCCATGTGGTTTATGAAATGAGCACATATGCAATGACTAGTGGATCCATGTGGTTTAGGAATAGAACACACATGAAATGACATATAGGCATCCATGTTGTTTAGGAAATGAACACACATGCAATGACATCTAGTGGATCCATGTGGTTTATGAAAAGAACACATATGCAATGACTCTAGTGGATCCATGTGGTTTAGGGAAAGAACACGCATGCAATTACATCTACTGGATCCATGTGGTATATGAAAATAACACACATGCAATAACATCTACTAGATCCATGTGGTTTATGAAAAGAACACACATGCAATGACTCTAGTGGATCCAGGTGGTTTATGAAAAGGACACACATGCAATGACATGCAGTTGAATCCCAGCATGCTTCTAGGGTTCCCGGACATGGTTGGACACGACATGGTGGAGTGTCATCATTGAATGCATTCTCTTCCAAAACCATAATGATGCACACTCATACACACATGCAACGACTCTAGTGGAGTGTCATCATTGAATCCCAGCATGCTGCTAGGCTTCCTGGACATGGTTGGACACCACATGCTGGACTGGCAACATTGCATATGTTCTTTTCCAAAACCACAATGATGCACACTGATACAAACACATCCACTTGTAGAAAATGGGCCTTTGGTTCGGGCCACTAGTCCCGGCCGTGGCTTGGGCCGGGACTAATGGTCCGAACCATACGGCCCAAGGAGGCCGAGGTACTTTGTCCCGATCCGTAAGGAACCATTAGTCCCGGTTTGATATACAAACCAGGACAAATGGGTCTGGGCACACGCGCGTGCTCCTGGCAGAACCTTTAGTCCCGGTTTGTGTCTCAAACCGGGACTAATGGCCGGGCCCTATATATATGCACCCAACCCTCCACTCTCTCTTGTTTTTTTCCTATGTGAGAGGTGGGTATAACTTTGTGCTAACTTTTTTTTCTTCATATGCACTAGAGGTGTTCGGTGAAATGCCTGTTAGAGCGATGCCACTTGAGTTCACACAAGACAAAATATGATATGAGGTGCCAGAGCGACACTTAAGGTTTCTCCTCTTTGTTTTGAAGTGTCCTAAAAGGTTAGCAACTATTTTCTCGTTTTGACCACACGATACTAATTTAAGCATCGTGATTGCGTTTGATATATATGCATGGTTGTATGATGCAGATGAGCGACCCATGGATGTACGGTGACCGACGCTCTGATGCTTACAGAGAAGGCATGCATTCTTTTCGCCTTGTGGCCGAGGCGAACAAGCGGCGGGATGGTTTTATGTGTTGTCCATGTGTTGAATGTCGGAATGAGCAGGCTCACACTTCCTCAAGAGTCATTCAGAGCCACCTGCTTCGGTCCGATTTCATGTCCGGCTATAATGTTTGGACCAAGCACGGAGAAAGAGGGGTTATGATGGAAGACGGCGATGAAGAAGAGAATGATGATGACAACTACCAATCTATGTTCACTGAATACGATGATACCGCAGTTGAAGATAATGAAAGAAGAAGGGGGTGAAGAACGGGAACCAGATGAGCCCGTTGATGATTTTGGTCGGGTCATTAGTGATGCAAGGCGAGACTGTGACACAGAAAAGGAGAGGTCGCATTTCGAGCAGATGTTACAGGACCACAACACATTGCTGTATCCAACTTGTGAAGATGGCCAAAAGAAGCTGGGTAGCACACTGGAATTGTTGAAGTGGAAGGCAGAGACCGGTATGACTGACTCGGGATTTGAAAAGTTGCTGGTAATAATGAAGAAGCTGCTTCCAAGAAATAACCAATTTCCCTCCAGTACGTACGAAGCAAAGAAACTTGCCTGCCCTCTAGGATTAGACGTGTAGAAGATACATGCATGCCCTAATGACTGCATCCTCTACCGCGGTGAGAAGTACGAGAATATGGATAAATGCCTGGTATGCACTGCATTGCAGTATAAGATCAGAAAAGATGACCCTGGTGATGTTGAGGGCGAGCCACCCAGGATGAGGGTTTCTGCCAAGGTGATGTGGTATGCTCCTATAATACCACGGTTGAAATGTTTGTTCAGAAATAAAGAGCATGCCAAGTTGTTGCAATGGCACATGGAAGACCATAAGAAAGACAAGATGTTGAGGCACCCTGCTGATGGTCGGCAGTGGAGAAAAATCGAGAGAGACTTCCCGGACTTTGCTGGTGATGCAAGGAACTTATGGTTTGGTCTAAGTACCGATGGCATGAATCCTTTTGGGGAGCAGAACTGCACAAAGACTGCCCGTGACTCTATGTATCTACAACCTTCCTCCTTAGTTGTGCATGAAGCGGAAGTTCATTATGATGCCAGTGCTCATCCAAGGCCCAAAGCAACCTGGCAACGACATTGATGTGTACCTAAGGCCATTAGTTGATGAACTTCTACAGTTGTGGGCCAAACCAGGTGTACATGTGTGGGATGAGCACAAACAGCAGGAATTTGACCTACAAGCATTGCTGTTCGTAACCATCAATGATTGGCCTGCTCTTAGTAACATTTCAGGACAGATGAACAAAGGATACAATGCATGCACGCACTATTTAGATGAGACTGAAAGTATATATCTGGATAAATATAGAAAGAATGTGTACCCGTACAATCGTCGTTTTCTTCCGCCTAGTCATCCCTTAAAGAAGAAAGGCAAGCATTTCAATGGCAAGGCAGAAACCCGGACGAAGCCTGTCCCCCGTAGTGGTGCTGATGTATTTGGTATGGTCAAGGATTTGGATGTAATCTTTGGAAAGGGTACTAGAGGACAACCTGTTCCGAAAGACCCCATTACCGGACACGCACCCATGTGGAAGAAGAAATCTATATTTTGGGAGCTACCCTATTGGAAAGTGCATGAGGTCCGCTCTGCAATCGACATGATGCACCTGACGAAGAATCTTTGCATGAATATTCTAGGCTTCCTGGGCTTGTATGGGAAGTCAAAAGATACCCCGACAGCACGGGAGGACCAGCAACATCATAAAGGACGAGACGGCAAGCATCCAGGGCAGTTTCAAGGGCTAGCCAGCTAGGCTCTTACCAAAGAAGAGAAGGAAATCATTTTTGAAGTCCTTTTCAGTATGAAGGCCCCGTCTGGCTTCCCGTCGAATATATAGGGAATAGTAAATATGAAAGAGAAAAAATTTCAAAACCTAAAGTCTCATGACTGCCATGTGCTTATGACGCAATTGCTTCCGGTTGCATTGAGGGGAATTCTACCAGAAAATGTTCGACTAGCCATTGTGAAGGTATGTGCATTCCTCAATGCAATTTCTCAGAAGGTAATCGATCGAGAAAGTCTATCAGGGTTACAGATTGATGTGGTCCAATGTCTGGTCAGCTTCGAGTTGTTGTTCTCACCATCCTTCTTCAATATTATGACGCACCTCCCAGTTCACCTAGTCGAAGAGATTAGAATTCTCGGTCATGTGTTTCTACACAATATGTTCCCCTTCGAGAGGTTCATGGGACTCTTAAAGAAATATGTTCATAACCGTGCTAGGCCAGAAGGAAGCATGTCCAAGGGCTATGGAACAGAGGAGGTCATTGAGTTTTGTGTTGACTTTCTTCCTGACTTATTGAGGAGGACTATGGAATTATTTTGTGCTCGCGGGTCCCCGGACTTAGGGTTAATCTGGTGTGCTCGCGGGCCCAAGACTGAGGGTTAGGGTGGTAGTGCTCGCGGGCACCCGGACTTAGGTTTAATGTGGTAGTGCTCGCGGGCCCCCGGACTTAGGGTTAGGGTGGTAGTGCTCGCGGGCACCCGGGCTTAGGGTTAATGTGGTAGTGCTCGCGGGCCCCCAGACTTAGGGTTAGGGTGGTGGTGCTCGCGGGCCCCCGGACTTAGGGTTAATGTGGTAGTGCTCGCGGGCCCCCGGACATAGGGTTAGGGTGGTAGTGCTCGCGGGCACCCGGACTTAGGGTTAATGTGGTAGTGCTCGCGGGCCCCCAGACTTAGGGTTAGGGTGGTAGTGCTCGCGGGCACCCGGACTTAGGGTTAATGTGGAGTGCTCGCGGGCCCCCGAACTTAGGGTTAGGGTGGTAGTGCTCGCGGGCACCCGGACTTAGGGTTAATGTGGTAGTGCTCGCGGGCCCCCGGACTTAGGGTTAGGGTGGTAGTGCTCGTGGGCACCCGAACTTAGGGTTAATGTGTTAGTGCTCGCGGGCCCCTGGACTTAGGGTTAGGGTGGTGGTGCTCGCGGGCCCTCGGACTTAGGGTTAATGTGGTAGTGCTTGCGGGCCCCCAGACTTAGGGTTAGGGTGGTGGTGCTCGCGGGCCCCCGGACTTAGAATTTTGCTATTGTTTAGTATTATTTTAGCAAATTGCGTGTTCATATTATTGTTTACTATTATTTTATGCAGCAATATTGAATGAAAAATGTTATTGTGTGCATTTTGTAGAAAACTATGGATCCAATCTAGAGAGACCTAGCACAGGAAGAAATTCTCGAGGATATGATCAACGACACCCCCCATGTTGATCCACCCGAATCTCCGTCGATTTATCTGAACCCCTCCGGTGAGGGAGAGGAGGTCGACCGAAATGATCAAGGAGAAGCCAACGGCTCCGATGGTGGAGAAGCCGACGGCGAGGTATATATATGAAGTCTAGTGATCAGTAGATGCATTAACTGAGTTGTATATATATATATATAAATTGACGAATGTTTCTTCTCTTAGGCCTCCACATCCAGCAAAAAATATTCCAAACGAGGCCCGGCAAAAAAGTTGGACGCATCTACGCGTTATACAATTAGGCGGGTATCACCACGGGGTGAACCGTTGGAACCCAAAAAGGCTAAAACTGTATTTAAACAACAATGCAGAGTTATGGTTAGGGATCGCATCCTGATCACCGTTCGAGAGTGCAATAAGACCAAAGGGGCGAAAGAGGGTGAGTATGTCGCCGACAGGTGCAAAGAGGGTCTTTGGAATGACCTCGACACATTTCACCTGCCGAATGTGAGGATGATGCGACACAGCTGCATTGAGGAAGAAAGTCAAGCAACACTCTTATGAAGATGGCCGAACTATTCAAGAACTGGAAGAAAGCATTATGGCAAAAGTATCAGAAGACGAAGACTCCTCCTAAATTTGAATGCTATCTAACGAAGCAGCAGGCTAACTGGGATGCATTTGTGAAGTACAAGGAGTCAGAACCTGCTATGGAAATGTCGGAAAAAAACAAGAAAAATGCCGCGATGAAGAAATATCACCATCACCTGGGGCCAGGGGGCTACGCGGCTGCCATGCCAAAGTGGGATGCTAAAGAGAATGAGCTGCTTGCTAAAGGGATCACTCCAGAACCAATACGCGAAGAATGGGATCTGAGGGCAAGGAATTGGTTCCTTAGGCATGGGAGTGAGTATGACGAAAGTACATGGGACCTTATTTGCAGTGACGGGATTAGGATACCCCGGGATACATGGCAGAAAGTGGTGAAGGAGATTAAAGCAGGGACAACAAAGTTCTGTCCTGATAGAGAGAAAGACATGCTGACAAAGGTCCTCGGGAATGACGAACACGGAGGACGCGTACGAGGCCTTGGCCCTAGTTATACGTGGGAGATGGGGTTTCCCAAAGACAGAGATACTTATAGGAGCCGAGAGAGAGCAAAGAGGCGACGGCAGGAGGAGGAGGGAGATAGGTTCACCGAGTTGCTAGGAACACTTCAAATGCATCAGCAACAGATTGACGAACTTCGAGGAGCAGCGCACCTGCAAGATCCTGTACTCGATATTACCGCCATCCCATCTCAGCGGAGAAGCGGCGTGGCTGAATCAGAGGTCCCTTCTGACGATGCACGTATGGTAGATAGCGGTCCTGGCTACCCCGTGGATGGAATCAAGGAGCAGGCATCTTGTGAGCTCCATCAGAAGGTGAAGAACCTATCCATCAAGGTGGCGGTCGGATGTGCTTTACCTTGTCCACCTGGCGCACGCTAGCATGGCCGTGAGATTCCAGCTGGCTATGCTAAAGTTGCTGTGGATGAAATCGCAATGGGGTGGGACTCAATGGATCTTGACATCCCTGGACCTGAAGGTGAGAGGACACTCGGAGAAGTACTAGGTGGTATCATTCTATGGGACAAGAACAACATCAAGCTTCCAGGCTGGACGCTAAAGCCAACACCGCCTCTGAGTCGTCGCATGTCACCTTCACCTCCATCACCTCCAAGAAGACCACCCCATGACTACGACCACCACAACCCGAGTCCATCTCGATCTCCGCCGCAGCCTCCGATTAGTAGTAAACGACACAGCAGCCCAAAACGACAAATGTCGCCCCTCCCAAGAGTACCTCATAAGAATCTTACCATCAGACCTTACGATCGTACTGACGAGGAAACCGACATGATCGTAAAGGCCGAATGTGTTGCGCAACATCAAAAGAAGAAACCCGAGCCCGCCCCTGTATACACCGAGAAGCAAAAAGCGTATGCACTTTCTTTTCTGAACACAAAATCGCAATATGAATTGCACCATAAGCCAGATGACTATCGACGCACACTTCAGAAGGTAGTGAAGAAGAGTAAATCAAGTAGAAGTGCAAGCGGGAGCAAATCATCAGGTCAAAGTGCAACCGAGAAAAGAATGGACGTCCCCCAGCTCGGGAAAAAGGCCAAAACATCGATCCCACCCCTCCAGGTGTTATCCTATGACACTCCCCAGCAGGATATGGAAGAAGCTAAGAAGCTTGCGGCCGCTATGAATGGGACTGTTGAGGAATTGCTAGGTGCCTAGGACGACAAGTTACCCAAGGCTCAGGTAGTCCCTACATATGTCCCAGGGAAGCCTCTGGTCAGCTTTGAGCAGTTCCAACAACTGCCAACACAAATGCGGAGTTTACATAGCTGGTACTTGAAAGCCGTAAAGCAGGAGAGAATAATGATCGTGGCGAAAGTCCCACATGACTACTACTTCCGATAAGAAGAGGTCCATGTTGAGTTTCCAGAACTCTTCCAGTTATACATTTTCGACGCCCTCGACAAAATTCTCATGAGTTGCTATTGTCTGTAAGTTGTTGAATTCATTGTCTATATATAAGTTGTTCATTTTTTCAGTTGTTCAGTTCATTGCATGTAATTATCCTAATTATATCCTTTTGTACTCTATTATTATGCAGAATGAAGATCATGGAATGTAAAATAAGGTCAATCTTTAGTGTTGGGTTCATTGACCCAGATAAAACACATGTAAAGACGCTAACGACAAAACTCGAGGAGACGCAGGAAAACCTTCTAAGGTTTCTAACGGAGCAAAATTTCTGTGACCACATACTGTTTCCTTACAATTTCGCGTGAGGGTCTTACTCTATTGTACACATTATCTTTTGCTTACTCGATGTTAAGTGTAATTGATGAGTTACTGATGTATATATAAACATGTACAGTTTCCACTGGATTCTCATGGACATTCAACTTGATAAGGGAAGAGTTGAAGTCATGGACCCATTAAAGAGACCCCTGGAAATGTTTAGGGACATGCAGGACATGCTCCAGAGGTAATTTTCGTGCTCCAGAGGTAGGGTTTGGAACCAGTTCAAGAGTGCGGTTACGGGTGACTTTAGTGAGAAGCTGACGTTTAAGCCGGTCTCGGTAAGTAGTACGTGCATCTCTTTACTTCTAGTTTCAATACAATCATGATGTTGTATTATTATTTTGATTGAATTCTATTCTCGTAAAGTGCGCGAGGCAGCCACCAAAGACGAATCTATGTGGATTCTACGTTTGCGAGTTCATTCGCACATTTACCAGTGAGCTGAATGATTATAGAGTTGATGTAAGCAATACATTCATAACATTATTTTATTACCGTCACTTTTTGTTATCATGATTGATATTCATATTGATCTCCTTTTCTTATATAGTTCAAGAAAATGCGGGATCAGCTCCTACCAGAGCAATGCGTAGTAGAAATTGCTGAAGAACTGGCAGGATTCTTGATGAACGAGATGATAGATGACGCCGGAGAATTTAGTGTGAATAGGCGCCGATGATCCCCGACCGTGTAATTGAATAGACAGGCTCTAGTCCCGATAATTGTGATCTCCATGTGTAACTATCATGTATATATTTGTATGCTCGATCTTAAGAGAAGTTATCTTATGTATGCACGAACATGCACGGTATGTGGTAGCTTAGTAAACTATTTTGAAATGAAAAAAAGGATACAAATTGAATTCTCTGCCGTGGCAGAGAAAGTGCCTAAAATTCTGCCGCGGCAGAGAACCATTTGTCCCGGTTCGTAATACGAACCAGGACTAATGGGTGGCACCCCGCGACCGCAGAGACGATCACGTGGATACCCATTGGTCCCGGATGGTAAGCGGTCCAGGACTAGTGGGGGTGGCATTTAGTCCCGCCCCTCCAGTCCCGGTTAGCATGACCGGGACTAAAGCCCCTTACGGGCCGGGACTGGAGGCCCTTTTTCCACTAGTGATCCAATGAATCTAGTGGATCCATGTGGTTGATGAAAAGAACACACATGCAATGACATATAGTGGATCCATGTGGTTTAGGAAAAGAACACACATGCAACGACATCTAGTGGATACATGTGGTTTATGAAAACAACACACATGAAATGACTCTAGTGGATCCATGTGGTTTGGGAAAAGAACACACATGTAATGACATCTACTGGATACATGTGGTTTATGAAAAGAATACACATGCAACGACTCTAGTGGATCCATGTGGTTTATGAAAAGGACACACATGCAATGACATGCAGTTGAATCCCAAAATACTGCTAGGGTTCCTGGATATTGTTGAACACCACATGCTGGAGTGGCATCATTGCATGTGTTCTTTTCAAAAACCACAATGATGCACACTCATACACGCACATACACATCTAAGTGGGTGTGGTGAAGCAGCATTTTTGAAAACCGGTTATACAATGCATGTTGTTGTGGAATCCCAGCATGCTGCTAGGGTTCCTGGACATGGTTGGACACCACATGCTGGAGTGGCAACATTGCATGTGTTCTTTTCTAAAACCACAATGATGCACACTGATACACACACACATTTAATGACTCTAGTGGATCCATGTTGTTTATGAAAAGAACACACATGCAATGGTATCTTGTGGATCCACGTGGTTTATGAAAATAACACACATGCAATGACTCTAGTGGATCCATGTGGTTTAGGAAAAGAACACACATGCAATGACATCTACTAGATCCATGTGGTTTATGAAAAAAAAACACATGCAATGACATCTACTGGATCCTTGTGGTCTATGAAAATAACACACATGCAATGACTCTAGTGGATTCATGTGGTTTATGAAAAGGAGACACATGCAATGACATGTAGTTGAAATCCCAGCATGCTGCTAGGGTTCCTGGACATGGTTGGATACCACATGCTAGAGTGGCATCATTGCATGTGTTATTTTCCAAAACCAAAACGATGCATAGTCATACACACACACATCCAATGACTCTATTGGATCCACGTGGTTTATGAAAAGAACACACATGCAATTACATATAGTGGATCGATGTGGTTTAGGAAAAGAACACACATGCAATGACATCTAGTGCATCCATGTGGTTTATGAAAAGAACACACATGCAATGACATCTACTGGATCCATGTGGTTTATGAAAAGAACACACATGCAATGACTCTAGTGGATCCATGTGGTTTATGAAAAGGACACACATGCAATGACATGCAGTTGAATCCCAACATGCTGCTAGTGTTCCTGGACATGGTTGGACACCACATGTTGGAGTGGCTTCATTGCATGTGTTCTTTTCCAAAACCACAATGATGCACACTCATACACACATATACACATCCAAGTGGGTGTGGTGATGTAGCATTTTTCAAACCGGTGATACAATGCATGTTGTGGTGGAATCCTAGCATGATGCTAGGGTTCCTGGACATGGATGGACACCACATGCTAGAGTGGCAACATTGCATGTGTTGTTTTCCAAAACCACAATGATGCACACTGATACACACACACATCCAATGACTCTAGTGGATCCATGTAGTTTATGCAAAGAACACACATGCAATGACATATAGTGGATCCATGTGGTTTAGGAAAAGAACACACATGCAATGACATCTAGTGGATCCATGTGGTTTATGAAAATAACACACATGCAATGACTCTAGTGGATCCATGTGGTTTAGGAAAAGAACACACATGCAATGACATCTATTGGATCCATGTGGTTTATGAAAATAACACACATGCAATGACATCTACTAGATCCATGTGGTCTATGAAAATAACACACATGTAATGACTCTAGTGGATCCATGTGATTTATGAAAAGGACACACATGCAATGATATGTAGTTGAATCCCAGCATGCTTCTAGAGTTCCTGGACATGGTTGAACACCACATGCTGGAGTGGCATCATTGCATGTGTTCTTTTCCAAAACCAAAATGATGCACACTATACACACACACACATCCAATGACTCTAGTGGATCCATGTAGTTTATTGTAACACTCTCGCCTGATAAGGCTAAGTTCCTGTGTATAGTGCTAATCCCTAGATTGGTTCACTAGCACACGCAGTACAAAATGATACTAAATATAACCGTGCATCGTAAATATAACGAATATGATCGAGAATTTACATTATATTACAACGGGTACAATACAAGGTAGATCTCCATGCTTCAAATGTGCCATAGGCGAACAATTGTTGAGTGGAGTCTCGCGACCTATTTACGATCACTCAGATATGCTATAACCTGCAACATGAAACGTTGCAACCACGGATGGTCAATACATTGAATGTATGGCAAGTAGGCTAAAGTGGTTAACAATAGATCTAGCAACTACATGCTTATTTGGGTAGGTAGAGTTCAGGCTTATTTGCGTAAAGCAATAGTTTTATCCAAATATTTGTAACAAGTAGTTTTCCAATATGATAAATAGGACACTCTAGTTCACTCCCAGGTGCTCCTATCCAATAAAGTTCACCCAACAAGTTTTAAGTAATTAAGAAATAAGGATGAGTGAGAAATATGTCATAGCCTTAGAATCATGTCGCTCAAATTGTCCATAACTGAGGACATGACAAAGTAATTTGTTTAGACACCCTGCAGGGGTTTGGAAACTTTACCCATGTGACCTTGATGACCCACAAGTATAGGGGATCGCAATAGTCTTCGAGGGACGTAAAACCCAATTTATTGATTCGACACAAGGGGAGCCAAAGAATATTTATAAGCCTTAACAACTGAGTTGTCAATTCAGCTGCACCTGGAAACAGTCTTGCTCATAGCAGTTTATCAGTAGCAATAGTTTGGTAATGGCAATAGTAAAGCGATAGGAGTAGTAAAAGTAAAGACAATAGGAACAATTGCAGTAAACAGTAGGATTAAAGCGCGGTAGGCATAGGGATGGATGGACGGGCGTTGCATGGACAAGACAATTCATGTAACAATCAAGACATAGGGAATTTCCAGATAAATAAGATAAAGTATCCAAGTACTAAATAATCATAGGCATGTGTTCCATATATAGTCATACATGCTCGTAATGAGAACTTGCACAACATCTTTTGTCCTGCCAGCCTATTGTAGTGGGGCCTCAAGGGAATCTACTGGCAATTAAGGTGCTCCTTTTAATAGAGCACCGGAGAAAAGCATTAACACTCCATGAACACACGTGATCCTCATATCATAGCCATCCCCTCCGGTTTATCCCGATTTCTGTCACGTCGGGGACTCGGGTTCCGGACAATAATATGTGTATACAACTTGGAGGTAAGATCATAAACAATAATATCATCATGAATCAATAACATGTTCAGATCTGAAATCATGGCACTCGGGCCCTAGTGACAAGCATTAAGCATAACAAGTCGCAACAGAGTCAAAAGCACTAACAATAGATACTAGGCACCATGCCCTAACAATCAGAAGCAATTACATGAACGATCTCATCCAATCCCTACCATCCCCATAGCCTACTACAGGGGTTTACTCACTCATGGATGGGGGAATCATGGATGGTTGATGGAGAAGCGATGGTGATGATGATGGCGATGATCTCCTCCAATTCCCTGTCCCGGCAGGATGCCAGAACAGAGTTTCTGGTTCCGAATCGCGGTTTCTGGTGGTGGCGGCGCACCAGAACTCTATCTGGAAAAACATCGAACCCCCCGTCTGTTTTAGGTAAGAGGGCTTATATAGGCAAAAGGATAGGTCGAGGCGGAGTCCGAGGCGGCCACACCACCTCGTAGCACGGCCTGGCCTGGCCCGCGCGACCTGGCTTGGCTCGCGCGGCCAGGTGGTGTGGGCCCCTCATGGCCCTTCTTCGTATCGTCTTCTCGTTCCATGAGTCTTCTAGTAAAATAGGAGTTTTTCGATATTTTCCGGGATTTTTCCTGAAAGTTGATTTCTTGCACAAAAATGAGACACCAAAGTAATTCTGCTGACAATAGCGTTAGTCCGCATTAGTTATATCCAAATCAGACAAATTAGAGAAGAAACGATAGCAAAAGTGTTCGGGAAAGTAGATACGTTTTGGATGTATTAACTCCCCCAAGCTTAGCTTATTGCTAGTCCTCAAGCAATTCAGTTGAAATTTGAGTGCGATAAAAGAAACTTTCACGAACACATTTGCTTCATAAGATGTATATATTCCCAGCATATGATCAAATACTTAGGTAATTCATAATAAAGAGTATGCAAATAAGTTTACCCAGTAGTCATGCAAGCTATGAAGAGATTCCAACCCATTAATTAATAAGTAACATGACACATAAGCATATGCAGGATTGTAGTGCTCATAAGAAGATATGATAAAGTGGTGTCATGCTTGCATTTCTTTGGAGCAAAACATAAATGCCAAGGCACCTTTGAAGTTTAAGTGAAGACTAGAAATAAAAATGTCAAAGATACAAGCGTCAAAGTTATGTCATAATTAACCGTGTTTTGGGACAAGCACATTACACTAATAATGACAGCTATGCTCTCGGGAAATGCTCAAAGGATAAACGGTGACTCAAAGTGAAAGACAAGTTTTAAAAAGTTTGAAAGGCTTCCAAATGTTGAAAGTATGGTACTCATTAGCTTTGAGCTCTCATTTCCCCTATCATAAGCATCTTTAAGTGATTAAGGTTAAATGAACAAATATGAGGATATGCTTGACAAGTTATAAGCGAAAATCTCATGCCCCTTGCTTACGAGTACCGAACCTCCTGCTACTCAACTTTAGTCACAAGTAAGTTCTTGTCATTATAAGTACATGTGTATCATAGAGAACCGCCAACGGGGTACCCCTTTCCCCATGATACATGAGCTTTCCCATATCAAAATGACAAGGCAACAGACAATGAGCATCTCAGCGATCTTTTTTTCATTTGCTATTTGCATAGGCTTTGCCTTTTATTTTTTCTCTTTTTTTCCTTTTTCTCTTTTTTTCAAGATGCTTCATAGATTGCTCACTATGGTTATGCTGCAAGTTTCCACCATGATTAGGCATGGCCTAGGCTACCCGCCCAAATGTTTCTCTAACACATATACAAACTCCATGAGCTTTATAAGCTCCTGATGACCCACAAGTATAGGGGGTGTATCGCAGTGTTTTCGATAAGTAAGAGTGTCGAACCCAACGAGGAGCAGAAGGTGCTGGCTAGTGGTATGCATCAAGAATTATCTGCAAATACTTAGCAAACGGATTTTTAGGGTTTTTTGATAAAGCAAGTAAATAAAGTACGAGTAAATAAAAGACAGTAGGAATAAATGCAGCAAGTGGCCCAATACTTTATGCAGGAAAGGACAAGCCGGTTGTATTACTTAAGATGACCAAACGTTCTCGAGGACACATGGGAAAACTGTCAAGTGCTTTCGCTTCATATAGTTGATTAATATTTTTTAGCTTGCTAAGTGTTGTGTGGGTGAACCTGTGCTAATGTACCGACCTTCCTAGGACTAATACATACTTGTGATTATACCCCTTGCAAACATCCGTAAGTCCAACAAAGTAATTAAGGTAGAAACCTAACCACAACTTTAAACTCTAAGACCCTTACGTCCCTTGTGCAATGGTTTCCTAACGGGGGTTCAGGTTTTACATCACTCCCAAACCCCTACGATTAGTAGCCAAATACACAATGCATTCCCCTAGGCCCATATAGGTGAAGTGTCATGTAGTCGATGTTCACATGACACCACTAGAAGAAGTACACCACAACTTAAATATCAAACTATTGAATCTTTCTCAACAAAACTCCACTACTAACAACATGACTTCTCCCATGTCCTCAAGAACAATACGAACTACTCACAAGACATCACATGGATCATGATCAGAGATGGAATAATGATGTATAAAAATCTGAACATAAATAATGATTCAACGGTTCCACTCAATAGCATCAACTACAAAGTGTAATCAACACCGGGAAAGTTTCCCCTAAGAACTATGCAAGATTCAACCCAATTGTTACAGCAATATGGAGATGATGATGAGGGTGCTGATGGTGATGATGATGATGATGATCCCGATGAAGTCCAGCTTGATGGTGGTGTTGATGGCAACGATCTCCCCTCTCCGGGAAGGAATTCCCTGAGATTCTGCACGAGAGATCTTTTTCTCTCGGTGTTTTCTGCCCCGCAGAGGCGGCGAAATCTTTCTGTGGTCGCTCCCCGAGTCGTAGGGTTTCGGGAGGAATATATATGCCAGAGGGGAGAGCCAGAGGTGGGCCAGGGCGGCCACACCACCTGGTGGCGCGGCCTAGGGTGGCCCGTGCCAAGGGGTGGTGTGGGCCCCCTGTGGCCCATCTCCACTCCTCCTTCTGGCTTCCTTAGTCTTTTGGAAAATAGGATTTTCTGTATATTTTCTCGGATTTTCTGATCTTCGCGAATTTTGCCTCCAAACAACACCTTTTCCATTAGAATCCTGACTGCAGCGGCCCATGCTCCAAAAATCATCAACCATGCAAAAACAGATGAAATAACATAAGTATCATCTCTTAATATGAAATATATCAATGAATAACAGTAAATTATGATATAAAATAGTGATGCAAAATGGACGTATCAACTCCCCCCAAGCTTAGACTTCGCTTGTCCTCAAGCGAAACTGAGCTCAATAAACATGACCTCAGGTTTATGGAGTGAAGTGTCGATAAAAGAATACGGACAAGAAAGCATCACATTCATCAATACATAGATCATAATAGAAGACAACTCACTGTTATATAACTTAACTTGTAATATGTAAAGGAAACACAATAAAGATACATGAAGTAAATCATAATTGGTAATGGCAAACTTAGCTCTTGGTCGAAGAATAGTTGATAATTTGCTGGAGTTCACAAATAACTGATTTTCAATGAAAGCTTTCAAAGTAGTAATCACCAAGATAAGATCAATGTGCAAAACAAGGAACATAAGAAACATGATTGACTAAATCATCATATGAATGAATGAAACACAACAACTCAAAATACTTGCTGAGTTAGAAGGGAATAGGTCTACTGACTCAACTAAAAAGTAAAAGAAAGGCCCTTCATAGAGGGAAGCAGGTATTTCAAGTTTCATAAAGAGCTTCCAAAAATTATGGTACTTACTAGCTTTCAGCTCTCATTGCCCCTATCATAGGCATCTTTAGGTGATTAAGGTTAAAGTGATCAAATATGAGGATATGCAGTGACAAGTTATAAATTGAGAATCTCATGTCCCTTGAATACGAGGGCCGCTCCTCATGCTACTCAAGTTTATTCACCGGTAAGTTCTTGTCATTGTAAGCACATGTGTATCATAAAGAACCGCCAACGGGGTACCCCTTGCCCGATGATACGAAAGAATCCCCATATCAAAATGACAAGGCAAGCAGACAACAAGTATCTCAGCAATCTTCTTATTTACCATGGGAATATGGTGCTTTTTTCTCCCTTTCCTCTTTTCATAATATTTCTTTTTTTCTTTTTCTCTTTTTCTCAATATCGGACTCTCTTTTTTTATAAGAATAATGCTTCATAGATACTCGTTATGGTTACGCTGTAGGTTTCCACCATGTCAGCATGGGTTACACCAGCGTCCCATGCGTTTCTCTAACACATATACATAACTCCATGGACTTACAAGCTCCCCTTTTATTTCACACCGACGACATCCATAGACAAAAGAACATGATATCAACTAGGTACAAAGTACCAGTGCAATGTTGAAAGCGTTCCCCATGACAGCATGGTTCTGCTAATTCACAACTTACAAAGTGCAAGCATATACGCAACATAGATGGGCACAATGGTTCAGGTTTGTTAAGTGCAAGAAAGTAAATTGTGCCGTCAAGTTCATGAGAGCTTTAATCACTAATTTTCACATAAACAAGTTTAATTTGGAAGGTAGATAAAAACAAGAATTTACTTGGAATAGCAATAGTGCTAATAGGTAGGTATGGTGGACTCAAATGGCATGGGTTTGGTTTAAAGGAGGTGGATGCATGAGAAGAATTCCCTCTCAGTACAGGTTTTTGGCTAGCAAGGCTGGGTAGCAAGTATAAGAGTTCAAGGAAACAAACAAACATACAAGTGATAAAGACAAACATGCAATCTTCCTTGGAACCACAAGATATCTTAACTAGAGAATACTAAACTTATGAGCAAATCAAGAAAGAAAGATGATGAAATTATTTTTCTTTAGAGTACTTTTATCTTTTTCATTCAACTCTCACAAATAGTGTTGCTACTGACCGAGCCAGGTTTGCCAAAACCAACTAAATTAACTCAATAATCCCAAAGTGATACCAATACTAACAACAAGATCAATCATATAACCACGAATTGAAAACTAATATAAGCTATGCAAAAGAGTAAATGATAGAACTTCTCATTAATAATCCATAATGGCAACTCACACCAAGGGATACATATCTAACGAGAGAGGGGACACTTTCATAATGCAAACCATCCTACATGATAACTTCTCTATTCATGATATGACTCTACTAAAAAGGTAAAAAGATAGAAGATAGTGATGTGATACCGTGGCACTCCCCCAAGCTTGGAACAAACCAAGGGGATGCCAAACCTGATGATGAATTACTCCTTCGGTGGTGGTGGTAATATTTTCTTAGTTGACGTGAGGTAATCTTCCAGCATCTTGCGAAGCCTATTATTCTCACATTGAAGCATGTCCACCTTCCTCCTCAAGTCTCGGTACTTATCGCAGAACTCCTTAGTGA
The DNA here is from genome assembly GCA_023614405.1 of Avena insularis. NCBI lineage: Eukaryota > Viridiplantae > Streptophyta > Magnoliopsida > Poales > Poaceae > Avena > Avena insularis. The sequence continues at coordinate 259,707 of JAJUPC010000221.1, forward strand.
CTCATAGGGTTTCTGTTGATGCAGGGAAAGTGACTAAAGGTACCAGCCCCTGCTTGGGGTCTTGGAGATCTTCCTCCATAGGCTCCTTTCCTTTATCCTTGGCAGACACCATTGTGCTCCCAAGCTTTCAAAGATAGTTCCTGGCAGAAACAGATCAAAACAAAAACACGACGAAAACACGATATACGAACCTCGGGAGATCCGGGGAGGTATATATTACGAAGTTTCACAATAAAAGGAAGATACTGGGAGAAAACGAGTCGGAGGCGGAGTCCGGAGTGGCCACACCACCTGGTGGCGTGGCTAGGGGTGGGCCCGTGCCACAGGGTGGTGTGAGCCACCCTAGCTCTGTTTCCGTCCCCCTTTCGCTTTGTAGCTTTCCTTATTGGCTAAAAACTACAAAAATATAGTTGGATAGTATTTTCGCGGAACTTTTCTTACCAGAACTGTTACCTATTTGAAACTGGATTCTGCAGGTCTCTGAATTTGGTATATAGTAGATTCTTCCGGAGTCACCACTTGAATCACATCAATATCTTCATCTTCATACACTTATTACTTGAGTCATGACACCTTTCTCTTCCTTATTACACCATTACCTCCACTACCTGGAAATTTCTTTCACACAAAACTTCACACAGTTCTCATTAGCAACATTAGTATAAGTGAAGTGATAAAACCTTTTGATCTCAATTTCAACTGAAAACCATCAAACATAAGCTACTGTAGCAACTCCTTCCGAAAACCCAAAAATAATTCAAAAAGGAAATCGATTAAAGAAGCAAATGCAAGGGTGGCAAAATCTGTCAAAACAGACCAGCAGGTAAAGATCAATTTTTTCGAAAATCTTATGTTGCTCAAATCAAAAAGTGCAAAACTAAAGAAAGTTAAATAACAACCTGGGGCAGAAGAACAAAACATTACAGCTCAATCCGACATACAGATATCTCTCACGAATTTTTACGGTGAAGCACAAAAATCTGTTTCGGGGCCGCAACTTTCCCAAATATTACTTCTCTCTCATTAGAAGTTGATCTTGACACAAAAACCAAACAAAACGGATAAGGAGAGGTTATTACCGAAGCAATAACTTCCAAGACTCAAAGAAACAAAAACAAAATGGAAGCAAAAACAAATTGGGTTGTCTCCCAAAAAGCTCTTTCTTTATAGCCATTAAGATGGGCATGATAATTTCAAAGATGCTCACATAGGGATATGAATTGAAGTGAAAGAGAGCATTAAGAAGCAAAAATACACACATTTAAGTCTAACCCACTTCCTATGCAAGGGAATTTTGTAAACAAATAAGTTGTTGAAACCAGAAGCTACTAGCATAGGAAGGCAAAACAAGTGCAACATAAAAACTTTCAGCATAAAACGAGAAAACTTGATATTATTGAGATACATAAGAACACTTTTCCATCTCTCATAGTAACATTCAGTATCATGCGTAAACTTAACAATATAACTATCACAAGGGCCATCGTAACAATGATCTCTTATTCTAACAGAAAACACAGGAATACTAGCTCTCATAACACTACTTTGTGAAACAATATTAGAGGTATCCTTACAAAGGATAGTGTGTCCCTCTTCTTCATATTTAGCAACAAAGTCTTTCACATTTGCTATTATAGCTTCATTAACCATTTGTTTATCAAGTTCAACAGCTTTATGTGTACTTTCATTAACCATACCAGCTATCATAGAATGTTCTTTTATCTTAACTAGGAAAGGCATTTTCTCAATGCAAGGTTCAGGTAAAACATGATTAGTAGTATAAACTTCAACATTTCTTGTAGGAACACTCTTAGCAGTATCTTTATAAGGTTCATGATACTTATTCCACTTCTTTTTAGGCACTTCAATGTAGGAAGCAAAAGCCTTAAAATAAGAAGCAACGGCTTGAGAGTCTAGACCATAAGCATTTTTAATATTTTGAAAGTCATCAGTTCCCATAAAAGATTCAATGCATTCATAATCATAATTTATACCTGACTTTCTACCTTTTTCATTCTCCCAAGCTTCAGAATGTTCTTGAATACGGTCCAGGAGATCCCATTTAGCTTCTTATTCCTTGCGAGTGAATGATCCAACACAAGAAGCATCCAATAAATCCTTATCATGTAGAGAAAGCCTTGCATAAAAGTTATTGATAATAATATTGTTGGGGAGCTCATGACTAGGACATTTGAGCATTAGTAACTTCAATCTCCCCCAGCTTGAGCTGTACTCTCTCCATCAAGAGGCCAAAAGTTGTATATTTGATTCCGGTCTTTATGAATCTCACTAGGAGGATAAAACTTTGAATAAAAGAGAGGTACTATTTCGTCCCATTCAAGAGCTTGACCATTCTTCAGTAGCTTATATCATTCCTCAGCTCTTCCTTTTAGTGATAATGGGAATAACTTCTTCTTAACTTGATCTGTAGTAATACCTACACACTTGAACAACCCACATAATTCGTGTATAAAGAGTAAATGATCATCGGGATAGACAGTTTCATCCCCAACATAGTAGTTATCCATAATACGATCAATAATTCTTATAGGTATTTTAAAAGCATCATTCTCAGCAGGTGGTGGTTCATCTACTACCTTAGCAGTGGTAGTAGCATTACCAAATAAGAAACTCGGCGAATTATCCATAACGAAAATAAAGCAACTAACAGAAGTAGACAATACTCACAGTAGAAGTTTCCTTTACCAGTTCCACTCTCCAATAGCGCTTCACTCCCCGGCAACGGTGCCAGAAAATAGTCTTGATGACCCACAAGTATAGGGGGTGTATCGTAGTATTTTCGATAAGTAAGAGTGTCGAACCCAATGAGGAGTAGAAGGTGCTAGCTAGTGGTATGGATTAGGAATTCTCTGCAAATACTTAGCAAACGGATTTTTAGGGGTTTTTGATAAAGCAAGTAAATAAAGTACGAGTAAATAAAAGACAGTAGGAATAAATGCAGCAAGTGGCCCAATCCTTTATGCAGCAAAAGACAAGCCGGTTGTATTACTTAATATGACCAAATGTTCTCGAGGACACATGGGAAGACTATCAAGTGCTTTCGCTTCATATAGTTGATTAATCTTCTTTAGCTTGCTAATTGTTGTGTGGGTGAACCTGTGCTAATGTACCGACCTTCCTAGGACTAATACATACTTGTGATTATACCCCTTGCAAACATCCGTAAGTACAAGAAAGTAATTAAGGTAGAAACCTAACCACATCTTTAAACTCTAAGACCCTTACGTCCCTTGTGCAATGGTTTCCTAACGGGGGTTCAGGTTTACATCACTCGGCAACCCCTACGATTAGTAGCCAAATACACAATGCATTCCCCTAGGCCCATATAGGTGAAGTGTCATGTAGTCGACGTTCACATGACACCACTAGAAGAAGTACACCACAACTTAAATATCAAACTATTGAATCTTTCTCAACACAACTCCACTACTAACAACATGACTTCTCCCATGTCCTCAAGAACAAAACGAACTACTCACAAGACATCATATGGATCATGATCAGAGATAGAATAATGATGTATAACAATCTGAACATAAACAATAATTCAACGGTTCCACTCAATAGCATCAACTACAAAGAGTAATCAACACCGGGAAAGTTTCCCCTAAGAACTATGCAAGATTCAACCCAATTGTTACAGCAATATGGAGATGATGATGCGGGTGCTGATGGTGATGATGGTGGTGATGATGATGATGATGATCCCGATGAAGTCCAGCTTGATGGTGGTGTTAATGGCGATGATCTCCCTACTCCGGGAAGGAATTCCCCCGGCAGAATTCTGTCTGCCAGAGAGATGTTTCTCTCTTGGTGTTTTCCGCCCCGTAGAGGTGGCGGAATCTTTCTGTGGTCACTCCCCGAGTCTTAGGGTTTCGGGAGCAATATATATGCCAGAGGGGAGAGCCAGAGGTGGGCCAGGGCGGCCACAACACCTAGTGGCGTGGCCTAGGGTGGCCCGCAGCAGGGGGTGGTGTGGGCCCCCTGTGGCCCATCTCCACTCCTCCTTCTGTCTTCCTTCGTCTTCTGGAAAAATAGGATTTTCTTTGTATTTTCCCAGATTTTCTGATCTTCGCAAATTTTGCCTCCAAACACCACCTTTTCCATCAGAATCCTGACTGCAGCGGTCCATGCTCCAAAAGTCATCAACCATGCAAAAACAGATGAAATAACATAAGTATCATCTCTTAATATGAAATATATCAATGAATAATAGTAAATTATGATATAGAATAGTGATGCAAAATGGACGTATCAGCTCCCCTTTTATTTCACACCGTCGGGATCCATAAGCAAAAGAACATGATATCAACTAAATAAAGTGCAATGTTGAAAGCGTTCCCCATGATACATGGTTCTGCTAATTCACAACTTACAAAGCGCAAGCATATACGCAACTTAGATGGGCACAATGGTTCAAGTTTATTAAGTGCAAGAAAGTAATGTGTGCCATCAAGTTTGTGAGAGCTTTACTAACTAATTTTCACATAACAAGCAAACATTTGTATTGGGATAAAACAAAGCATAATAAATATGCAAGGAATAGAAATAATGCTAATAGGTAGATGTGGTGGACTCTTTTTTGATAACTTTGGTTTTGGGGAGTTGGATGCACGAGTAAAGTTTATACACAGCACAAGTGAACGCTAGCAATAGAAAGGGAGTGACAATCGAGAGAGCAGTAACTTTCATAATCATGCTTGCGACAAAACAAAATTAATAGTGGCATAAAAGTGACACAAGATCTCTGAGGCAAAATAAATCACTGAGGCTTAACTGACTTTTTGTTTAGTCATATGCATGCGTGAACATGTGCCAAGTCGATTCAAATAGAACATTCAGAGGAGGACACCACAATGTCATACCAAGTTATGAATAGAACAATGCGAGCAAACATTTATATGACATGTTACGAACTAATAATGGATTGGAACCGATCATAATAAGGCAAGGACTACTAAGCATCCATTAAATAACATACACCTTACATAAACAGACTAAGCCTGCTCACAATGATGAGTATATGTACAAAAATGAAAACAAATACAGTTCATACCAGCCTCTTACCACACCTCGAGTTGTCATAAATCATCATTGCCTTTCACTTGTGTGACTTGAATAATAAGATAAAACCAAACTCCAAGGAATCACTGAGGATCGCTGAACCCTGCAACCAACTTTACAAAACCAGAGAAAAACAACAAATATTTTTGGTTTTTCGATTTTTTTTAAAGGCAAGAACCAAAGGGAAGAGCAAGCAAAGCGAAATCTTTTTGGGGTTTTCAAATAATCAAAACAAAGCTAAAAAGGATGAAGAAAACCAAGGCTAAAAGATAAAGAAGCAAACAAAGAGAAATAACGAAAATATTTTTGGTCTTTTTGTGTTTTGGAAAGCAGAAATAAAGCAAGAACATAAACTGAAAAGAATACCAAACATGGATATGCAAAGTACCGACTGAACATGATATGTATATGAGTGTGATGTCGGTATACCTCCCCCAAGCTTAGGATTTTTTCCTAAGTGGGTATCAATCCCAAGCTGGCCAGGAATGAGCGCCTCCATAATATGGCAAGAAGTGCCTTCATCCTGATACAAACTCGAGGACGCCCCAGCGTAGTGCGCAGAGTAGTCGTAAGAGGGCACATCCCCTAGAGTTGCTCATGGAAACCAAGCAAGCGGAGCTGCTCGTCCACCTCCTCCTTGGAAGGTGACCATGTCATCCTGCAAATACTGAACAAAGTGGACTATGGCAAAGGAATTTCCCTCTCATCTCTGTCAGTAAACAACATCCTGTAAACTAAACTCTCAACAGTAGAGTCAGTAGTAACAAAGTGATGCGTTTTCATAGCAGCGAGATCAAGCCTCTGTGGAGTTAGCACAATATCATTAGGATCAACGGAAAGTTCTAAAGCAACAACCATGCACGCAACAATGATGCCCCCATAAATGGCTCCTCTAGCAGCTAAGCGGTGGGCAATAAGAGAGCCAAGATTATACTTGGTTGTATTATTAAGTGCAGCAGTAAGAAAGGCTAAATGATAATTAAAAATATTACTAGTGTTCTCCCTACCAAGAATGCTAGTGGCAAGATAATAAGCAAAATATCTAAGAGCTGGGAGTTGAATGTTCCTTATCTTCCCGTGCTGAGCTATGCGGTCATCGTCATTTGTCACACTTCGGTAGAGCTCCAGCAAATCAACAGGTCGACCTTGGATCTTCTTCACTTTACCATTCATGCCTATGCCTATAATGCTGCAAAATCTTTCCAATGGCATGGTAATAGGCATATTATAAATTTTGAACGAAATAGTTGACCGATAAGGGGTGTTAGTGAAAGTGAAACTTTCAACGAAAGTTTTGGTGAGCACGGCATATTGCTCACTCTCATCCTGCATGTAAGTGGTTAGACCAACCCTCTGAACAAGAAGTAGGAAATCATCAAGGATCCCTGCAGCTTGCAAAAAGGCAAAGCAAGGGAAGGTGGATGGATGAGCATCTCCTCATCTCCTTCATTGCCAAAGCGCGGTGCAATAAGATCCTCATTATATGATGGCCTAAATTGAGACACTAATCTCGAAGGCCTTGCCCTCCTAGGTGTGTCTCTCTGAAATACTTCCCCAAAAGTATAATTGTTCATCTCTCCTTTTTCTGAAATTTTAGACAATCATCATACAAGTGATTACAAAGTGATTACATAATGAAAGGAACTACTTATAGGGACTTGCAAGAGGGATAAACATGCATCAAAATAACTTCTCTAAGCATTGGAAAAGCATGCAAGCTCACATAACATGTCACCTATAGGAGAAAAATACTCAAGATATAATCCACTAATCACAAATCTATTAGACAAGCGGAGGAGTCACATACCGGAGACAAAATGCTCCGAATCTCAGCAGCAAAGGTGGGCTAAGCAAGGAGATTGAAAATCGCGAGCAAGAACAGCAGGAACTCGAGTTTGAGCAATGAACTGGTGTTTTCTCGGGAGAGAGAGAAAAGTGGCAGTAGGAGAATAAGTGGAGGGCCAGGGGTGGCCCACACCATGGCTAGGCGTGCCCCTAGTATGGTCGCGCCACCAGGTGGTGTGCCTGCCTGGTGCCCCCCCTGGGTCACTCCAGGTACTTCTCTGTCCCTCTTTTGATGTAAAAAATTAATATGAATTTTCTGGAATTTTTCGAGATACTTTATTTTTGAGCAATTTTCAGGTAATGATGAATGATTTTCTGGCAGAAAGATAATTTTGGAATGATGCAATAACAAAACAAAACCTAAACTTCAGAAGTTCTAAGACACTCTATTATGCAAGTAACTAGCAAAATAGAAAAGTAAACTAAATGAAAGCAAAAATTAAAATGGATAAAATAAAAGTAAGCAAGGATAATCATGGTGAAAACATTGTTTTGTTCATTAAAATTCCTTTGTTAACAAGGTTGATCAGGTCTTGTTACCAAAACAATTTTATATGAAACAAAACTTTGCATTTCACTAAATGATTATGTTACCTCAACCTTGATAGCAATGGTCCCAATCATAATAATTTCATAGTTTTATCTTTGTATGGGACAATATATTTCTCTAACTTGGATGCCCTCAATATTTTCAATTGAATTTAGGCCATAAGTCTTATCAATCTTCTTGGGGAAATAAACAGTATGTTCCTTGTCATTAACATTAAAAGTTACCTTTCCTTGATTACAATTAATGACAACACCTGCAATATTAAGAAAAGATCTCCCAAGAATAATAGACATATTATCATCTTCAGGCATTTCAAGCACAAAAAAGTCAGTTAATATCAAGCAATTATGGGCCACTTGAACAGGAACATCCTCACATATACCAACAGGAATAGTAGTAGATTTATCAGCCATTTGCAAAGATATATCAGTTGGTATTAATTTCTCCAATTGAAGTCTCTTATAGAGAGAAAAAGGCATAACACTAACTCCTACTCCTAAATCACACAAAGCAGTTCTAACATAACTATATTTAATAGAGCATGGAATAGTTGGAATCCCTAGGTCTCCAAGTTTCTTTCGAACTTTACCATTAAAGGAATAATTAGCAAGCAAAGTAGAAATTTCCTCATTAGGGATCTTACTTTTATTAGAGACAATATCTTTCATATACTTTGAATAAGGAGGTAATTTAATAGCATGAGTTAAAGGAATTTGCAAAAATAAATGTTTCATCCACTCACAAAACTTGTTATAGTGTTCTTCTTCCTTTGACTTGTGTTTCTTATCAGGAAAAGGAATTTGTTTTTGGCCCCAAGGCTCTCTTTCACTACCATGTTTCTTAGCAACAAAATCTTTCTTGGTGTACTTAGTATTCCTAGTGTGCCTTTTAGGTTCTTCTTCAATTTCTTCTTTATCAGGAGCATCATTTTTCTCATCATCACTCTCAGTTTCAGCATCAGAGACAGATATACTATTAGGATCTTTAGCAGTTTCAGAAGATTCTACAACTTTTTTATGTTTCTTCTTCTTTCTCTTAGAAGAAGTACCACTATTTTCAATTTGTTGGGAATCCTGCTCAATTCTTTTAGGATGCCCCTCAGGATATAGAGGATCCTGAGTGGTAGCACCACTTCTAGTTCTAATTTCATAAGCATGTTTTCTTTAGAAGCATTAACTAGCAAGTCTTTTTGTACCTTAATAAGTTGATCAATTTGAGTTTGAACCATTTGGAAATGTTTAACAAGCATTTTAACATCATTGGAGGTTCTTTCCACAATATCCCTCAACTCAATAATAGCTCTAGAGTTTTCCATCAAATGATTATGCACTCTTTTATTAAAATTATCTTGCTTAACAACAAAGATATCAAATTATTCTAAGCATTGATCAGGAGGTTTAGAATAAGGAATATCACCTTCATCAAAATATTGGAGAGAGTGTACCCCAATAGCGGATGAGTGGGAGATTGTCTTACAAAATTCTTCTATAGGAGGTATATTATTCACATTTTCAGATTTAATACCCTTCTCCTTGAGACATTTCTTAGCTTCCTTCATCACTTCATCATTTAGTTCAATAACTCCCCTCTTCTTTGGTGTTGGTGTTGGCTCAGGCATAGTGGACTCGGGTGTAGTTGACTCGGGTGAAGTCTAGTCATCATAATTCTTGATTATCTTAGCCATTAATTCCTCAACTTCTTTGGGAGTTCTCTTCCTGAAAACACAATCAGCACAACTATCTAGGTATGTCCTAGATTCTTCAATTAGTCCATTATAATATATATCAAGAAGCTTATTTTTAGGTATTGGACATACAGGTTGTGCGTGAATTAAAGTGCAAAACCTTGCCCATGATTCAGGCAATATCTCCTTTTCTCCCTGTTTAAAATCAAAAAGTTCCTGCAAAATGGCATGTCGAGCACTAGGAGGGAAATATTTCTGAAAGAAAGTATCAATCAAGCAATCAGGGCTATTAATAGATCTAGGAGGTAAATTATTAAACCAAGCTTTAGCCTCTCCTTTCATTGAAAAAGGGAAAAAATTAGCAACAAAGTAGGTGCGCATCTTAATATCATTAGAAAATAGGCAACTCATGGTAGAAAGCTCGATCATATGTGCTACAACACTTTCATTTTTATTCCCACAAAAAGGTTCTTTCTCAACAATGGTTATGTAAGATAAATCAAGAGAGAAATCATAATCCTTATCTTTAATGTTTATGGGAGATGTAGCAAACTTAGCATTAGGAAATAATTTAGGTCTAATAGTATGTTTCTCCAGAAGACTCTTAATAGCACTTCTACCATGAGTGTTTTGGCATTCTTTAATAAATTCATCAGTCATTTCTATATATCCGTCTTCAATATCATAGCTCTCTCTAGACTTAGGTGAACTGACAGGTCTAGTAGTATCTTCATTAGGAGTTTCAGTATTTCCAGATATAGTTCTAGCAATCATAGCATCTGGGAAAGGACCTAATGAACCACTTTTATCAAGCATAGTAGAAGCAACATCATAAGTATCAGAAGTTTCAGATTCAGCAGAAGTAGCAGTATGTGTAGCATGTGTATGTGGTGGTGGTGTAAGGAGCTTAAGCATCATAGATGGTGAATCAAGAGCAACACAGGTGTTCAGAACTATACCTCTCCTTTTAGTGGATGGTAATATAGGAACTTTTCCATCACGAGGTTTACCCATGATGAATGGATAGCAGCAAACAATAATGATTCCAAGTGAACTTAATAAATATAGCTATTCTCCTCGGCAACGGTGCCAGAAAATAGTCTTGATGACCCACAAGTATAAGGGATCGCAATAGTCTTCGAGGGAAGTAAAACCCAATTTATTGATTCGACACAAGGGAAGCCAAAGAATATTTATAAGCCTTAACAACTGAGTTGTAAATTTAGTACCGGAAAGTCTTGCTCACGGGCTCTTAACCGGCTGCAGTACCAAAGTTCACGAGCGAAGCAATCACAGTACCTAAGTTGCCTGAAATTGCCGCGTTTCAAAATGTTGGGCCGCCAACTAACGAGAGGGGCCATTTCGATGCAAACTCGTCTCACCCCTACCAAATCCAAACATGCCGTGAAACTGCCCCGTGAAGTAGACGGTCGGGACCCTCATGTCAGTAATATTTCCGTGTGACGCGCCAACGCCAACGCAACCACGTAAGGAACGGAGACTAAAGGAGCATGGTGCGTTGACCAAATTCACAAATCCACTCCCTCCCTCCTTTCGCATGAACCCTAGCACCGGCAGCGTCGAAATCCCCTCTCCAACCAGAATGATATCTTCGGGCATTTGACTTTCAGTGCCAAGTTGCTGCGCCTACTCGCTGCTACCGAGCTCTAATGCCGAATGTCGTGCCAGCCATTGCGACAATCTAGCCCGCCTCTACCGCCGACGAGCTGAGCAACCCGTAGGATGGCAGATCCATTTGCTGAGGAAGAAGTACTTCTAGCTAATTGCGGGTGAGCTACTCTTCTCTTTGCTATTCGCACTACCTATAACTTCTAGATGGCTATTGGCATTATAGAGATATATCGAACATAGAATTGTTTACTAGCACGACGCTGACAAACAATTCTTATCTTTTGTATCCAATTTTCTGTCAACTAGGATCTCCACTGAACCCAAATACACGGTTCTGCTCACCATCTGCGGCTACCTCATTAAATTAGCACATGGGAAGAGCACGTGGAAACAAGCTCAGAATCTGAAGAAGTAGCGCCTGTGTAGTTATGCACTATCCCTGGTTTGGTTGCTGCTGTGCGTGAACTTGCTAAAATGAGGCCAGAGCAGACTGCACGGTTCAGCATCGTTGATGATCGAGGCTTCAAGGTTCCTATAGCGTGTGACAGTCAGCTAATTGGGTTGATGAAACAGCATGTTGGGCTTCGCGTGGTTATGCTGATGTGTAACATACTGGATGAGGAAGCTCCTGCTACTGGGAGTCGCCCAACTATTATTGGACAGGGAGGTCTAACTCAAACCCCTGCTATTGTTGAGCAAGATGTGGTTCCTCCTCCGCGACATGCTTGTCAGGCAACCTCCTCGTAGGAGTCCCCGTATTGCCAATGTGGAAAACTCTGCTCTGGAATATGCTGGTACTGGTCGTCCCTGTCCCCGTGCCCGTGTTGCTGCGGCTGCTGCTCACCCAATCCATGCCGTTGTTGAGCAACCTAAGGCTGCCCCGCTGTTGTTACCAAGACCGCCGCCTTGTGTGTTTCTCCTCCCCGAAACCGTCCTCAAGTTGTGCGAACCCGTGCTCTGGAATCTGCTGGTACTGGTTGTCCTCGTGTTGTTGTTGATCTGGCCACTATTGACCCAATCCCTGCTGCTGTTGAGCAAACTAAGGCTTCCGGAGGCTGCCCCACTGTTGTTGCAAAGACTGATGCCTTGTGTCCTCCTCGAACCCGTGCTCAGGTTCAGCGAGCTGCTGGTCTGGAGCCAGCTCATGGTCTAGACTCTGCTAGCACTCGAAACACTGCTATTGTGGGAACTGCTCATAATCGTCGATGTGGCATGGCAGTAGCTGATCCTATTGTGGCTACCGTTAGAAGGGGCCCTGCATGTCCTCCATGTAATGTAGCTCCCCCTGCTAAGGGCCCTCACCTTGCTCCTAGTCCTGGTACTTCCACCGAGGTTGATCCAGCTAACGATGATGCCGGTGATGGCGGCGGTGGCATTGGGGCTGGGTCTGATGGTGCCGCTCCACCTCTCGAACCTCCCGGAGGTTTCTATCCTGAAGAACCTGATGATGGCAAAGTAATCGTTCGTATCGGTGTCGTGGATTATACTACAAAATTAGATGACGGCACAGAAAAATTCTATGACGAGTTTGATGTAATCCTTGGCAGATACGATCCTAAAGTGATAGAGTTATCTGACCTGATGGCATCGTTACGTGTGAAGGTGTTGTGGGGGTCCTCACAGGAAGCACGTTTGTTATATTTTGGTTACAGGAGCAAAAAGGCTATCAAAGTGAAAGATACCAGGGATTTAGTCGCACCGTTTACAAGGAAACATTATAGAGGTGAAGTGTACTTCCAATTGATAGTGCAAATGGTTGGAGAGGAATTGGAACTCGACAATAGAGATGATGGACTTTTAGAAGGCATGCGTGACCTGATCCATGGCATCACTAGGGCTGGTGCGACTGAGGGTAGCTTCGAACAGAGGAGAGTCTTACAGAGGAGCGTCATAAAGAGGAGTAGGAAGAGCATCCTCAGAAAGGGCACCTCGAAGAAGAACGTCACCAAGGAGACCATGCCAGAGAGAGGACGCCCAAGAGTCGCACAAAAAAAGGCACCACGCCGCAGAGTACACCCCTAAGATCCAGTCAAAATGCAACACCGAACGGTAGCAGCAAAAACACTAAGAGGGCTAGCACGGTGGTGAACACTCCCAGGAGTGGTAGCAAAGAGGCGAAGATGGCCAGCACGGAGGCTACCACACCCAGTGGGAGCAGAAAAAATACTAATTTGGAGCGGAACACGCTGCTGTCAGGGAATAATGCCAGCATGAAGGAGAACACACCCAATAGTAGCAGCAAAAGGGCTAATTTGGAGTGGAACACGCCGCTGAGGTCAGGCAATAATGCTAGCACGAAGGAGAACACGCCCAATAGTAGCAGCAAAAGGGCTAATTTGGAGCGGAACACGCTGCTGAGGTTAGGAAATAATGCCAGCGCGAAGGAGAACATGCCCAATAGTAGCAGCAAAAGGGCTAATTCGAAGAAGAACACGCCACAGAGGTCAGGCAATAATGCCAGCACCCTGGAGCCAACACCCGTGAGGGGAGGCAGTAAGGAGATCACACCCAAGAGCGGCAGCAAAAAGCCTAGTTCGATGGGGAATATAACACAGATGTCAAGCCCTACTGATACCATTAGGAAAGATTACATTAAGAAGGAGGATGTACACAGGAAGAGTAAGAGGGTTCTGTACAGTCAAGATGAAATTGATTCTGACTACTGTTTGTCCACTGAAGTACCTGGGATGCGTGCAAACGTAAGACCACCCCATGTGGTTGCAGCAGAACCAACCGAGTGTGTTGGAGAAAACATAGTTGCCGGTGAGGTGGATTGGGGCAATGTTCCGGTCCATCCAGGTGGAGACGATGGTGCAGCCCCACCCATGGGAGTCAATATGATGTGTGCAGTACTAGGCATTAGAGACGATGGCGAGGATTCCGAATCAGACAAAGAAGAAGGCACTGTAGAGGATCAAGAATCTGGTGATGATGAAATAGACGAGGAACTTAATGATGAAGCTGGTATTCCAGTCGATGATTTGGGTGTTGAAGTAGAAGAAATGAAACATGACCACGAGTATCCTATAATTTCGGTCGGCACCGAGTTCAGGAGCATGCATGAGTTCAGGATGTTGTTCCGGCATTTTTGTATCAAGGGGGAGTTCGACGTTTATCGACTGAAGAACACTGCCCAGAGGTATGAGGCCGTTTGCAAGTTAACGTGGATGAATGGACAGGCCGAGGTACATTATCCATGGAGGATCACAGCAAGAGCCTTACCTGCGTCGAATGCAATTAGGGTACTGGGGCAATGAATGCAGCAAACCATTAGAACTCTCTCTCTCTCTTTTCACTCTATAACTACAATTGATGTGCGATATCTTTCTGGCAACTAGTCGACTCCGGTTATCTTTTAAATGAATCTGTGTTGCAGGTGAACAAAATGGGCCCTCCACACATGTGTCCGACAGGCAGCAAACTGAAATCCTCAATGGCTGATACGGAGTGGGTGGCTATGCAATCTATGTCCATACTAAATGGTAACCCTAAGGAGACCGCGAAGAATATTCAGACTAGCCTTGGTTCTAAATACAACATTATCCTTCCGTATTACACGGTTTGTAAAGGTAAAGAGAAGCTCTGGGGTCTTGTACGGGGATTAGACCAATAGCTTCAGGATGTTGTACAACTTCAAGGCGGAGGTACAAGCTAGGTGTCCGGGGAGTGTTGTGGAGATTGACACCGAACCAGAAGGTGGTAAAATATATTTCAAAAGATTTTTCATGGCGCTTAAACCTTTCATCCAGGGATTCAAGGACGGCTGTAGGCCGTATCTGAGTGTAGACAGCACTGTCATAACTGGCAAATGGAAAGGCTGCCTGCCATCTGCCACAACACTTGATGGTCACAACTAGATGCTCCCAGTGGCATTCGGGCTGTTTGAAACAGAAACGGAGGAAAACTAGGTCTGGTTTATGAGGCAGCTCAAGAGATCAATAGGCCACATGGATCCATTGGCTATATCCACGGATGCATGCAAAGGGCTGACGAATGCAGTGACGGAGGTGTTCCCGTGAGCTGAAGGTAGAGAATGCCATGCCCATATGATGCTCAACTTGTACTCACACTATGCAGGCAGCGTATTTCGTTACATGTTTCCTACTGCTAGAGTTTACAAACCTAGTTGCAGCGAATATTTCACGAGCAAGATTTTTGCGGAAGCCCCTGAACTTCCAGAGTACTTAGCCATCCATCATTCGCAGCTATGGAAGAGGAGTCAATTCAACCCTGACATCAAAGTTGATTACATAAACAACAACCTTGCAGAATGCCTGAATAACTGGGTGAAGGACATAAAAGTGCGTCATGTTCATATCTTGATGGATAGCATACATGGTATGATCATGAAGTTGTTAAATATAAGGAGAGAGATCGGTAGGAGACTTAGAGGACATATGCTACCGCTAGTTGTACAGCAACTGCACAAGAGAAGCCGAGGACTTGTTCATCTTAAGGTTCTCCCGTCAACAAGCAGAAGCTGTGAGGTGGTCGATATGTCCAAGAGTGGCAAAAGGGATGCTGTGAACATCCAGCTACGAGAATGCACCTGCTTAGAGTGGCAGCATACCGGGAAACCTTGCGACCACGCATTGGCCTTCTTGGTGAAGAAAAGAACTCTACCACATTTGGATCAGTATTTGTCACACTACTACTCTATGGAAAAGTTCAGAGCTGCGTATGCTGGATCTGCCGAGCCATGTACAGACCCATCTCAGTGGCCTCAAGTCCAACTATCTTTAGAGCTTTGCCAGCCAGTTAAAAAAGGGGCAGAGGAAGACCTCAGGTGAATAGGTTTAAGAATTTTCTCGAGAAGAAGGGTTCGGCTTTCTGTGCTACAAAGAAGGGCAAAAACATATGCAAGACCTGCCATCTTATAGGCCATAGAGCAGCTGGCTATCCCCTTAATGCTCCCAAACCTAGGTATGAGATGGTACATTCACACAAAAAATTGTTTATAGTCTGTAGATATAAGGTAGTAATCCATGTACTGTTTTTTTACAGGAAGCGCAAGGTAAGAAACAAGACAGCCGACTCAGTGATTTTGCTGCGGGAAGAAAACCAAAACGAGTGGAGTGATGATGTCGGACAAGATTCTGGTGCTGATTGGCCTGACTTCCCTCGACCCGGAGATGAAGTGTACGTGAAGGTAAGAAAATTGGCACCCAGGAAGAGGAAGAAGGCAGGAGATGAAGAAGCCAGTGGACGTGAAGGAAAGAGGAAGAAAGTTGGCACCCAAGCAGAGAAAGAAGGCTAGCAGTGTAGAAGCCTATTGATGTATTGAACTCGAACCTATATATGAAGTTCGGTTAAACTCTGGAGCTGTGTGCGTGGAACTTGTCGGGCGAAATAATCTGCCTCCCGTACTTGGAGTAAAATGTATCGCGACTTTAGGATTGGATACGGCTGAGGCCACTAGTTGAATCCAAAATTGTGACTGTGCCACTACTATCTGAACAATCGCGATAGCTGAGCGGTTAAGGGGTCTCCAAAATCGATGGGTGTTAGTGGCACAGACATGAATTATTTATAGGCGCTTAGTAAATCCCTGCTATTGGCATTACACTTATGATAAGTTTCTGGGCTGAAAAACAATTTCTTAAGCTAGCTGCTACACTCCACGAAGTAGCAACTTATTTCAGCTGTTGGACAATGACATGGCAACATAAACTGCAAATGCAACAGATAATGCCCAAATAATGAGGAAAATGTTTCTACTATCTGGCCTAATCTTGAGCCCGTCTGTCTCACCACCTCCCTACCCTGCCTCCCCTACACCTAGCGAAGCTCCCGGATCTCTCGTTCCATCACACGAATCTCCTCTTTTTTGTCCCACACAGCATCACGCAGATCCTGAACAAGCTCTCTGTTAAAACCTGTCAGTGGATTTTCGATCCACACAAACTTGTCACAGCCAGTCCCCCTCCCTTCCTGCCTAGTAGATCGAAGGAAACAAAAAAAAGAATTACATTACGCTTTCCGGATCCAGGTTACCATTGTACCTACAGTAGGAACTTACCACTCTGATGCTGCAGTTGCTGAATTTTCCTGCAGTATTTTCGTTTGTCCATGAAATCCATCTCGGCATCTTCTCACCGCACAAACATAGCATATCGGGGTAGTAATCGTAGGGCGCCCTCCGGTACCTGATGGGGGCACCCTCCTGACGGCATTGAGCCGAATTCCGATTCCGAAGAGGCAGCCATGAGCGAGGGGAGCGAGGGCAGAGGAAAGAGGAGCCTTTGGATGTTAGGGTACTGGTGAAGCGTGATTTATCCCCACTTAATAACTCGGGCAGAATCCTACCGTCCACATTCGGCTGACAGGTGGGGGACCTAGCGTGTGGACTTGTCAACCAAACCTCGTGCCTTCGTGGTTCAAAAGCCCTCTCGCACGCATTGGACAAATTTTTTTGGCACCTTGCCCACGTACATATCACTTGGAGGCCTTGCTCAGGAACTAGACATGCCTGGTCCACAATCTTACTCCCTCCTAGGAAGTTGTCATGGCTCGCGCTGGCAGATCCATCCGCTGCACCGCTTCCGGTAGGGATCGCCACGGCAGATCCACCCCTAGATCCTACCGTCGCAGTATCAAATGGCCATGGTTTCTTGAGAGGAGCGACGACACTATGTATGCGAGCTTGGACCCTCCTACCTGTAGAAGGACTGATGCGGTGTCGAGCTCGAGTAGGAGCCGCCCCCATGCCAACCCCATCACCTTCGTCATTGTCGATTCCGATGTGGAGTACGATGGGGATGAAGCTATGTAGAACGCCATTGTTGCCTCCTTGGCGAAGGGCAAGCCACGGGTGGGAGTGGATGTCGCTGGGAAGGGCATGGCAGTGTCACCAATCGAGGTGGACTCCGACAACAGCGGTGTGATGTGTGTTTAGATGTTGTTTAGGATGGTTGCAATTTTGGTTGTGTTTAGTGCGAGTACAATTATTGTAATGGGTTTGTCGAGCTATATTGAGAAATATGTGCAATAGCAGCGTGTGAGTGCTTCCACTTTAGAAATTGTGTCTGTGCCATTTGCATGTTGCATTATCTACGTAGATTACATGTAAACAATCCAACGAAAATCAGATTACAACCATCAGACGGGAGTGGCAGGATGGAAGAGAAGTTGGGACAGTGGCTTCGAGGGGAAGGAAGAGAAGGGGGCGTGACACTGGCAGGTGGGCCCTCGGAACACGTGACACTGACATGCGGGTGCGGGAGCACACGGTATTGCCGGTCTGTCCAGAGCAAGCGGACTTTGCAACGTGACAACAGCAAGCTGATTGGACCAATATAATAACTCGTCGAATTATTAAGGAGTACTAAAAACTACAATTGGGGTACATTCGCACAACACGTATGCTCTACGCACCTGAGAAGCATCGCTTAAGTATAATAGTAACGACAACACAAGTACTACATTTCCCTGTCGGTCTTCTCGATACAAATGTAGAAATGCATCTTTCTGTTCGGTCCAGCACCGACGAGGTACTGAGATGGCACACATAGGATCGACCTTAGGTCCACATACTCCACCTCCCGTGGTGTCGGGCAGCTCGGCGCCTCGGCTAGCACAAGAATGCTATCGGACGACGGCGGATGGGCGTTCGCCCACATGCGCACCGTGTATATGGGCCAGGCGCATGAGACCGACCTAACGCATACGACACACACGATGGTGGGCCTGGCTCTGGTTCCAGGAACACCGGTGGTGATGGTCAGGACGAAAATAGAGCCGTCCCCCTGGAAAACTAGCCGGCGGCGTGCCGAGTCAGTGAACGGAACCTCCTCTTGGAGAAGTTGGGCTTGCCTGTACGAGATCCTAATCACTTCGATCAAGTGCTCCTCTGCAAGGTGGACGACGAGCTCTACCGGCGGGCCGGTGTAGTTGCAGCCCGGCTCCATGCAGGAGCACGCACCATGCAGGCACGCAAGCTCGTGGAGCGGGAGCTCGTGGTAGGAGTAACGGCGAAAGCATCCTGGGTGGGAGCACACGAGCGGGAATGTTGCTGCAAAGTTGCGCGCGAGGATCTCTAGATTCTTGGGCTGCAGCATCTACCACATCTGAAGTTCGTCGAGAAATCAGAAAAAAGATCAGCAGTTAGATTGGCGAATAGCAGGAATATGTAGGATAAGTTCAAAAGCTTGTAAAATGATTTCTTAGCATGAAGGTAGCGACCCAAGAATTAGTGGATGTCGTCGGCTTGCAGCTACGGCAGGATGGGAGTGAAGTGGGGAAAGTGGCTTCAAGGGAAGGAAGAAGCACGGGAGGAAGAGAAGTAATGGGGACGTGACACTGGGATATGGCCCACTGAACTCGTGAGTCGTGACACTTGCAACATGCCAGTTTGTCTAGAGCAAGCATGGCCAATCATGCCACATAATAGCATACTCGAGGATCTCTCTCACGAAGACCAACCCAATCATCCAAGCTCCCCGATCGAACGGTATGTAACAATCGTCAAGAAGAACAACTGTGTTATGGCGTGCCTTCTATAAGACTCGGTCTAATGGTGGATCCATTGGGGGGCTAAGGTTAGGGATCTCCTAACGTTAGAATCCATATGTGGTTTATGAAAATAACACACATCCAATGACACTGGTGGATCCTTATGTGGTTTGTAAGAAGAACACACATGCAATGACACTGGTTGGATCCATATGTGGTTTATGAGAGGAACACACATGTAATGACCATTGGTTGATCCATGTGGGGTTCATGACAGGAACACACATGCAATGCCATTGGTTTATCCATGTGTGGTTCATGTCAGGAACACACATGCAATGACTCTAGTTGATCCATATGTGGTTCATGACAGGAACACACATGCAATGACCACTAGTTGATCCATAAGTGGTTTGTGGAAAGAACACACATGCAGTGAACACTGGTTGATCCATATGTGGTTTGTGGAAATAACACATGCAATGACTCGGGGGGGTCCATGTGTGGTTTGTGGAAAGAACACACATGCAATGACCATTGGTCGATCCATGTGTGATTTGTGGAAAGAACACACATGCAATGACACTGGTGGATCCATATGTGGTTTGTGAAAAGAACACACATTTAATGACTCTAGTGCTAGTTTTAGTATAAGAACACACATGCAATGACTCTAGTGGGTCCATATGTGGTTTGTGAAAAGAACACACATGCAATGACTCTAGTGGATCCATATGTGATTTATGGAAAAGAACACACATGCAATGACCACTGGTTGATCCATATGTGGTTTGTGGAAAGAACACACATGCAATGACACTGGTGGATCCATATGTGGTTTGTGAAAAGAACACACCTGCAATGCCATTGGTTTATCCAATTATTGTTTGTGAAAATAACACACATGCAATGCCATTGGTTAATCCATGTGTGGTTTGTGGAAAGAACACACATGCAATGACCACTGGTCGATCCATGTGTGGTTTATGGAAAGAACACACATGCAATGAATCTAGTGCTTGTTTTAGTATAAGAACACACATGCAATGTCTCTAGTGCTGGTTTTAGTATAAGAACACACATGCAATGACACTGGTTGATCCATATGTGGTTTGTGCAAAGAACACACATGCAATGACTCAGGGGGATCCATGTGTGGTTTGTGGAAAGAACACACATGCAGTGACCACTGGTGGATCCATATGTGGTTTGTGAAAAGAACACACATGCAATGACTCTAGTGCTAGTTTTAGTATAATAACACACATGCAATGACTCTAGTGGGTCCACATGTGGTTTGTGAAAAGAACACACATGCAATGACTATGTTTCATCCATATGTGGTTTGTGGAAAGAACACACATGCAATGACTCTAGTGCTAGTTTTAGTATAAGAACACACATGCAACGACTCTAGTGGGTTTATATGTGGGTTGTGAAAAGAACACACATGCAATGACTCTAGTGGATCCATATGTCGTTTGTGGAAAAGAACATACATGCAATGACCACTGGTTGATCCATAAGTGGTTTGTGGAAAGAAGACACATGCAATGACACTGGTGGATCCAAATGTGGTTCATGACAGGAACACCCATGCAATGACTCTAGTGGATACATATGTGGTTTGTGGAAAGAACACACATGCAATGAACTCTAGTGGATACATATTTGGTTTGTGGAAAGGAACACACATGCAATGACCTGGTTGATCCATAAGTGGTTTGTGGAAAGAACACACATGAAGTGAACACTAGTTGAACCATGTGTTGTTTGTGGAAAGAACACACATGCAATGACTCAGGGGGATGCATGTGTGGTTTGTGGAAAGAACACACATGCAATGACCACTAGTCGATCCATGTGTGTTTTGTGGAAAGAACACACATGCAATGACCCTGGTGGATACATATGTGGTTTGTGAAAAGAACACACATGCAATGACTCTAGTGGATCCATATGTGGTTTGTGGAAACGAACACACATGAAATGACCAATGGTTGATCCATATGTGGTTTGTGGAAAGAACACACATGCAATGAGAATGGTTGATCCATGTGTGGTTTGTCGAAAGAACACACATGCAATGACTCTAGTGCTGGTTTTAGTATAAGAACACACATGCAATGTCTCTAGTGCTGGTTTTAGTATAAGAACACACATGCAATGACAGTGGTTGATCCATATATAGTTTGTGCAAAGAACACACATGCAATGACTCTGGGGGATCCATGTGGTTTGTGGAAAAATACACATGCAATGACCACTGGTCGATCCATGTGTGTTTTGTGGAAAGAACACACATGCAATGACACTGGTGGATCCATATGTGGTTTGTGGAAAGAACACACATGCAATGACTCTAGTGCTGGTTTTAGTATAAGAACACACATGCAATGACTCTAGTGGGTCCATATGTAGTTTTTGAAAAGAACATACATGCAATGACTCTAGTGGATCCATATGTGGTTTGTGGAAAAGAACACACATGCAATGACCACTACTTGATCCACATGTTGTTTGTGGAAAGAACACACATGCAATGACACTGGTTGATCCATGTGTGGTTTGTGGAAATAACACACATGCAATGACTCTAGTGCTGGTTTTAGTATAAGAACACATGCAATGACTCTAGTGCTGGTTTTAGCATAAGAACACACATGCAATCACACTAGTTAATCTATATGTGGTTTGTGGAAAGAACACACATGCAATGACGCATGGGGATCCATGTGTGGTTTGTGGAAATAACACACATGCAATGACACTGGTTGATCCATATGTGGTTTGTGGAACGAACACACCTGCAATGACTAAGGGGGATCCATGTGTGGTTTGTGGAAAGAACACACATGCAATGACGACTGGTCGATCCATGTGTGGTTTGTGGAAAGAACACACATGCAATGACACTGGTGGATCCATATGTGGTTTGTGAAAAGAACACACATGCAATGACTCTAGTGCTGGTTTTAGTATAAGAACACACATGCAATGAGTCTAGTGGGTCCATATGTGGTTAGTGAAAATAACACACATGCAATGACTCTAGTGGATCCATATGTGGTTTGTGGAAAAGAACACACATGCAATGACCACTGGTTGATCCATAAGTGGTTTGTAGAAAGAAGACACATGCAATTACACTGGTGGATCCAAATGTCGTTCATGACAGGAACACACATGCAATGACTCTAGTGGATACATATGTGGTTTGTGGAAAGCACACACATGCAATGAACTCTAGTGGATACATATGTGGTTTGTGGAAAAGAACACACATGCAATGACCACTTGTTGATCCATAAGTGGTTTTAGTATAAGAACACACATGCAATGACACTAGTTGATCCATATGTGGTTTGTGGAAAGAACACACATGCAATGACTTAGGGGGATCCATGTGTGGTTTGTGGAAAGAACACACATGCAATGACCACTGGTCGATCCATGTGTGTTTTGTGGAATGAACACACATGCAATGAATCTGGTGGATCCATATGTGGTTTGTGAAATGAACACGCATGCAATGACTCTAGTGCTGGTTTTAGTATAAGAACACACATGCAATGACTCTAGTGGGTCGATATGTGGTTTGTGAAAAGAACACAATGCAATGACTCTAGTGGATCCATATGTGGTTTGTGGAAAAGAACACACATGAAATGACCAATGGTTGATCCATATGTGGTTTGTGGAAAGAACACACATGCAATGACACTGGTTGATCCATGTCTGGTTTGTGGAAAGAACACACATACAATGACTCTAGTACATATCACTTGGAGGCCTTGCTCAGGAACTAGACATGCCTGGTCCACAATCTTACTCCCTCCTAGGAAGTTGTCATGGCTCGCGCTGGCAGATCCATCCGCTGCACCGCTTCCGGTAGGGATCGCCACGGCAGATCCACCCCTAGATCCTACCGTCGCAGTATCAAATGGCCATGGTTTCTTGAGAGGAGCGACGACACTATGTATGCGAGCTTGGACCCTCCTACCTGTAGAAGGACTGATGCGGTGTCGAGCTCGAGTAGGAGCCGCCAGGCGCGACGACGCTCGGTCCATGCCAACCCCATCACCTTCGTCATTGTCGATTCCGATGTGGAGTACGATGGGGATGAAGCTATGTAGAACGCCATTGTTGCCTCCTTGGCGAAGGGCAAGCCACGGGTGGGAGTGGATGTCATTTGGGAAGAACGCGGCAGTGTCACCAATCGAGGTGGACTCCGACAACAGCGGTGTGATGTGTGTTTAGATGTTGTTTAGGATGGTTGCAATTTTGGTTGTGTTTAGTGCGAGTACAATTATTGTAATGGGTTTGTCGAGCTATATTGAGAAATATGTGCAATAGCAGCGTGTGAGTGCTTCCACTTTAGAAATTGTGTCTGTGCCATTTGCATGTTGCATTATCTACGTAGATTACATGTAAACAATCCAACGAAAATCAGATTACAACCATCAGACGGGAGTGGCAGGATGGAAGAGAAGTTGGGACAGTGGCTTCGAGGGGAAGGAAGAGAAGGGGGCGTGACACTGGCAGGTGGGCCCTCGGAACACGTGACAACGACATCGGGTGCGGAGCACAGTATTGCCGATCATCGAGCAAGCGGACTTTAACGTGACAACAGCAAGCTGATTGGACCAATATAATAACTTCGTCGAATTATTAAGAGTACTAAAACTACAATTGGGGTACATTCGCACAACACGTATGCTCTCCTTTTGAAGCATCGCTTAAGTATAATAACGACAACACAAGTACTACATTTCCCATCGGTCTTCTCGATACAAATGTAGAAATGCATCTTTCTCGTCCAGCACCGACGAGGTACTGAGATGGCACACATAGGATCGACCTTAGGTCCACATACTCCACCTCCCGTGGTGTCGGGCAGCTCGGCGCCTCGGCTAGCACAAGAATGCTATCGGACGACGGCGGATGGGCGTTCGCCCACATGCGCACCGTGTATATGGGCCAGGCGCATGAGACCGACCTAACGACAATGCGACACACGATGGTGGGCCCGCTCTGGTTCCAGGAACACCGGTGGTGATGGTCAGGACGAAAATAGAGCCGTCCCCCTGGAAAACTAGCCGGCGGCGTGCCGAGTCAGTGAACGGAACCTCCTCTTGGAGAAGTTGGGCTTGCCTGTACGAGATCCTAATCACTTCGATCAAGTGCTCCTCTGCAAGGTGGACGACGAGCTCTACCGGCGGGCCGGTGTAGTTGCAGCCCGGCTCCATGCAGGAGCACGCACCATGCAGGCACGCAAGCTCGTGGAGCGGGAGCTCGTGGTAGGAGTAACGGCGAAAGCATCCTGGGTGGGAGCACACGAGCGGGAATGTTGCTGCAAAGTTGCGCGCGAGGATCTCTAGATTCTTGGGCTGCAGCATCTACCACATCTGAAGTTCGTCGAGAAATCAGAAAAAAGATCAGCAGTTAGATTGGCGAATAGCAGGAATATGTAGGATAAGTTCAAAAGCTTGTAAAATGATTTCTTAGCATGAAGGTAGCGACCCAAGAATTAGTGGATGTCGTCGGCTTGCAGCTACGGCAGGATGGGAGTGAAGTGGGGAAAGTGGCTTCAAGGGGAAGGAAGAGAAGCACGGGAGGAAGAGAAGTAATGGGGACGTGACACTGGGATATGGCCCACTGAACTCGTGAGTCGTGACACTTGCAACATGCCAGTTTGTCTAGAGCAAGCATGGCCAATCATGCCACATAATAGCATACTCGAGGATCTCTCTCACGAAGACCAACCCAATCATCCAAGCTCCCCGATCGAACGGTATGTAACAATCGTCAAGAAGAACAACTGTGTTATGGCGTGCCTTCTATAAGACTCGGTCTAATGGTGGATCCATTGGGGGGCTAAGGTTAGGGATCTCCTAACGTTAGAATCCATATGTGGTTTATGAAAATAACACACATCCAATGACACTGGTGGATCCTTATGTGGTTTGTAAGAAGAACACACATGCAATGACACTGGTTGGATCCATATGTGGTTTATGAGAGGAACACACATGTAATGACCATTGGTTGATCCATGTGGGGTTCATGACAGGAACACACATGCAATGCCATTGGTTTATCCATGTGTGGTTCATGTCAGGAACACACATGCAATGACTCTAGTTGATCCATATGTGGTTCATGACAGGAACACACATGCAATGACCACTAGTTGATCCATAAGTGGTTTGTGGAAAGAACACACATGCAGTGAACACTGGTTGATCCATATGTGGTTTGTGGAAATAACACATGCAATGACTCGGGGGGGTCCATGTGTGGTTTGTGGAAAGAACACACATGCAATGACCATTGGTCGATCCATGTGTGATTTGTGGAAAGAACACACATGCAATGACACTGGTGGATCCATATGTGGTTTGTGAAAAGAACACACATTTAATGACTCTAGTGCTAGTTTTAGTATAAGAACACACATGCAATGACTCTAGTGGGTCCATATGTGGTTTGTGAAAAGAACACACATGCAATGACTCTAGTGGATCCATATGTGATTTATGGAAAAGAACACACATGCAATGACCACTGGTTGATCCATATGTGGTTTGTGGAAAGAACACACATGCAATGACACTGGTGGATCCATATGTGGTTTGTGAAAAGAACACACCTGCAATGCCATTGGTTTATCCAATTATTGTTTGTGAAAATAACACACATGCAATGCCATTGGTTAATCCATGTGTGGTTTGTGGAAAGAACACACATGCAATGACCACTGGTCGATCCATGTGTGGTTTATGGAAAGAACACACATGCAATGAATCTAGTGCTTGTTTTAGTATAAGAACACACATGCAATGTCTCTAGTGCTGGTTTTAGTATAAGAACACACATGCAATGACACTGGTTGATCCATATGTGGTTTGTGCAAAGAACACACATGCAATGACTCAGGGGGATCCATGTGTGGTTTGTGGAAAGAACACACATGCAGTGACCACTGGTGGATCCATATGTGGTTTTTGAAAAGAACACACATGCAATGACTCTAGTGCTGGTTTTAGTATAAGAACACACATGCAATGACTCTAGTGGGTCCATATGTGGTTTGTGAAAAGAACACACATGCAATAACTCTAGTGCATCCATATGTGGTTTGTGGAAAAGAACACACATGCAATGACTCTAGTGCTGGTTTTAGTATAAGAACACACATGCAACGACTCTAGTGGGTTTATATGTGGGTTGTGAAAAGAACACACATGCAATGACTCTAGTGGATCCATATGTCGTTTGTGGAAAAGAACATACATGCAATGACCACTGGTTGATCCATAAGTGGTTTGTGGAAAGAAGACACATGCAATGACACTGGTGGATCCAAATGTGGTTCATGACAGGAACACCCATGCAATGACTCTAGTGGATACATATGTGGTTTGTGGAAAGAACACACATGCAATGAACTCTAGTGGATACATATTTGGTTTGTGGAAAGGAACACACATGCAATGACCACTGGTTGATCCATAAGTGGTTTGTGGAAAGAACACACATGAAGTGAACACTAGTTGAACCATGTGTTGTTTGTGGAAAGAACACACATGCAATGACTCAGGGGGATCCATGTGTGGTTTGTGGAAAGAACACACATGCAATGACCACTAGTCGATCCATGTGTGTTTTGTGGAAAGAACACACATGCAATGACCCTGGTGGATACATATGTGGTTTGTGAAAAGAACACACATGCAATGACTCTAGTGGATCCATATGTGGTTTGTGGAAACGAACACACATGAAATGACCAATGGTTGATCCATATGTGGTTTGTGGAAAGAACACACATGCAATGAGAATGGTTGATCCATGTGTGGTTTGTCGAAAGAACACACATGCAATGACTCTAGTGCTGGTTTTAGTATAAGAACACACATGCAATGTCTCTAGTGCTGGTTTTAGTATAAGAACACACATGCAATGACAGTGGTTGATCCATATATAGTTTGTGCAAAGAACACACATGCAATGACTCTGGGGGATCCATGTGTGGTTTGTGGAAAAAATACACATGCAATGACCACTGGTCGATCCATGTGTGTTTTGTGGAAAGAACACACATGCAATGACACTGGTGGATCCATATGTGGTTTGTGAAAAGA
Source organism: Avena insularis (assembly GCA_023614405.1). Classification (NCBI taxonomy): domain Eukaryota; kingdom Viridiplantae; phylum Streptophyta; class Magnoliopsida; order Poales; family Poaceae; genus Avena; species Avena insularis. Next base: position 287,101 of record JAJUPC010000221.1, read on the forward strand.
ACACACATGCAATGACTCTAGTGCTGGTTTTAGTATAAGAACACACATGCAATGACTCTAGTGGGTCCATATGTAGTTTTTGAAAAGAACATACATGCAATGACTCTAGTGGATCCATATGTGGTTTGTGGAAAAGAACACACATGCAATGACCACTACTTGATCCACATGTTGTTTGTGGAAAGAACACACATGCAATGACACTGGTTGATCCATGTGTGGTTTGTGGAAATAACACACATGCAATGACTCTAGTGCTGGTTTTAGTATAAGAACACACATGCAATGACTCTAGTGCTGGTTTTAGCATAAGAACACACATGCAATCACACTAGTTAATCTATATGTGGTTTGTGGAAAGAACACACATGCAATGACGCATGGGGATCCATGTGTGGTTTGTGGAAATAACACACATGCAATGACACTGGTTGATCCATATGTGGTTTGTGGAACGAACACACCTGCAATGACTAAGGGGGATCCATGTGTGGTTTGTGGAAAGAACACACATGCAATGACGACTGGTCGATCCATGTGTGGTTTGTGGAAAGAACACACATGCAATGACACTGGTGGATCCATATGTGGTTTGTGAAAAGAACACACATGCAATGACTCTAGTGCTGGTTTTAGTATAAGAACACACATGCAATGAGTCTAGTGGGTCCATATGTGGTTAGTGAAAATAACACACATGCAATGACTCTAGTGGATCCATATGTGGTTTGTGGAAAAGAACACACATGCAATGACCACTGGTTGATCCATAAGTGGTTTGTAGAAAGAAGACACATGCAATTACACTGGTGGATCCAAATGTCGTTCATGACAGGAACACACATGCAATGACTCTAGTGGATACATATGTGGTTTGTGGAAAGCACACACATGCAATGAACTCTAGTGGATACATATGTGGTTTGTGGAAAAGAACACACATGCAATGACCACTTGTTGATCCATAAGTGGTTTTAGTATAAGAACACACATGCAATGACACTAGTTGATCCATATGTGGTTTGTGGAAAGAACACACATGCAATGACTTAGGGGGATCCATGTGTGGTTTGTGGAAAGAACACACATGCAATGACCACTGGTCGATCCATGTGTGTTTTGTGGAATGAACACACATGCAATGAATCTGGTGGATCCATATGTGGTTTGTGAAATGAACACGCATGCAATGACTCTAGTGCTGGTTTTAGTATAAGAACACACATGCAATGACTCTAGTGGGTCGATATGTGGTTTGTGAAAAGAACACAATGCAATGACTCTAGTGGATCCATATGTGGTTTGTGGAAAAGAACACACATGAAATGACCAATGGTTGATCCATATGTGGTTTGTGGAAAGAACACACATGCAATGACACTGGTTGATCCATGTCTGGTTTGTGGAAAGAACACACATACAATGACTCTAGTGTTGGTTTTAGTATAAGAACACACATGCAATGTCTCTCGTGCTGGTTTTAGTATAAGAACACACATGCAATGACACTGGTTGATCCATATATGGTTTGTGGAAAGAACACACATGCAATGACTCGGGGGGATCCATGTGTGGTTTGTGGAAAGAACACACATGCAATGACCACTGGTCGATCCATGTGTGTTTTGTGGAAAGAACACACATGCAATGACACTGGTGGATCCATATGTGGGTTGTGAAAAGAACACACATGCAATGACCCTAGTGCTGGTTTTAGTATAAGAACACACATGCAATGACTCTAGTGGGTCCATATGTGGTTTGTGAAAAGAACACACATGCAATGACTCTAGTGGATCCATATGTGGTTTGGGGAAAAGAACACACATGCAATGACTCTAGTGCTGGTTTTAGTATAAGAACACACATGCAATGACTCTAGTGCTGGTTTTAGTATAAGAACACACATGCAATGACTCTAGTGGGTCCATATGTGGTTTGTGAAAAGAACACAATGCAATGACTCTAGTGGATCCATATGTGGTTTGTGGAAACGAACACACATGAAATGACCAATGGTTGATCCATATGTGGTTTGTGGAAAGAACACACATGCAATGACACTGGTTGATCCATGTGCGGTTTGTCGAAAGAACACACATGCAATGACTCTAGTGCTGGTTTTAGTATAAGAACACACATGCAATGTCTCTAGTGCTGGTTTTAGTATAAGAACACACATGCAATGACAGTGGTTGATCCATGTGTGGTTTGTCGAAAGAACACACATGCAATGACTCTAGTGCTGGTTTTAGTATAAGAACACACATGCAATGTCTCTAGTGCTGGTTTTAGTATAAGAACACACATGCAATGACAGTGGTTGATCCATATGTAGTTTGTGCAAAGAACACACATGCAATGACTCAGGGGGATCCATGTGTGGTTTGTGGAAAGAACACACATGCAATGACCACTGGTCGATCCATGTGTGTTTTGTGGAAAGAACACACATGCAATGACACTGGTGGATCCATATGTGGTTTGTGAAAAGAACACACATGCAATGACTCTAGTGCTGGTTTTAGTATAAGAACACACATGCAATGACTCTAGTGGGTCCATATGTGGTTTGTGAAAAGAACATACATGCAATGACTATTGGATCCATATGTGGTTTGTGGAAAAGAACACAGATGCAATGACCACTAGTTGATCCACATGTTGTTTGTGGAAAGAACACACATGCAATGACACTGGTTGATCCATGTGTGGTTTGTGGAAAGAACACACATGCAATGACTCTAGTGCTGGTTTTAGTATAAGAACACACATGCAATGACTCTAGTGCTGGTTTTAGTATAAGAACATACATGCAATCACACTGCTTAATCCATATGTGGTTTGTGGAAAGAACACACATGCAATGACGCATGGGGATCCATGTGTGGTTTGTGGAAAGAACACACATGCAATGACACTGGTTGATCCATATGTGGTTTGTGGAACGAACACACATGCAATGACTAAGGGGGATCCATGTGTGGTTTGTGGAAAGAACACACACGCAATGACCACTGGTCGATCCATGTGTGGTTTGTGGAATGAACACACATGCAATGAATCTGGTGGATCCATATGTGCTTTGTAAAAAGAACATGCATGTAATGACTCTAGTGCTGGTTTTCGTATAAGAACACACATGCAATGACTCTAGTGGGTCAATATGTGGTTTGTGAAAAGAACACAATGCAATGACTAGTGGATCCATATGTGGTTTGTGGAAAAGAACACACATGAAATGACCAATGGTTGATCCATATGTGGTTTGTGGAAAGAACACACATGCAATGACACTGGTTGATCCATGTGTGGTTTGTGGAAAGAACACACATGCAATGACTCTAGTGTTGGTTTTAGTATAAGAACACGCATGCAATGTCTCTAGTGCTGGTTTTAGTATAAGAACACACATGCAATGACACTGGTTGATCCATATGTGGTTTGTGGAAAGAACACACATGCAATGACTCAGGGGGATCCATGTGTGGTTTGTGGAAAGAACACACATGCAATGACCACTGGTCGATCCATGTGTGTTTTGTGGAAAGAACACACATGCAATGATACTGGTGGATCCATATGTGGTTTGTGAAAAGAACACACATGCAATGACTCTAGTGCTGGTTTTAGTATAAGAACACACATGCAATGACTCTAGTGGGTCCATATGTGGTTTGTGAAAAGAACACACATGCAATCACTCTAGTGGATCCATATGTGGTTTGTGGAAAAGAACAGACATGCAATGACCACTGGTTGATCCATATGTGGTTTGTGGAAAGAACACACATGCAATGACACTGGTTGATCCATGTGTGGTTTGTGAAAAGAACACACATGCAATGACTCTAGTGCTGGTTTTAGTATAAGAACACACATGCAATGACTCTAGTGATGGTTTTAGTATAAGAACACACATGCAATCACACTGGTTGATCCATATGTGGTTTGTGGAAAGAACACACATGCAAAGACTCATGGGGATTCCTGTGTGGTTTGTGGAAAGAACACACATGCAATGACACTGGTTGATCCATATGTGGTTTGTGGAAAGAACACACATGCAATGACTCAGGGGGATCCATGTGTGGTTTGTGGAAAGAACACACATGCAATGACCACTGGTCGATCCATGTGTGGTTTGTGGAAAGAACACACATGCAATGACACTGGTGGATCCTTATGTGGTTTGTGAAAATAACACACATGCAATGACTCTAGTGCTGGTTTTAGTATAAGAACACACATGCAATGACTCTAGTGGGTCCATATGTGGTTTGTGAAAAGAACACAATGCAATGACTCTAGTGGATCCATATGTGGTTTGTGGAAAAGAACACACATGCAATGACCACTGGTTGATCCATAAGTGGTTTGTGGAAAGAAGACACATCCAATAACACTGGTGGATCCAAATGTCGTTCATGACAGGAACACACATGCAATGACTCTAATGGATACATATGTGGTTTGTGGAAAGAACACACATGCAATGACCTCTAGTGGATACGTATGTGGTTTGTGGAAAAGAACACACATGCAATGACCACTTGTTGATCCATAAGTGGTTTTAGTATAAGAACACACATGCAATGACACTGTTTGATCCATATATGGTTTGTGGAAAGAACACACATGCAATGACTTAGGGGGATCCATGTGTGGCTTGTGGAAAGAACACACATGCAATGACCATTGGTCGATCGATGTGTGTTTTGTGGAAAGAACACACATGCAATGACACTGGTGGATCCATATGTGGTTTGTGAAAAGAACACACATGCAATGACTCTAGTGCTGGTTTTAGTATAAGAAGACACATGCAATGACTCTAGTGGGTCCATATGTGGTTTGTGAAAAGAACACACATGCAATGACTCTAGTGGATCCATATGTGGTTTGTGGAAAAGAACACACATGCAATGACTCTAGTGTTGGTTTTAGTATAAGAACACACATGCAATGACTGTTGTAGGGTCCCCAACCTTTAATAAGATTGAGCCCCCTGTGTTTACAATGCTAGTCCCTGGATCAATAGCTAGCATCCACAGTTTAGATGTAATATCAAGAAACAAAGGTCATAATACAACTTTATAACCAGGAATAAAATAATTTATTACATCAAACATAGCTCATTGGCTATTTACATTACATTGCAGCGGAATAACTATAGTCATGGGTCCTTCATCTTCAAAGTGCCACAGGCAGATGTTGGTTGTAGACTTTGTAATCCTAATCAATCAATCTTCACTAAAATCAATCAAACCTGCAACATTACAAGTTACAGCCACAAAGGTCAATACATTTGAATTGTATTGGCAAGTGATACTTTGGTAGTATAGTGGAGTCTAACATCTATATGCATTTGGCTAAGTGGAGTTGAGGCTTGCATTGCTCAAAATAGATTTTTCCCTATCATTTTGAAAATACTAAGTTTTTGTTTAGCAAAAACTTTCCCAAGGCATCTACCATTCAAAGACTGAAGATCCTTCTCGAGGCATCTACCAATCAATGACTGAAGTGCTTGGCAAAAACATTTTTCCCAATCTAAGATTTCAAGATCCTTGTACCAAGCCATCTCTCCATCAAAGATTGAGGAATTTCACACAACCCTTGTTCAACCCACAAATTTTAATTTAGAAATTTGAATGATGAGATTCTTGATTGCTTCCATGTCTTGATGCTCAAATTGTCCTTTACCAGGGACATGGCTAAGTACTTAGGTTTTACACTCTACAGAGGTGGTTCACTTTCCCCACAAGACTTGGTTTCCCAAGACAAGATCTTTCAGAAGCCTTCCCTTAGACCATCATGGACGCGTTCCAACCTATCAAACACTACCACCCACTGTCCATATGGCTAAGTTCTGGCAACCTATATGATCATGGCAGAGCCCATATTGCCAAGTGGTTGCACTTGAAACTTCTCAACATTTGACATCTCAAATCTCTTTATTCCTGGGTGGCCATCCACAAGTGAGATACACAAGCCATGTCCATGGCCTTGTGAACCACTCAACATAACCATTCCTTCCATTCCACCCAGGTGATTCATTAACTTAGTTGTTTTATTAAACAAAACATAAGTGCTCAGACTTAGAGATTTTTCATAGTATGAATATATTTTCCACCCATGTTTTCTATTAGCTAGGGTAAGCTTGATAGTAATAGGATTCTTAACTTAGGAAGATTTCCACTAAGGATTCATCTACTAGGTGCTACTATAGCAAAGACTATACTTTAGCAAAATAAAAACCATGCAAGTTTTACTTAGCAAAAACACTAATGCATAGTGAAAATAATGGGACAAAAGATATGAAGCATCACTTGCCTTTTTGGTAGAGGATATAGGTTCACTTCCTTGTCCTTGCAACAATCACACTCTTCAAGTCACTACAATTCCATCAAGCAAGGTACAACTCAATCTACCAATCAAGCAAAACACAAAATCAACTAACATTCCAAACTAAAGTCAAACAAACAATTTTTCACACACACAAAGTAATGGGATCTAAGTCATGCATAAGCATGCAAAGGTTGGTTCTATTGTAAGTATGGTCTTCACTAGGCTTCTAACTTTGTAAGTTCCAATTTGGTCATTTACCAAAATGGCAAAGTCATTTGCAAAGAGGGTCTCTATTAGATTCCTAAACTTTGTAAGATCCAAAATGGTCATTTACCAAAGTGGCAAAGTTAAAGTAATGCATGCAAGCATGCCAAGATTTGTTTTGTTTGAAAAAGTGGTTCCTAATGGGTCATAGACATTGGAGTACACCTATTGGTCATTTTGTGAAGTGGCTAAGTCATTTGCAAAAGGTTTCACTATAAAACCATTTGCAAAACAAAGTATCATTCTATGTGGTGTAGAAATATTTTTACTAAGGCACTAACCTATAGGGTTCACCAAATGAGTTGCTATTGCAAAACTTGGTGTTTGGGTCAGTACGTTTGGTCTAAACCATTTCTCAAAGTTTTTACTCAAAACATTTTCATAAACAAAACAATAGTTTTGTTTGGCTAGAAATGGACTAAACTAATTAATCTATTCTAAACCTTTACAAAAATCATTTTCCAAGACATAGGTTGGTTCCTAGGGTCAGTAAGGTCACAACAAACTTATTGGCAAAGGTTTGATCTCAAAAATCATTTTTAAACAATTTTTTTCTAATGTTAGCAAGCACACAAAAGAATCTGCAAAATCAAGCAAGCTAACAGATACTATTTGCTAAACTAAGGGCAGGGTTGGCTAGGTCTTCTTCTCCTGAATCCAACGACATCAAATTTGTAAAATTTGGACGTGTGGATCCAAAGATACAAGGGTTTGAAAATGGCAAATAAATCTGTTTTCAAATTTCTGTTAAACAGATCTAGTGCCACGCGTCGTGTTCTTATTCGCCCGTACCGGTTCGGCCGGATCGGCAACGTGGAACGTTAGATCTAAAGTGGATCATGCAGTCCAGAGGACATACCTCTTTGGTGTTAAGTAAACTAATCGTGAGCGCTAGATATAGATCGAACGGCTGCTAACAATCAGACCATCAACTGGCGGTGCTGCGGTGGCTAACGGCGGCGATGCTGTCGGTCGACGACGGAGGCGACGATGCAGGAAGTGGGAGAGGAAAAGGGAATGCTCACCATGCTCAGGGGGTCACGGCGATGCTCGGGGAGGTGTTGGTCGGGCGAGGGGCGCTCGGGTATGACTGCGATTGCTCGCCGGAGTGGAGGACGGCGTCGGGCGCTTCTGCTTGACGACGGGGATGGGGCTGCTGTCCACCAGAGGGCAAGAAACCGATGCCGTTAGATGCGCAAGGACACGGCGAATGTGTGTGCATGAACGAGAAGGCGCGGGGCGGTCAGATACTACATGTGGGCTTCGCCGGAGATGAAGCAGACGGTGGCGACGGTGGTCGTCGTCGTTGCCTATGCTGTAGATCACGAGAGGGCAAACCGAGAGTAGGGTCAGATGCACATGAGCAAGGCGATGCTGTGTGCGTGAACGAGAGGGGTCGGGGTGGTCGAGGCTTACCGGGGAACGTCGCCACAGTTGGAGCAGACGGCGGCGCTGGCTCAGAGCTTATCGAAGACGAGCTTACAGGGCACCCACGGATGAATGACTGGCACAGGAGGATGCGCCAGGATGCGGTGAGCGTGTTCGCGTGCAGAGGTAGGCGAGAGGCGGCGGGGTGTGGCCGGAATCGAGAGGGAGGCTCGTCAGAGACAGAGCGGCTCGGGGAGAAATTGGAGCGGCCTGGGGGCAGAGGGGAGGCGGTGTCTGGGGGAAATGGAAGAGGAGGAGCAGGCGGTTAAATGGGCGTTGTCACGGCGAGGTTTAAAGCACGGCGTTACTGCGAATTGATCGCGGCTTGAATGGCAGCAACGGCAGCGAGGTCTGGGGGAGACAGGGTCGCACGGGTGAGAAGAAGAACAGTGGTGGTGGGGTCTACCTGTCAGCGAAAGAGGGGAAGGAGGAGTGGGTCCAGACTGTCATTCACTCAGGGGGTTCTTTCCGCGGTAAAGAAAACGGTTCGCTCGGGGGGGAAATAAGAGGAGGTGGGGTCATCTCGTCAGCGAGTGAGTGAGAGGGAGAAGTGGGTCCGGGCTGTCATTGACTTAGCGGGTCAGAAACAAGGTGTAAAACGATTCTCTGCGGGGAGGGAATACTGGGCTGGTTACTGGGCCTTAGTGGGTTGCTGGGCTGGGCTGTCCTTTTCCTATTTTTTCTGTCTGTTTTCTTTTTCCTTTTCTAATTCTTTTTCTGTTTTGAATTTCAATCAATTTCTCAAGCAATCAAACCATTCAAACAATTCAAACAATCACTCAACTTTGTACTTTGAATTTGGTTCTGTTTATTAACATAATCCAAATTCAAAATAAAATAATATTTTTATTTATTTTAGGATCCATTCAATAATTAAATAAAATGGATCTTTAGTTTATTAATAGTGTTTGATTTATTTAATAAAATTTCCATTTGAAATCCAATTATTTTCAAAACCAAACCAGAAGGTTTTATTTGAAAAATAAAAGAATACTTGGAAACTTATTTAAATAAATAAATAAGTTTTGGTGTTTAATTAAAATGGGAAAGCCTTTACTTAAATAAAATTGGATATTTAAATCCTTATTATTTTATTTAAATAATTCTTTACTCATTTTAATCAAAACCTTTTAATAAAAGATTTCAAAGTAGTAATAAAATACTTGGTGTTCATTTAAAATGGGAAAAGCCTTTACTTAAATAAAATTGGATATTTAAATCCTTATTATTTTATTTAAATAAACCTTTACTCATTTTATCAAAACAAAATATTTTATTACAAAAGCTTGGCCAAAATTAATTTGGCTCACCTTTTCATTTGAAAACAAAGTCTTTTATTAAAAGATCTAAATTAGTGTTTCCAAAACAATTTATTTTCCTTTGATAAATGTTTATCCTTATAAATCCCTTTAGGATTATTTGTTCACCATTTGGTATGGGGTTTAGATGAGAGCTTTAAAGGCTTTGGAAATTCAATTTCCTTATCTTATTATAGTCATAAGATTTTGTCTATGGTTCCAAACTAAGTGAAACCAATCTCTAAGGTCTTTCTTGATCCTTTGTGAATATTTGTTGATCAGATTTGGTATGGATCAAATCCATAGGCTTGGGGATACTTTGGAAAATGATTTCCTTCCATTAGGGTTTAGGGATTTTGATTTACTTTCCTAGTGTTCAAATTTCCAGATACATTCATTGAGGAATGCATTTCCCTTGATTTGGATTTTTGTTGAATTCAAACTTCTACCAAAGTTTGTTCAAGATGGGATTTTAAGTTTCCTTGTAGAAACAAAAGTTTCTTTTCACCCTGATTTTCAACAAAGTTTATTTTGTTTAATTATTTTTCACATTACAAGATTTGGAAAATCTTGGGATGTGACAACTCTAGTGTTGGATTTAGTATAAGAACACACATGCAATGACTCTAGTGGGTCCATATGTGGTTTGTGAAAAGAACACACATGCAATGACTCTAGTGGATACATATGTGGTTTGTGGAAAAGAACACATATGCAATGACCACTGGTTGATCCATAAGTGGTTTGTGGAAAGAACACACATGCAGTGAACACTGGTTGATCCATGTGTGGTTTGTGGAAAGAACACACATGCAATGACTCAGGGAGATCCATGTGTGGTTTGTGGAAAGAACACACATGCAATGACAACTGGTCGATCCATGTGTGTTTTGTGGAAAGAACACACATGCAATGAAACTGGTCGATCCATATGTGGTTTTTGAAAAGAACACACTTGCAAAGACTCTAGTGCTGGTTTTAGTATAAGAACACACATGCAATGACTCTAGTGGGTCCATATGTGGGTTGTGAAAAGAACACACATGCAATGACTCTAGTGGATCCATATGTGGTTTGTGGAAAAGAACACACATGCAATGACCACTGGTTGATCCATAAGTGGTTTGTGGAAAGAAGACACATGCAATGACACTGGTGGATCCAAATGATGTTCATGACAGGAACACACATGCAATGACTCTAGTGGATACATATGTGGCTTGTGGAAAGAACACACATGCAATGAACTATAGTGGATACATATGTGGTTTGTGGAAAAGAACACACATGCAATGACCACTGGTTGATCCATAAGTGGTTTGTGGAAAGAACACACATGCAGTGAACACTTGTTGAACCACGTGTGGTTTGTGGAAAGAACACAATGCAATGACTCAGGGGGATCCATGTGTGGTTTGTGGAAAGAACACACATGCAATGGCCACTGGTCGATCCATGTGTGTTTTGTGGAAAGAACACACATGCAATGACCCTGGTGGATACATATGTGGTTTGTGAAAAGAACACACATGCAATGAGTCTAGTGTTGGTTTTAGTATAAGAACACACATGTAATGACTCTAGTGGGTCCATATGTTTTTTTCGAAAAGAACACAATGCAATGACTCTAGTGGATCCATATGTGGTTTGTGGAAAAGAACACACATGAAATGACCACTGGTTTATCCATATGTGGTTTGTGGAAAGAACACACATGCAATGACACTGGTTGATACATGTGTGGTTTGTGGAAAGAACACACATGCAATGACTATAGTGTTGGTTTTAGTATAAGAACACACATGCAATGTCTCTAGTGCTGGTTTTAGTATAAGAACACACATGCAATGACACTGGTTGATCCATATGTGGTTTGTGGAAAGAACACACATGCAATGACTCAAGGGGATCCATGTGTGGCTTGTAGAAAGAACACACTTGTAATGACTCAGGGGATCCATGTGTGGTTTGTGGAAAGTACACACATGCAATGACCAATGGTGGATCCATGTGTGGTTTGTGGAAAGAACACACATGCAATGACTCAGGGGGATCCATGTGTGGTTTGTAGAAAGAACACACATGCAATGACTCTAGTGCTGTTTTTAGTATAACAACACACATGCAATGACTCTAGTGCTGGTTTTAGTATAAGAACACACATGCAATGACTCTAGTGTTGGTTTTAGTATAATAACACACATGCAATGACTCTAGTGGGTCCATATGTGGTTTGTGAAAAGAACACACATGCAATGACTCTAGTGGATCCATATGTGGTTTGTGGAAAAGAACACACATGCAATGACCACTTGTTGATCCATATGTGGTTTGTGGAAAGAACACACATGCAATGACGACTGGTCGATCCATATGTGGTTTGTGAAAATAACACACATACAATGACTCTAGTGCTGGTTTTAGTATAAGAACACACATGCAATGACACTACTGCTGGTTTTAGTATGAGAACACACATGCAATGACTCTAGTGGGTCCATATGTGGTTTGTGAAAAGAACACACATGCAATGACTCTAGTGGATACATATGTGGTTTGTGGAAAAGAACACACATGCAATGGCCACTGGTTGATCCATAAGTGGTTTGTGGAAAGAACACACATGAAGTGAACACTGGTTGATCCATGTGTGGTTTATGGAAAGAACACACATGCAATGACTCAGGGGGATCCATGTGTGGTTTGTGGAAAGAACACACATGCAATGACCACTGGTCGATCCATGTGTGTTTTGTGGAAAGAACACACATGCCATGACACTCGTGGATCCATATGTGGTTTGTGAAAAGAACACACATGCAATGACTCTAGTGGGTCTATATGTGGTTTGTGAAAAGAACACACATGCAATGACTCTAGTGGATCCATATGTGGTTTGTGGAAAAGAACACACATGCAATGACCACTGGTTGATCCATAAGTGGTTTGTGGAAAGAAGACACATGCAATGACACTGGTGGATCCAAATGTTGTTCATGACAGGAACACACATGCAATGACTCTAGTGGATACATATGTGTCTTGTGGAAAGAACACACATGCAATGAACTATAGTGGATACATATGTGGTTTGTGGAAAAGAACACACATGCAATGAACACTGGTTGATCCATAAGTGGTTTGTGGAAAGAACACACATGCAGTGGACACGAGTTGAACCATGTGTGGTTTGTGGAAAGAACAAACATGCAATGACTCAGGGGGATCCATTTGTGGTTTGTGGAAAGAACACACATGCAATGACCACTGGTCGATCCATGTGTGTTCTCTGGAAAGAACACACATGCAATGACACAGGTGGATCCATATGTAGTTTGTGAAAAGAACACGCATGCAAGGACTCTAGTGCTGGTTTTAGTATAAGAACACACATGCAATGACTCTAGTGGGTCCAGATGTGGTTTGTGAAAAGAACACACATGCAATGACTCTAGTGGATCCATATGTGGTCTGTGGAAAAGAACACACATGAAATGACCACTGGTTTATCCATATGTGGTTTGTGGAAAGAACACACATGCAATGACACTGGTTGATACATGTGTGGTTTGTGGAAAGAACACACATGCAATGACTCTAGTGTTGGTTTTAGTATAAGAACACACATGCAATGTCTCTAGTGCTGGTTTTAGTATAAGAACACACATGCAATGACACTGGTTGATCCATATGTGGTTTGTGGAAAGAACACACATGCAATGACTCAAGGGGATCCATGTGTGGCTTGTAGAAAGAACACACATGTTATGACTTAGGGGGATCCATGTGTGGTTTGTGGAAAGTACACACATGCAATGACCAATGGTGGATCCATGTGTGGTTTGTGGAAAGAACACACATGCAATGACTCTACTGCTGGTTTTAGTATAAGAACACAAATGCAATGACTCTAGTGCTGATTTTAGTATAAGAACACACATGCAATGACTCTAGTGATGGTTTTAGTATAATAACACACATGCAATGACTCTTGTGGGTCCATATGTGTTTTGTGAAAAGAAGACACATGCAAAGACTCTAGTGGATCCATATGTGGTTTGTGGAAAAGAACACACATGCAATGACCACTTGTTGATCCATATGTGGTTTGTGGAATGAACACACATGCAATGACCACTAGTCGATCCATATGTGGTTTGTGAAAAGAACACACATGCAATGACTCTAGTGCTGGTTTTAGTATGAGAACACACATGCAATGACTCTAGTGCTGGTTTTAGTATGAGAACACACATGCAATGACTCTAGTGGGTCCATGTGTGGTTTGTGGAAAGAACACAACTGCAATGACTCTAGGAGTGGTTTTAGTATAAGAACACACGTGCAATGACTCTAGTGCTGGTTTTAGTATAAGAACACACATGCAATGACTCTAGTGCTAGTTTTAGTATAGGAACACACATGCAATGACTCTAGTGGGTCCATATGTGGTTTCTGAAAAGAACACACATGCAATGACTCTAGTGGATCCATATGTGGTTTGTGGAAAAGAACACACATGCAATGACCACTGGTTGATCCATAAGTGGTTTGTGGAAAGAACACACATGAAGTGAACACTGGTTGATCCATGTGTGGTTTGTGGAAAGAACACACATGCAATGACACAGGGGGATCCATGTGTGGTTTGTGGAAAGAACACACATGCAATGACCACTGATGGATCCATGTGTGGTTTGGGGAAAGAACACACATGCAATGACTCTAGTGCTGTTTTTAGTATAACAACACACATGCAATGACTCTAGTGCTGGTTTTAGTATAAGAACACACATGCAATGACTCTAGTGCTGGTTTTAGTATAATAACACACATGCAATGACTCTAGTGGGTCCATATGTGGTTTGTGAAAAGAACACACATGCAATGACTCTAGTGGATCCATATGTGGTTTGTGGAAAAGAACACACATGCGATGACCACTTGTTGATCCATATGTGGTTTGTGGAGAGAACACACATGCAATGACGACTGGTCGATCCATATGTGGTTTGTGAAAAAAACACACATGCAATGACTCTAGTGCTGGTTTTAGTATAAGAACACACATGCAATGACTCTAGTGCTGGTTTTAGTATGAGAACACACATGCAATGACTCTAGTGGGTCCATATGTGGTTTGTGAAAAGAACACACATGCAATGACTCTAGTGGATACATATGTGGTTTGTGGAAAAGAACACACATGCAATGGCCACTGGTTGATCCATAAGTGGTTTTTGGAAAGAACACACATGAAGTGAACACTGGTTGATCCATGTGTGGTTTGTGGAAAGAACACACATGCAATGACTCAGGGGGATCCATGTGTGGTTTGTGGAAAGAACACACATGCAATGACCACTGGTCGATCCATGTGTGTTTTGTGGAAAGAACACACATGCCATGACACTCGTGGATCCATATGTGGTTTGTGAAAAGAACACACATGCAATGACTCTAGTGCTGGTTTTAGTATAAGAACACACATGCAATGACTCTAGTGGGTCTATATGTGGTTTGTGAAAATAACACACATGCAATGACTCTAGTGGATCCATATGTGGTTTGTGGAAAAGAACACACATGCAATGACCACTGGTTGATCCATAAGTGGTTTGTGGAAAGAAGACACATGCAATGACACTGGTGGATCCAAATGTTGTTCATGACAGGAACACACATGCAATGACTCTAGTGGATACATATGTGGCTTGTGGAAAGAACACACATGCAATGAACTATAGTGGATACATATGTGGTTTGTGGAAAAGAACACACATGCAATGACCACTGGTTGATCCATAAGTGGTTTGTGGAAAGAACACACATGCAGTGAACACGAGTTGAACCATGTGTGGTTTGTGGAAAGAACACACATGCAATGACTTATTGGGATCCATGTGTGGTTTGTGTAAAGAGCACACATGCAATGACCACTGGTCGATCCATGTGTGTTTTGTGGAAAGAACACACATGCAATGACCCTGGTGGATACATATGCGGTTTGTGAAAAGAACACACATGCAATGACTCTAGTGTTGGTTTTACTATAAGAACACACATGCAATGACTCTAGTGGGTCCATATGTGGTTTCTGAAAAGAACACAATGGAATGACTCTAGTGGATCCATATGTGGTTTGTGGAAAAGAACACACATGAAATGACCACTGGTTTATCCATATGTGGTTTGTGGAAAGAACACACATGCAATGACACTGGTTGATCCATGTGTGGTTTGTGGAAAGAACACACATGCAATGACTCTAGTGCTGGTTTTAGTATAAGAACACACATGCAATGTCTCTAGTGTTGGTTTTAGTATAAGAACACACATGAAATGACACTGGTTGATCCATATGTGTTTTGTGGAAAGAACAAACATGCAATGACTCAGGGGGATCCATGTGTGGTTTGTGGAAAGAACACACATGCAATGACCATTGGTCGATCCATGTGTGTTTGGTGGAAAGAACACACATGCAATGACATAGGTGGATCCATATGTAGTTTGTGAAAAGAACACACATGCAAGGACTCTAGTGCTGGTTTTAGTATAAGAACACACATGCAATGACTCTAGTGGGTCCAGATGTGGTTTGTGAAAAGAACACACATGCAATGACTCTAGTGGATCCATATGTGGTTTGTGGAAAAGAACAGACATGCAATGACTCTAGTGCTGGTTTTAGTATAAGAACACACATGCAATGACTCTAGTGTTGGTTTTAGTATAAGAACACACATGCAATGACTCTAGTGGGTCCATATGTGGTTTGTGAAAAGAACACACATGCAATGACTCTAGTGGATCCATGTGTGGTTTGTGGAAAAGAACACACATGCAATGACCACTGGTTGATCCATAAGTGGTTTGTGGAAAGAACACACATGGAGTGAACACTGGTTGATCCATGTGTGGTTTGTGGAAAGAACACACATGCAATGACTTAGGGGGATCCATGTCTGGTTTGTGGAAAGAACACACATGAAATGACTCAGGGGGATCCATGTGTGGTTTGTGGAAAGAACACACATGCAATGACCACTGGTGGATCCATGTGTGGTTTGGGGAAAGGACACACATGCAATGAGTCTAGTGCTGTTTTTAGTATAACAACACACATGCAATGACTCTAGTGCTGGTTTTAGTATAAGAATACACATGCAATGACACTGGTTGATCCATATGTGGTTTGTGGAAAGAACACACATGCAATGACTCAGGGGGATCCATGTGTGGTTTCTAGAAAGAACACACATGCAATGACCACTGGTCGATCCATGTGTGTTTTGTGGAAAGAACACACATGCAATGACACTGGTGGATCCATATGTGGTTTGTGAAAAGAACACACATGCAATGACTCTAGTGCTGGTTTTAGTATAAGAACACACATGCAATGACTCTAGTGCTGGTTTTAGTATGAGAACACACATGCAATGACTCTAGTGGGTCCATATGTGGTTTGTGAAAAGAACACACATGCAATGACTCTAGTGGATCCATATGTGGTTTGTGGAAAATAACACACATACAATGACCACTTGTTGATCCATAAGTGGTTTGTGGAAAGAACACACATGAAGTGAACACTGGTTGATTCCTGTGTGGTTTATGGAAAGAACACACATGCAATGACTCAGGGGGATCCATGTGTGGTTTGTGGAAAGAACACACATGAAATGACACTGGTGGATCCATATGTGGTTTGTGAAAAGAACACACATGCAATGACTCTAGTGCTGGTTTTAGTATAAGAACACACATGCAATGACTCTAGTGCTGGTTTTAGTATAAGAACACACATGCAATGACTCTAGTGGGTCCATATGTGGTTTGTGAAAAGAACACACATGCAATGACTCTAGTGGATACATATGTGGTTTGTGGAAAAGAACACACATACAATGACCACTGGTTGATCCATAAGTGGTTTGTGGAAAGAACACACATGAAGTGAACACTGGTTGATCCATGTGTGGTTTGTGGAAAGAACACACATGCAATGACTCAGGGGGATCCATGTGTGGTTTGTGGAAAGAACACACATGCAATGGCCACTGGTGGATCCATGTGTGGTTTGGGGAAAGAACACACATGCAATGACTCTAGTGCTGTTTTTAGTATAACAACACACATGCAATGACTCTAGTGCTGGTTTTAGTATAAGAACACACATGCAATGACACTGGTTGACCCATATGTGGTTTGTGGAAAGAACACACATGCAATGACTCAGGGGGATCCATGTGTGGTTTGTACAAAGAACACACATGCAATGACCACTGGTCGATCCATGTGTGTTTTTTGAAATGAACACACATGCAATGACACTGGTGGATCCATATGTGGTTTGTGAAAAGAACACACATGCAATGACTCTAGTGCTGGTTTTAGTATAAGAACACACATGCAATGACTCTAGTGCTGGTTTTAGTATGAGAACACACATGCAATGACTCTAGTGGGTCCATATGTGGTTTGTGAAAAGAACACACATGCAATGACTCTAGTGGATACATATGTGGTTTGTGTAAAAGAACACACATACAATGACCACTGGTTGATCCATAAGTGGTTTGTGGAAAGAACACACATGAAGTGAACACTGGTTGATCCATGTGTGGTTTGTGGAAAGAACACACATGCAATGACTCAGGGGGATCCATGTGTGGTTTGTGGAAAGAACACACATGCAATGACCACAGGTCGATCCATGTGTGTTTTGTGGAAAGAACACACATGCCATGACACTCGTGGATCCATATGTGGTTTGTGAAAAGAACACACATGCAATGACTCTAGTGCTGGTTTTAGTATAAGAACACACATGCAATGACTCTAGTGGGTCTATATGTGGTTTGTGAAAACAACACACATGCAATGACTCTAGTGGATCCATATGTGGTTTGTGGAAAAGAACACAAATGCAATGACCACTTGGTCATCCATCAGTGGTTTGTGGAAAGAAGACACATGCAATGACACTTGTGGATCCAAATGTTATTCATGACAGGAACACACATGCAATGGCTCTAGTGGAAACAAATGTGGTTTGTGGAAAGAACACACATGCAATGAACTCTAGTGGATACATATGTGGTTTGTGGAAAAGAACACACATGCAATGACCACTGGTTGATCCATAAGTGGTTTGTGGAAAGAACACACATGAAGTGAACACTAGTTGAACCATGTGTGGTTTGTGGAAAGAACACACATGCAATGACTCAGGCGGATCCATGTGTGGTTTTGGGAAAGAACACACATGCAATGGCCACTGGTCGATCCATGTGTGTTTTGTGGAAAGAACACACATGCAATGACCCTGGTGGATACATATGTGGTTTGTGAAAAGAACACACATGCAATGACTCTAGTGCTGGTTTTAGTATAAGAACACACATGCAATGACTCAAGTGGGTCCATATGTGGTTTGTGAAAAGAACACAATGCAATGACTCTAGTGGATCCATATGTGGTTTGTGGAAAAGAACACACATGAAATGACCACTGGTTTATCCATATGTGGTTTGTGGAAAGAACACACATGCAATGACACTGGTTGATCCATGTGTGGTTTGTGGAAAGAACACACATGCAATGACTCTAGTGCTGGTTTTAGTATAAGAACACACATGCAATGTCTCTAGTGCTGGTTTTAGTATAAGAACACACATGCAATCACACTGGTTGATCCATATGTGGTTTGTGGAAAGAACACACATGCAATGACTCAGGGGGATCCATGTGTGGTTTCTAGAAACAACACACATGCAATGGCCACTGGTCGATCCATGTGTGTTTTGTGGAAAGAACACACATGCAATGACACTGGTGGATCCATATGTGGTTTGTGAAAAGAACACACATGCAATGACTCTAGTGCTGGTTTTAGTATAAGAACACATATGCAATGACTCTAGTGCTGGTTAGTATGAGAACACACATGCAATGAGTCTAGTGGGTCCATATGTGGTTTGTGAAAAGAACACACATGCAATGACTCTAGTGGATACATATGTGGTTTGTGGAAAAGAACACACATACAATGACCACTGGTTGATCCATAAGTGGTTTGTGGAAAGAACACACATGAAGTGAACACTGGTTGATCCATGGGTGGTTTGTGGAAAGAACACACATGCAATGACTCAGGGGGATCCATGTGTGGTTTGTGGAAAGAACACACATGCAATAACCATTGGTCAATCCATGTGTGTTTTGTGGAAAGAACACACATGCCATGACACTCGTGGATCCATATGTGGTTTGTGAAAAGAACACACATGCAATGACTCTTGTGCTGGTTTTAGTATAAGAACAGACATGCAATGACTCTAGTGGGTATGTATGTGATTTGTGAAAAGAACACACATGCAATGACTCTAGTGGATCCATATGTGGTTTGTGGAAAAGAACACAAATGCAATGACCACTTTTTGATCCATAAGTGGTTTGTGGAAAGAAGACACATGCAATGACACTGGTGGATCCAAATGTTGTTCATGACAGGAACACACATGCAATGGCTCTAGTGGAAACATATGTGGTTTGTGGAAATAACACACATGCAGTGAACTCTAGTGGATACATATGTGGTTTGTGCAAAAGAACACACATGCAATGACCACTGGTTGATCCATAAGTGGTTTGTGGAAAGAACACACATGCAGTGAACACTAGTTGAACCATGTGTGGTTTGTGGAAAGAACACACATGAAGTGAACACTGGTTGATCCATGGGTGGTTTGTGGAAAGGACACACATGCAATGGCCACTGGTCGATCCATGTGTGTTTTGTGGAAAGAACACACATGCAATGACCCTGGTGGATACATATGTGGTTTGTGAAAAGAACACACATGCAATGACTCTAGTGCTGGTTTTAGTATAAGAACACACAGGCAATGACTCTAGTGGGTCCATATGTGGTTTGTGAAAAGAACACAATGCAATGACTCTAGTGGATCCATATGTGGTTTGTGGAAAAGAACACACATGAAATGACCACTGGTTTATCCATATGTGGTTTGTGGAAAGAACACACATGCAATGACACTGGTTGATCCATGTGTGGTTTGTGGAAAGAACACACATGCAATGACTTTAGTGCTGGTTTTAGTATAAGAACACACATGCAATGTCTCTAGTGCTGGTTTTAGTATAAGAACACACATGCAATGACACTGGTTGATCCATATGTGGTTTGTGGAAAGAACACACATGCAATGACTCAGGGGGATCCATGTGTGGTTTCTGTAAACAACACACATGCAATGACCACTGGTCGATCCATGTGTGTTTTGTGGAAAGAACACACATGCAATGACACTGGTGGATCCATATGTGGTTTGTGAAAAGAACACACATGCAATGAATCTAGTGCTGGTTTTAGTATGAGAACACACATGCAATGAGTCTAGTGGGTCCATATGTGGTTTGTGAAAAGAACACACATGCAATGACTCTAGTGGATACATATGTGGTTTGTGGAAAAGAACACACATACAATGACCACTGGTTGATCCATAAGTGGTTTGTGGAAAGAACACACATGAAGTGAACACTGGTTGATCCATGTGTGGTTTGTGGAAAGAACACACATGCAATGACTTAGGGGGATCTTGTCAGACCCCTCCTTTATAAAGGAAAGGATCCCTGTGATTGCAATGCTAGTCCCTGGATCAATGCTAGCATCCACAGTTTAAGATGAAGTACACAGATACAAAGGTCGTTTATTACATTCATTCCAGAGATAAAACATAGTCTTTTACAACTCAGGGCCAAAGGCCTAATACAAGAGTTTATGGAATAAGTAAATAAACATAAGTCTTCATCTTCATGTGCCACAGGCAAGCATGTTGAGTGTAGACTAATGACTCCTATTCATCATCGGAGTAACCTGCAACATTACAAGTTACAGCCACAGAGGGTCAATACTTTGGAATAGTATTGGCAAGTGATACCTTAGCTTATTTAAAGTGGACTATAATACTATATGCATTTGGCTAAGTGGAGCTTAGGCTTGCATTGCTCAAAATAGATTTTTCCTTATCATTTGAAAACACTAAGTTTTTGTTTGGCACAAACCACCCAAGGCATCTACCAATCAAAGATTGAAGATCCTTTAACCCTTGTTCAACCACAAGTTATTACTTAGAAATTGGGATGAGGAGATTCTTGATAGCTTCCATGTCTTAATGCTCAAATTGTCCTTTTCCAGGGACATGGCTAAGTACTTAGATTTTACACTGCAGAGGTGGTGCACTTTCCCACAAGACTTGGTTTCACCAAGACAAGATCTTTCGTAAGCCTTCCTTAGACCAACATGGACGCGCTCCAACCTATCAAACCCCTACCACCCACTGTCCATTTGGCTAAGTTATTGCAACCTATATGATCCAGGCAGAGCCCATAATGCCATGTGGCTGCACTTGAAGCTTCTCAACATTTGACATCTCAAATCTCTTTGTTCCTGGGTGGCCATCCACAAGTGAGATACACAAGGTTCACCAGTCCCCTGGCCTTGTGTAACCACTCAACACAAACCATTCCTTCCATTCCACCTGTGTGATTCATTCACTTAGTTGTTTTATTAAACAAAACATAAGTCCACAGACTTAGAAATTTTCCATAGTATGAGTATATATTCCACCCTTGTTTTCTATTAGCTAAGCTAAGCATGAAAGTAATAGGAATCTTAACTTAGGAAATTTCTACTAAGGTTTCATCTACTAGGTTTTCCCATAGCATAGTTTATACTTAGCAAAATCCATGCAAGTCCTACTTAGAAATATCACTAATGCATAGTGAAAATATTGGGACAAAAGTATGAAGCATCACTTGCCTTGGTAATGAGGAGAGTAGCACTCTTCACAGTCACAATAACTAGCAAAATCTACACAAAATTGTAGCATACAATTACACACAATTCATATACAATCAAAAATAATATGAATGCATGCATGCATGAATTTACTAAGTGGGGATTTTGAAAAAACTCTACCAAGCATGTGCATGTTTACAGAAACATAACAAGACACAAAAATTTGCCAAAACAAACTTATTTAACCCTAAAACAAATTACTAAACTAAATCCATACTCAAAATAGCCTTAGACCTGTTTCTACGAATAAAGTCATTCTAATGGTTACTATATGTCAAACACTTTGTATAAACAGAAAGGCCTTGATTCACTGATTCCAACGGTATAAAGTTTGCAAAATTCCAACATGGAAATCAAAAGTTATAGGCAATTGAAAATTGGATCCAATTCTGATTTAAAATCTGTTTTTAGATCTGTTCCTAGCCACGCGTCGCGTTGTGATTGGCGCGTACCGGTTCGCACCGGATCAAGCTCTGCAGCCGTAGGATCTAAACAGATTGTGCGCTCCAGATCGCGTACCTCTTCGACGATTAATGAATCTATCCTAACGCTTGGATCAAGATCCAACGGCGCGCGAGAGAGCGACCATGTCCTGGCGGCGCGCGGCGTCAGCGAGCGGCGGAGCGCTCGGTCTACGGCGGCGCTAGCGTTCCAGATCGTCCGCGAGAGGAAGAAGGGTCATACCAGGTTCGCAGGAAGCTGCTGAAGCTCAAGGTAGCGTCGGTTTGCGAAGGGGCGTGCTGTCACGGTGATGATTCCTCGTCGGAGTTGTGCACGGCGTCGGGTGGTTGTTGTCGGAGTCATTGCCGAGGTTTCGCGTCGCCCTAACACAAGCCAGAGGGTTTAGGAGATGCGCAAGAACGTGGTGAACAATCTCGTGTGAGTCAGAAGTGAAGGGGCGCACGGGACTTACGGAATTTGGTCGCCGGAGTCGAGGTGGTCGTCAGATGCTTGCGGCGTCGAGCGGAAACGGCGACCTAGGGCAGTACAGGATGAACTGGGGGTCAGGAGGTGCGCAAAGAGATTGCAAAACTGCTCGTTTGAACCAGAGGGGAAGGGGCGCACGGGGTTTACCGGAATCGATCGCCGGAGTGAGATCTGTCTGCGGCGGTGCAAGGATGATTGTGTGCAGCCTGGTGGCGGCGAGGTGGTGCTAAGTGAGGGGAAATGGCCGCGGTGTAGAGGGGATCTTATAGCCAGAGGCTCGACAGGAAACGCTCGTCACATCAATGCCAATTAAGCTCGGGTATCATCACAACGCCACAAGCGGAGATGGTGCGTGGATTCAGGGGAAGACGATCGACGTGGAGGAGGCCCGCCGTGAGCCGGCGCGCGAGGTGGAGGTGGGGTCTGTCTGCTGCTGATCGAATGCGCAGGCCAAGGTGAGAGAAGAAAAGAACATCCCCGGGTGGGCTAGTTGGGCTCGATTCGTTGCTAGTCCAGAAACCTGGCGCGCGGCCCTTTTCATTTGATTGCTTCTTTTATTTTTTCTAATTCTATTTTCTGAAATGATTTTGATATGAATTCAAATCCTTTTTGAATTTAAACAGTTCTGGGGACCTTTGCAGGGTTCTGTGGTTTCAAAACCAGTTATTTAAACATGTAGTTACCCTACAAGGGCTTGGTCAAGCTTGGGCTTAACAATCAGAGACTTTGTCTCTGGTTTGCAAATGTTTTAAAACAAAATAGGGTTTTGAAATTTATTTCTAAGTTGAAAACTTTGGTCAAACTTTTACACCTAAACTTTCCAACAATGGAGGCAAGTAAACAAGTTACTAAACATTCAAGTTTCAAAGGGTGATGGCCATTTGAATCAAATTTGTTCACATGAAATCATAGCACAAGCTTCTGCTTCTGAAATGATTTTGAGAAAAACCCTAAATGATGAAGGATGCAAGGATGATATGAATGAGCTTTGAAATATGATTTTAGGGATGTTACAAATCTAACCCCCTTAAGATGAATCTCGCCCTCGAGATTCGGATTGGCTAGCAAATAGGTGAGGGTGGTCTTTCTGAAGATCATCTTCTCTTTCCCATGTTGCTTCCTCTTCGGAATGATGATTCCATTGCACCTTGCAAAACTTGATAGTTTTTGTCCTTGTGACTCTTCTCATGTCTCAAGAACCTTGACAGGCTTTTCTTCATAGGTGAGATCACTTTCTAGTTGGACTTCTTCCAAAGGTATGGTATCCTTCAGAGAAGATTCTTCCATTTCTGGGTGACATTTCTTGAGATGACTCACATGAAAAACATTATGGACTGCTAATAAAGATGCTGGCAGTTCGATTTCATATGCAACTTCTCCCTTGCGACTTAGAATGTTGAATGGCCCAACATATCTTGGTGCCAACTTTCCTTTGACTCCAAATCTTTTCACTCCACGAAGTGGTGATATTCTAAGATAAGCTCTATCCCCAACTTCATAGGTGACTTCACGCTTAGAATCATGTAGCTTTTCCGTCGAGACCGTGCTATCTTCAACCTGTCCTTAACCAATTTGACCTTTCTTCGGTGTCTTTGATAAGATCTGGTCCAAACAAACTTCTTTCTCCCACACCATTCCATAGCAATGGGTGGTACACTTTCTTCCAGAGAGAAACTCAAATGGTGCCATCCCAATGCTAGATTGGTAATCGTTATTGTAAGAGAACTCTGCGTAAGCGCACTTTCATCCCAACTTGCTCCATAGTCTAGGGCACATGCCCTCAACATGTCTTCAAGAATTTGATTAGTCCTTTCTTTGTCCATCAGTTTGAGGATGAAAAGCAAGGCTGAATTCCAACCTCGCTCCTAAAGACTCATGAAGTCATCTCCAAAAGTGAGAAGTGAACTGAGTTCCTCTATCAGACACAATACTCTTAGGTACACCGTGAAGGCATACAATTATGCTCATGTAGATTCTGGCTAACTTGGCACTGGTATAAGTTGTCTTTACGGGTATAAAATGAGCCACTTTAGTTAGGCGATCCACTACTACCCATATGGAATCATACCCTGACCTGGTCCTTGGTAATCCGGTAATGAAATCCATACCAATATTTTCCCACTTCCATTCAGGAATAGGCAGTGGTTGAAGCAAACCTGCTGGTTTCGATGCTCGCTTTCACTCTACTACACACATCACACAAAGCAATGTGTTCGGCGATGTCCCTTTTGAGATTGTTCCACCAAAATCTTTCTTTCATATCCATGTACATTTTGGTGTTTCCCGGGTGAATAGAATATGGAGAGTTATGGGCTTCTTGTAGAATCAGTTTCCGCAATTCCGGATCTTGTGGAACACAACACGCTTCCGTGCCATAAAGTACCTTGTTCGTCTATATGGAAACTTTTAGCTTTCCCTTGGCTAATCCTTTCCTTAATCTCTTCGATTTCTTTATCCGTCTTTTGGGCTTCTTTAATCTTATCCAACAGAGTGGGTTGAACATCCAAAGACATGAGATTTCCTTCTGGCACAATCTCCAACCTGAGTTCCTTGAATTGCTTACACAAGTCATCTGGCAATTCACGTTTGGTAAGACCATTTACAAACGTCTTACGAGTTAGAGCATCTGCTACTACATTTGCTTTACCGGGGTGGTATTGCAAACTTAAGTCGTAATCCTTGATAAGTTCTAGCCATCTCCTTTGTCTCATATTGATTTCCTTCTGGCTGAAGATATATTTTAGACTCTTGTGATCCGTGAATACTTCACAACGCTTTCCCAAAAGGTAGTGTCTCCATGTTTTGAGTGCATGGACAACAACGGCTAACTCTAAATCATGAGTAGGATAGTTTACTTCATGAGTTTTGAGTTGTCTCGAGGCATAAGCCACAACTTTTCTGCCTTGCATAAGTACGGCACCTAATCCTTGATGAGAAGCATCACAATACACTTGGAAATCCTTTTCCAAGTCTGGTAGGCACAAAACTGGTGCTGACACAAGTCTCTTCTTTAATTCTTGAAAGCTGAGTTCACAACCTTCAGACCAAGCAAATTTCTTATCTTTCTTTAACAATTCTGTCATTGGTTTGGCAACCTTTGAAAAAATTTCAATGAACCTTCTGTAATAACCTGCTAAGCCGAGGAAACTGCGAACTTCTTTCACATTCTTGGGAGATTCCCATTCTATCACTGCTGAAACTTTAGCAGGATCAACTGCTACACCATCCTTTGTCATAACATGACCAAGAAAACCAACTTCCTCTAACCAAAACTCACACTTGCTGAATTTGGCATAAAGCTTATGTTCCCTCAGTTTCTCAAGTATCAAGCGTAGATGTCTTTCATGCTCTTCCTTGCTCTTGGAGTAGACTAAGATGTCATCGATGAAAACGACAACGAACTTGTCGAGAAATTCCATGAACACTTTGTTCATCATATTCATGAAGTATGCTGGAGCGTTGGGTAAACCAAAAGGCATCACAGTGTACTCATACAATCCATACCTTGTGGTGAATGCTGTTTTAGGTATGTCTTGCTCTCTTATCTTGAGTTGAAAATAGCCTGACCGAAGATCAATCTTCGAGAACACACACGCTCCTTCTAGCTGATCAAATAAGTCGTTGATTCTTGGCAAAGGATATTTGTTCTTGATCGTTACCTTGTTGAGAGAACGGTAATCTATGCATAACCTTTGAGTTCTATCTTTCTTTTCTACGAACAAAACTGGAGCTCCCCAAGATGAAGAACTTGGCTGGATGAATCCTTTCTGCAATTGTTCTCCAAGTTGTTTCTTGAGTTCCTTAAGTTCGTCAACTGACATTTTATAAGGCCTCTTTGCTCTTGGTCCAGAACCTGGTACCAAATCTATTATAAACTCTACATCTCTATCTGGTGGCATTCCCGGTAACTCTTCGGAAACACATCCGGATATTCACACACAATTGGCACCGTGTCCATGCTAACCCCCTTAAGAGAATTCAGCTTACTTCCCTTTGATGTAAAATTGGACTTGAATTTTATCCTCCTACCTTCAGGGGTTGTGAGTGCAACGGTGCGATTGGCACAATCTAGTACTCCCTCATACTTAGCCATCCAATCCATTCCCAAAATCACATCCAATCCTTGGGAATTTAGGATTATTAGGTTCACTGGAAACTTATGTTTTCCGATCTCTATGACTAGATCCCGGCATCCAAGACTCACTATCATATCTCCACCCGGAGAGCTAACTTTTATTGGACACCCAATGTTTTCAGATGCAAACCCGTTTCTATCAACAAATGCTTTTGATATGAATGAATGAGATGCACCAGTGTCAAAGAGTACAAATGTTGAGATGGAATTGAGTCTGAACTTACCAAAGAACAAGATCGTGCTCTTCATAGACCTCCTCCACATTGATGTGGTTGACCTGTCCTTTCTGAAAAGGATTGGGTTTGTTAGGTCCTTCAACTTTCTTTTCAGGGCACTCATTAGCATAATGCCCCAGCTTCTTGCATTTGTAGCATTCGACCTGACTGATGTCCTTTTTAGGCTGGTTTCCACTTCCACTTCCACTATGGTGGCTCTTATGTCCACTCTTGTGATTCTTGTACTTATCATTGTCATGATTGCGATGATGCTTGTTGTCATGATGGTTGTGGTTGTGGTGCTTGTTAAATTTCCCATGCTTGTGGGATCCTGAGCTGACACTATCATCATAGTGAGATCGTTTATGAGACGATCCCGAGCTGTGCTTGTCGGAGTGTTTCCTCTTTCTACTCTCGACTTGCTTCATTTTATTCTCCACAATAACAGCCTTGTCACACAGCGACTGATAAGTTGGTACATATGCCACAGACAGCTGCAGATTCAGCTCATCATTCAATCCTTCCAGAAACTTTTCCTTTCTTTTGGCATCTGTGTCAACCTCATCCGGTGCATAGCACGCCAGATTGTTGAACTCTTCTATATACTCAGCCACGCTGTGGTGGCGCTGCTTCAGGTTGTGAAACTCCTTCTTTTTCAGGCTCATCATTCCTTGTGAGATATGTGTAGTGCGAAAGCCATCTTCAAAGATAGCCCAAGTCACCTCATCGATAGGAGTGGTGATCTGGAAGTTGTCCCACCATGCGGCGGTTGGTCCTTCCAATAGATGTGCTGCGAACCTGACTTTTTCAGCATCCGTGCAGCCCACGGTCACTAAGTCTTTGTTCACAGAACGTAGCCAATCATTGGCCACCATGGGATCAATCGTTCCTGAAAACTTAGCTGGCCTCAGACGTAGAAATCTGGTGAGCATATCAAAACCCGGAGGGTTGTTGTTGTTGTTGTTGTTGTTATTGGGGTTGTTGTTCGGTTTTGAATGAATGTCGCCATCATTTGCATAAGTCGGTTCTGCGCATTCATCATCTGTTGCATTTCCGGGGTAATGTTGTTGGGGTTGGGGTTTGCGCGACGGGGAGGCATCTGTGGTTTATTCATATAGAGATAAGAATGAGATACCCTTACATGATTCATGCACAATACATCACACAAGCAAACACATAGCATGCAACACAAGGATCAAAGTTCAACAACAAGATAACAAAGTCTCAAAGTAAAAACACACAAGTGGCAAGCCATCCACATGTCGGATGGTCCAATAATAAGTTCACAAATAACAAGTACGGTAAATAGAGATAACTGAGTAGTCAAGTCTACTCACAAGATCATCTCCTCCTCGACAAAGGTAAGACTCGTTCTCCATTGCGGTCTTGTTCTCCTCGATAGTAGTGGTCAAGGAGTCGATCTTCGCCTTGAGAGCCCTCTTCTGGGAACGAAGTCTCAATCACCGCTCTGCTGCTCTAACTCGAAGTCCTTGAACTTCAGTTCCTCAGTCATGTCCCGAATCTTCTTGTTCCTATCCTGGACACGTTTCTCCTGACTCTTGAACTTATGGTCTTGGGTCTCGAACTTCGCCTTCATCTCCTTGACTACCTCTGCCCCGCTGGCCAAGAGCTTGTCCTTCTCGGTTGCACTGAGCTCGCCATTGCTAAGCATGACGTTGGTCCCGTCAAGATCCACGTGCCTAATAAGAGTCTCTAAGTCCTGGAGGTACAGGCGTACGGCTCTCTGTGGCCCTCGAGTCGCCCCTCAAAGTCGATGGACTCTCCGTCATCATCACGCCTTTCAAGGTGTGGAAGTGAGTGCCTCTAACCTGTCGGGAGGACGACCCAACAGCCGCCCTATCAGTCCTCGCATGACAACCTCCATGCCTCTCTCCTGCCATCGTGCATAAGCTTGAAGATGATGGCCTCCGTAGTAGGCCTGGTCAAGGCCCCTGCTGGTTCACCTTGAAGCCCCATAGGTCCTTCCTCTCAAACTTGGTGAGTGGGTGCACCATAATGGTGGGAAGAGGGAGATCGAGCAAGGTAGTAAGCTCTACGATACGAGGACCAAAACGGGTAACCTGGAACTCCTCAATAGTGTTGATGGTAATAGGCATCTATTTATAAGATTGAGAAAGTTAGAACAACACAATTTAAAATAAACAAGACAAACATGCATACATATCCATGGAACACAAAATCACACAAGTCATGCATACATGAATCCATTACATCAACCAAGGTTCAAACTTATTTAAGGTATCATTTGGAAAATAAGGTGATAGGTGGTGGTCCAACTAACGAAGTGTGTTTACAAACCTATCTCACTGGATCTGGTGGGTAACACAATGTTCCTAGAGGCAATCAGCCTATCTTGTTCACATGCTTCCATCACTAAGTCTATAATATCTCCCCTTACGGTTTGGTTAGTGACTTCCAACTCTTGGGTAAGTTCCTTTTCTTTCTCTAAGTCTTTTTGGAGGTTGAGCATCTTGCACTTGACTCTAGCACTGAGTTCTTTGATAGTCTTCCAAGATGCTTCTCTTGCTGACTCAAAGAATGTGGTATGCATCACAGTGTTGGTGTACATGCAGAAGCCTCTTTCTTTGTGGTTGTCTTCCTTGTTTTTGTACAAGTGAAGTTGCACCCACCAATACTCCACTCCTTCCTCCATCACTGGAAAGCCCTTGTACACAGCTGCACCCTGTGTTTCCATTGCCTCCATGAGGTCCTTGAGAATCTTGGGAAACTCAGTCTCACACTCCAAGGTCATGGTCATGAGTGGTCCTTTCTTCACGGCTTCGTTGAAGGAGTTCATCTACAAATAGAGATGAGAATGAGAAGATTAGAAAAGTTTACGAGAAGAATAGACAAGTGTAGAAGTAGTTAAAGATTTTCCTTAGTGGTTTCCAATCCTAGGGTCATAATCCCACAGCAACATGTTGCTCGATACCATCTCGTCAGACCCTCCTTTATAAAGGAAAGGATCCCTGTGATTGCAATGCTAGTCCCTGGATCAATGCTAGCATCCACAGTTTAAGATGAAGTACACAGATACAAAGGTCGTTTATTACATTCATTCCAGAGATAAAACATAGTCTTTTACAACTCAGGGCCAAAGGCCTAATACAAGAGTTTATGGAATAAGTAAATAAACATAAGTCTTCATCTTCATGTGCCACAGGCAAGCATGTTGAGTGTAGACTCATGACTCCTATTCATCATCGGAGTAACCTGCAACATTACAAGTTACAGCCACAAAGGGTCAATACTTTGGAATAGTATTGGCAAGTGATACCTTAGCTTATTTAAAGTGGACTATAATACTATATGCATTTGGCTAAGTGGAGCTTAGGCTTGCATTGCTCAAAATAGATTTTTCCTTATCATTTGAAAACACTAAGTTTTTGTTTGGCACAAACCACCCAAGGCATCTACCAATCAAAGATTGAAGATCCTTTAACCCTTGTTCAACCACAAGTTATTACTTAGAAATTGGGATGAGGAGATTCTTGATAGCTTCCATGTCTTAATGCTCAAATTGTCCTTTTCCAGGGACATGGCTAAGTACTTAGATTTTACACTCTGCAGAGGTGGTGCACTTTCCCCACAAGACTTGGTTTCACCAAGACAAGATCTTTCAGAGGCCTTCCCTTAGACCAACATGGACGCGCTCCAACCTATCAAACCCCTACCACCCACTGTCCATTTGGCTAAGTTATTTGTAACACCCTCAGAATCGACCCTATGCAAATTTTAGCGAAACCCGCCAAACCCGCATAGAAACGATTCAAAGGTGCCCACCAGGCACTTTCGTGCGGGTGGAAAACAAAGTAATAACATTACACAACAGTCCTCGATGGGACCCACAGAATAGATATATACAACAGCGACTCAAAGAGTCAAGAATACAGATGTAAAATACAAAGATCCAAATCACCTTGAAAATGATAGAGCGTCCGACTACGGACAAGATGCAAATGGGGCTAAGAGCCCTGAAGAATAACCAATGGCGTCCATAACCCTGCCCAGGCCAAGCCGGAAGGGTAACCCTGCTAACGACGTCGATCTCAAAACCTGCTTAAACAAAAGGGGTGCCGACAAAGGGCAAAGGAAAAAGAGGAGCGCCGATCGAGGCCAAGACACGGCGAAGTCTAGAATTCGGTCCTCGCCTACATAGGTATGGTGGAAAGCGGCAGCGGCAGATGCACTAAACAACCTATAGAGACTCGATATAACCGCGGCTATCGAGAGGGATAAGAAAGACCTATTCGAACCAACCCGATGCTACCATCAAACAAACCCATCCCGGTGTTTCCCCTCGAGACCAAACGAGGAAGTCAACCGAGGAACTCACACGCTGGCGCTTTATTTATTCGATTATCGCTAAAGCAATCACTAGTCGGTGTAGATAGTCATCCCGATAAAATAAGCAAGGGCACTTTTAGTTAACCATTCCGTTATAGTTGCAACAATTACTAATCAGTGCATAGCATGAGTTAAAACCCAAAACCCGGTAGTTGTTGGTACTTTTATTTAGCCATTCCGCTAGAAGTTGCAATACTTACTAGTCAGTACAATGGTCGCAAGTTTACACCCAAACAAGCAATTGTGGGCAGTTTTATTTAGCCATTCCATTATAGTGAAGCTGATTACTAGTCATTATAAAGTCAAATTTATAGCACTACTTTAGTTATAGTTGTCTATGATCGAGAAACTGTACTCCAAGTCGTCCATAACCGCGACACGGCTTTAAAGTTTTACCCTAGGTGCACAAATAGCAACACACACTGATATGCCTCGGAAAACCAAATCAAAACCCAACGAGGCACGACAAAGCAATCACAGGATTCAGAAATATTTCAGGGGCCACCCCATTAAGCTACCCGAACGGAGTTAGCTGACTCGAGACGGACTCAAGGTTTGCGCCAATGGTCAGAACGCGCAGATCCCAAAACTGGACTGCCGATATCGCGAAAACACTCCGCTTCCTAAACAGTACAGCGCTCCTCACACAATCGTAAATAAAGCAAGAAAGCATGGCATAGGTACAGGATAGTAAATAAAACCTCAAACTAGTTGTGGCCCCAAGAAATAAGAATGAATCAAGCTCGCTCGGGGGTCCATAAGCCTCCCGGATGTGGATAGCGAATATTCAAGGAACAGTATCAAGTACTGGGTCCCACGGACACAAGTGGGCGTTCGAAACCAAATATTATCTATCACCCACGATGCCTCGCTTATTTCAATTTTAGTTGTTAAACAGGAATTAAAGTGAGCAATAAGTAAAACTATGATCATCTCCAACATCAACATGCGGCAATACATCAACAATCGTGGCACTTGACGACACGCACAAAGACTTGAGCAAGCGACTACGACGCGCAAATCCAACTATCTACCAAACAACAGTAATAGGGTGTGTCCAAGGCAATATAGGGCTGCAAGGGATATCACGGGTACGGAAAACTAAAGCATCGCAACACAGATAGCAATAGATCAACAGGAGGGAATAAATACTATAAAAGTAAGATAGGTAGAAAGGGGGAGATGCTCGCCTGAAAACATTGTCGAAGGTTCATCCGAAGAACGGGGCGAAGCTCACATCAACTCAACGGCCTTATCCGCGAAGAAGCAAAACACTAGAATAAACACCGGATGCACTATTTAATACAACGACAGAAGATCGGGCATGATGCATGTATGATGCATGACATGGCAAAGGCGCGATGCAATTGGTCATATTAGTTTAACCGGGGTCCCGATAATTATTCACTAGGTTCATGTCGCTTAGGTACCCATAATTTAAATGTTGTATTAACATGGCAAGATAGGTTACCGGTTCGCTACGCAAATTTAAATGAGGCCAATATAAGGCTAGATTTGCCCGCATATGGGCCCCATATTTAATTATTAGGTGAATCGGCATAAGGCCCCCAAACCACACAAATATGCATGCGAGTATGACAAATTAACATGCAACAAGTTGGATTATATTATAAAATAGGGTTTCGGGAAGGGGTTCACATTAGGGTTCTAAGATCTTGGGGTTCCGGGGTTCGGGTTGATAGGGCTCGAGGTTCGACGGAAGCGTCTCGCAGGAACATTCTCGAACAACGGGCAGATCTTGGCGCATCCGGGTTCTCGGCGTCGAAGGAGTACTTGTCGACCGGTCTCGTGTCCGGTGAAGTACTTTCGCGTCAGGGCGCATCGGACTACGGTCGGTGTCGATCTTGTCGCATTCGTGGAGACCTTGTCGGGTCCGCGGGTCGGGTCGGACTTGGCGTGCCTTTCGGTTCGGGTTTTGGCGTCCGAGGCAGTACTTGGCGTCCGAGGGTTCGGTCTTCAAATCCCGGGAAGGATGTCTTGCGGTTTTCCCGTGTAGGCGATCTTGACGCTCGGTGCCCATGAAGTAGAACTTGTCGTCCGTCTTTGTCGGTGGTGATCTTGACCGATGGTCTTGTGGATCCGACTTGTTGCAACCATGCATCTTCCAGGGAACAACTGGACGAGTTGACAGACGGCGTCTTGTGGTCCTTGACCCCCTTGCGGCCACGCATGTGCACCCTGCAACAGACGTCCAACGGCTTGGCAAACAGGCAAGGCACGCAGGGGACACGGCGACGGATGAGCTCCGGGACGGCGGGGACGAGCGACGCAGAGGGGAGGCGGCGGGCGAGGCCGACGCGGGGCTTGGCGAGGTGGACGCGGCGGCAAGCTGAGGGGAGGGTGGCCGACGACGGACGGAGGAGCTCGGGCGGCGGGATGGAGGCGGCCGCTGGAGGGCCGAGGCCGAGCGGGGCGGTGAGGGGGCCGGCCGGAGAGGCGTCGGCGCGGGAGGTGGAGGCGAGGTCGCCGGCGGCGCTCGAGGCACGCGGCCCGGGCGCAGCACAGGAGAGGGCGGCCGGCGGCGCTGGGGTGGGAGCAGGCGGGAAGCTGACGGGCGCCGGGCGCGACGGGCCAAGGCGGCGGCGCTGGGAGGAGGAGCGCGGAGGAGGCGGCCAGGAGGCGGAGGTGGCGCGGAGGCGGGCGGGCGCCGCGGGAGGAGGGGGAACGCGAGGTCGGCCGGCGGGCGGGCTCGGAGAGGGAGCGCGACGCGGAGGGGGCGCGATGGGCGCGAGCAGAGGGCTGCGGGGGCGGTTCGCTCGGGGAAGGGACTGGGAGGGTGCCAGGGAGGTGGGGCTGGCCAAGGCGTGGGGCAGTGGTAGGACCCAGGCGCGTGGGGGCTGTGTCGTGGTTGGTGTGTCGCGGCGTGGGGGCACAGGGTGAGAGAGGGAGTGGTGTGTGCTGTGTTTGTGTGGGTGTGTGGTGGGTTGAGAGGAGGTGAGGTGGCAGCAGCTGATTGGGTGAGGGATAGGGCCAGGGCGAGGTGGCACATGGTGATTGGCCAGGGTGAGGTGGCCAAAGGGGTGTGGGTTAGTTTGTTGGTAGCTTTAGGAATAGGTTGGACCGATTTTAAAATCCTGGGGTGGTCGTTCGGGTCGAATCGGCCCGTTCGACTGCCCCCTCTAAAATAATAAATATTTTTATTTGTTTTACAAACACCGTTTGCAAACCGATATCAGACACACAAAAATAATCCGGGGACCCGGGGTTTGATATTTGATTAAAGATGGGGCGTTTTAGAAAACCAAACGGGCTTTGCGAAAATAGTTTTAGACAAACAACACATGATGATGACGATGCAATGCACAAATTCAACGCGATTTTCTAGTAGTGGTTTTGCGGGATGCCACAATTCGACACCACTAACAATGGATCTCGCCCTCGAGATCCGCCTCATGGTACCGGAAGGAAGGTCGGCGGTCTGCGTCTCCTCGCTTTGCGTAGATCCTCGCGACACCACTAACAAGAGGTCGTTGTCCGTGATCGTCGAGAGAACACTCCGGTAACAAAAGGTCGAAGGTAAAGGCATCAACAAATAAAGCCACCCCTAACTTCGATGGGAAGAGGGAACCGATGCATTCTCATCCACTTCAATGTACAAAAGCGAATAGAAAGGGTAGTCGGCATGGGGGCCAATCCATCACGCACCCAAACTATTACTCCGCACAATCAGTAGAAGAGCGCGCAGCCATTCTCGGAAACAGATTGAAGATCTCGACAGACTAGGTTCGGAAACAAAGGAGTGATGCAGACTCTGCATCGGATCTGGCGTAGAGGATGTCATCGCGTCGGAAAACACCGGAAGGCACAGACAAAGAACAAAGAATGGTACCACAGATAAAGGATCACTCAGATAGCATGAACACCGGATGGTAGAACACCGTTATCAAAGGAGGAAGCGAAACCCTGAAGGTACGACGGAACCCAACCACGGGAAATCCTGGACTCGAAGAGAGAGAAGAGAGCGGATTCAAAACACGTAGGGGTAAGAGGAGAACAGCAGAGGGTAAGGAGTAAAATCAGACCTAATCAAAACTATCCAACCGATTTTTCAAAAATAGTTTTGACACTCTACTTCGGCCGTTAGCTAGGTTATCCTACAGGCTGGACTTGTGGGGTATCGCAACTGCTGAGCTCTGATACCACTCTGTAACACCCTCAGAATCGACCCTATGCAAATTTTAGCGAAACCCGCCAAACCCGCATAGAAACGATTCAAAGGTGCCCACCAGGCACTTTCGTGCGGGTGGAAAACGAAGTAATAACATTACACAACAGTCCTCGATGGGACCCACAGAACAGATATACAACAATGACTCAAAGAGTCAAGAATACATGTAAAATACAAAGATCCAAATCACCTTGAAAATGATAGGCGTCCGACTACGGACAAGATGCAAATGGGGCTAAGAGCCTGAAGAATAACCAATGGCGTCCATAACTGCCCTGTGCCAAGCCGAAGGGTAACCTCGCTAACGACGTCGATCTCAAAACCTGCTTAAACAAAAGGGTGCCGACAAAGGGCAAAGGAAAAGAGGAGCGTCAAGATCGAGGCCAAGACAGCGAGTCTAGAATTGGTCCTCGCCTACATAGGTATGGTGGATGAAGCGCAGCGCAAGATGCACTAAACAACCTATAGAGACTCGATATAACTGTCGGCTATCAGAGAGGGATAAGAAAGACCTATTCAGAACCAACCTGATGCTACCATCAAACAAACCCATCATGGTGTTTCCCCCTCGAGACCAAACGAGGAAGTCAACCGAGGAACTCACAGGTTGGCGTTTTATTTATTCGCTATCGTTACGCAATCACTAGTCGGTGTAGATAGTCATCCCGATAAAATAAGCAAGGCACTTTTAGTTAACCATTCCGTTATAGTTGCAACAATTACTAATCAGTACGATAGCATGAGTTAAACCCAAAACCCAGAGTTGTTGGTACTTTTATTTAGCCATTCCGTTGTAGTTGCAATACTTACTAGTCAGTACAATGGTCGCGACACCCAAACAAGCAATTGTTGGCAGTTTTATTTAGCCATTCCATTATAGTGAAGCTGATTACTAGTCATTATAAAGTCAAATTTATAGCACTACTTTAGTTATAGTTGTCTATGATCGAGAAACTGTGCTCCAAGTCGTCCATAACCGCGGACACGGCTTGAAAGTTTTACCCGCAGGTGCACAAATAGCAACACACACTCGATATGCCTCGAAAACCAAATCAAAACCCAACGAGGCAGTCCACGACAAAGCAATCACAGGATTCAGAAATATTTCAGGGCCACCCATTAAGCTACCCGAACGGAGTTAGCTGACTCGAGACGGACTCAAGGTTTGCGCCAATGGCTGTAAACGGCATGAGATCCCAAACGGACTGCCGACATCTGAAAACACTCCGCTTCCTAAACAAGATACGTGCTCCTCACACAATCGTAAATAAAGCAAGAAAGCATGGCATAGGTACAGATAGTAAATAAAACCTCAAACTAGTTGTGGCCCCAAGAAATAAGAATGAATCAAGCTCGCCTGGGGGTCCATAAGCCTCCTGATGTGGATAGCGAATATTCAAGGAACAGGTATCAAGTACTGGGTCCCACGGACACAAGTGGGCGTTCGGAAACCAAATATTATCTATCACCCACCGATGCCTCTGCTTATTTCAATTTTAGTTGTTAAACAGGAATTAAAGTGAGCAATAAGTAAAACTATGATCATCTCCAACATCAACATGCGGCAATACATCAACAACTGTGGCACTTGACGACACGCAACAGCACTTGAGCAAGCGACTACGACGCGCAGTCCAACTATCTACCAAACAACAGGTAATAGGGTGTGTCCAAGGCAATATAGGGCTGCAAGGGATATCACGGGTACGGAAAACTAAAGCATCGCAACACAGATAGCAATAGATCAACAGGAGGGAATAAATACTATAAAAGTAAGATAGGTAGAAAGGGGGAGATGCTCGCCTGAAAACATTGTCGAAGGTTCATCCGAAGAACGGGGCGAAGCTCACATCAACTCAACGGCCTTATCCGCGAAGAAGCAAAACACTAGAATAAACACCGGATGCACTATTTAATACAACGGCAGAAGATCGGGCATGATGCATGTATGATGCATGACATGGCAAAGGCGCGATGCAATTGGTCATATTAAGCGGAACCGGGGTCCCGATAATTATTCACTAGGTTCATGTCGTTTAGGTACCCCGCAATTTAAATGTTGTATTAACATGGCAAGATAGGTTACCGGTTCGCTACGCAAATTTAAATGAGGCCAATATAAGGCTAGATTTGCCCGCATATGGGCCCCATATTTAATTATTAGGTGAATCGGCATAAGGCCCCCAAACCACACAAATATGCATGCGAGTATGACAAATTAACATGCAACAAGTTGGATTATATTATAAAATAGGGTTTCGGGAAGGGGTTCACACATTAGGGTTCGGAAGATCTTGGGGTTCCGGGGGTTCGGGGTTCGACAGGGGCTCAGGGTTCGACGGAAGCGGTCTCGGCAGGAACATTCTCGAACAACGGGGCAGATCTTGGCGCATCCGGGTTCTCGGCGAGCTCGGCGTCCGGGAAGGAGTACTTGTCGCACCGGGTCTCGTGTCCGGGGTGAAGTACTTTGTCGGCGACGGACTCGCCCTGGTCGGTGTCGATCTTGTCGCATTCGTGGAGACCTTGTCGGGTCCGCGGGTCGGGTCGGACTTGGCGTGCCTTTCGGTTCGGGTTTTGGCGTCCGAGGCAGTACTTGGCGTCCGAGGGTTCGGTCTTCAAATCCCGGGAAGGATGTCTTGCGGTTTTCCCGTGTAGGCGATCTTGACGCTCGGTGCCCATGAAGTAGAACTTGTCGTCCGTCTTTGTCGGTGGTGATCTTGACCGATGGTCTTGTGGCTCCGACTTGTTGCAACCATGCATCTTCCAGGGAACAACTGGACGAGTTTACAGACGGCGTCTTGTGGTCCTTGACCCCCTTGCGGCCACGCATGTGCACCCTGCAACAGACGTCCAACGGCTTGGCAAACAGGCAAGGCACGCAGGGGACACGGCGACGGATGAGCTCCGGGACGGCGGGGACGAGCGACGCAGAGGAGAGGGAGGCGGTGCGGGGCGAGGCCGACGCGGGGCTTGGCGAGGTGGACGCGCGCAAGCTGAGGAGGAGGGCGGCACGACGGAGGAGCTCGGGCGGCGGGATGGAGGCGGCCGCTGGAGGGCCGAGGCCGAGCGGGGCGTGAGGGGCCGGAGAGGCGCCAGGGAGGTGGAGGCGGGGCGCGGCGCTCGAGGCACGCGGCCGGGCGCAGCACAGGAGAGGGCGGCCGGCGGCGCTGGGGTGGGAGCGAGGCGGCGGGGAAGCTCGACGGCCGGGCGCGGACTGGCTGCAAGGCGCCTGGGAGGAGGAGCGGCGGGAGGAGGCGGAGCCCGGTCGGAGGCGAGGTGGGCGCGGGAGGCGGGCGGCCGCGCCGGCGGGGAGGGGGAACGCGAGGTCGGCCGGCGGGCGGGCTCGGAGAGGGAGCGCGACGCGGAGGGGGCGCGATGGGCGCGAGCAGAGGGCTGCGGGGGCGGTTCGCTCGGGGAAGGCGGACCTGGGGAGGGTGCCAGGGGGAGGCGGGCGGCCAAGGCGTGGGCAGTGGGGACCGGCGCGCGTGGGGGGTGCGTGGTTGGTGTGTGTCGCGTGCGTGCTGGGGCGGCAGGGTGAGAGAGGGAGTGGTGTGTGCTGTGTTTGTGTGGGTGTGTGGTGGGTTGAGAGGAGGTGAGGTGGCAGCAGCTGATTGGGTGAGGGATAGGGCCAGGGCGAGGTGGCACATGGTGATTGGCCAGGGTGAGGTGGCCAAAGGGGTGTGGGTTAGTTTGTTGGTAGCTTTAGGAATAGGTTGGACCGATTTTAAAATCCTGGGGTGGTCGTTCGGGTCGAATCGGCCCGTTCGACTGCCCCCTCTAAAATAATAAATATTTTTATTTGTTTTACAAACACCGTTTGCAAACCGATATCAGACACACAAAAATAATCCGGGGACCCGGGGTTTGATATTTGATTAAAGATGGGGCGTTTTAGAAAACCAAACGGGCTTTGCGAAAATAGTTTTAGACAAACAACACATGATGATGACGATGCAATGCACAAATTCAACGCGATTTTCTAGTAGTGGTTTTGCGGGATGCCACATTATTGCAACCTATATGATCCAGGCAGAGCCCATAATGCCATGTGGCTGCACTTGAAGCTTTTCAACATTTGACATCTCAAATCTCTTTGTTCCTGGGTGGCCATCCACAAGTGAGATACACAAGGTTCACCAGTCCCCTGGCCTTGTGTAACCACTCAACACAAACCATTCCTTCCATTCCACCCAGGTGATTCATTCACTTAGTTGTTTTATTAAACAAAACATAAGTCCACAGACTTAGAAATTTTCCATAGTATGAGTATATATTCCACCCTTGTTTTCTATTAGCTAAGCTAAGCATGAAAGTAATAGGAATCTTAACTTAGGAAATTTCTACTAAGGTTTCATCTACTAGGTTTTCCCATAGCATAGTTTATACTTAGCAAAATCCATGCAAGTCCTACTTAGAAATATCACTAATGCATAGTGAAAATATTGGGACAAAAGTATGAAGCATCACTTGCCTTGGTAATGAGGAGAGTGGCACTCTTCACAGTCACAATCACTAGCAAAATCTACACAAAATTGTAGCATACAATTACACACAATTCATATACAATCAAAAATAATATGAATGCATGCATGCATGAATTTACTAAGTGGGGATTTTGAAAAAACTCTACCAAGCATGTGCATGTTTACAGAAACATAACAAGACACAAAAATTTGCCAAAACGAACTTATTTAACCCTAAAACAAATTACTAAACTAAATCCATACTGAAAATAGCCTTAGACCTGTTTCTACGAATAAAGTCATTCTAATGGTTACTATATGTCAAACACTTTGTATAAACATAAAGGCCTTGATTCACTGATTCCAACGGTATAAAGTTTGCAAAATTCCAACGTGGAAATCAAAAGTTATAGGCAATTGAAAATTGGATCCAATTCTGATTTAAAATCTGTTTTTAGATCTGTTCCTAGCCACGCGTCGCGTTGTGATTGGCGCATACCGGTTCGCACCGGATCGAGCTCTGCAGCCATAGGATCTAAACAGATTGTACGCTCCAGATCGCGTACCTCTTCGCCGATTAATGAATCTATCCTAACGCTTGGATCAAGATCCAACGGCGCGCGAGAGAGCGACCATGTCCTGGCGGCGCATGGCGTCAGCGAGCGGCGGAGCGCTCGGTCTACGGCGGCGCTAGTGTTCCAGATCGTCCGCGAGAGGAAGAAGGGTCATACCAGGTTCGCAGGAAGCTGCTGAAGCTCAAGGTAGCGTCGGTTTGCTAAGGGGCGTGCTGTCACGGTGATGATTCCTCGTCGGAGTTGTGCACGGCGTCGGGTGGTTGTTGTCGGAGTCGTTGCCGAGGTTCCGCATCGCCCTAACACAAGCCAGAGGGTTTAGGAGATGCGCAAGAACGTGGTGAACAATCTTGTGTGAGTCAGAAGTGAAGGGGCGCACGGGACTTACGGAATTTGGTCGCCGGTGTCGAGGTGGTCGTCAGATGCCTGCGGCGTCGAGCGGAAACGGCGACCTGGGGAAGTACAGGATGAACTAGGGGTCAGGAGGTGCGCAAAGAGATTGCAAAACTGCTCGTTTGAACCAGAGGGGAAGGGGCGCACGGGGTTTACCGAAATCGATCGCCGGAGTGAGCTCTGTCTGCGGCGGTGCGAGGATGATTGTGGGCAGCCTGGTGGCGGAGAGGTGGTGCTACGTGAGGGGAACTGGCCGGTGCGAGGGGATCTTATAGCGGAGGCTTGACAGAAACGTCACATCAATGCCAATTAAGCTCGGGGTATCACTGCTGCAACGGCCAGCGGCGGAGATCGTGCGCGGATTCAGGGGAAGACGATGCTGACGTGGAGGAGGCCCGCTCGTCAGCGAAGTGCGCGAGGTGGAGGTGGGTCCATCTGGGTGATCGAATCGTCGCGTGCGAGAGAAGAAAAGAACATCCCCGGGTGGGCTAGTTGGGCTCGATTCGTTGCTGGGCTAGAAACCTGGCGCGCGGCCCTTTTCATTTGATTGCTTCTTTTCTTTTTTCTAATTCTATTTTCTGAAATGATTTTGATATGAATTCAAATCCTTTTTGAATTTAAACAGTTCTGGGGACCTTTGCAGGGTTCTGTGGTTTCAAAAACCAGTTATTTAAACATGTAGTTACCCTGCAAGGGCTTGGTCAAGCTTGGGCTTAACAATCAGAGACTTTGTCTCTGGTTTGCAAATGTTTTAAAACAAAATAGGGTTTTGAAATTTATTTCTAAGTTGAAAACTTTGGTCAAACTTTTACACCTAAACTTTC
This sequence comes from Avena insularis, assembly GCA_023614405.1. NCBI lineage: Eukaryota > Viridiplantae > Streptophyta > Magnoliopsida > Poales > Poaceae > Avena > Avena insularis. The sequence continues at coordinate 329,420 of JAJUPC010000221.1, forward strand.
CAACAATGGAGGCAAGCAAACAAGTTACTAAACATTCAAGTTTCAAAGGGTGATGGCCATTTGAATCAAATTTGTTCACATGAAATCATAGCATAAGCTTCTGCTTCTGAAATGATTTTGAGAAAAACCCTAAATGATGAAGGATGCAAGGATGATATGAATGAGCTTTGAAATATGATTTTAGGGATGTTACAGATCCATGTGTGTTTTGTGGAAAGAACACACATGCAATGACCACTGGTCGATCCATGTGTGTTTTGTGGAAAGAACACACATGCCATGACACTCGTGGATCCATATGTGGTTTGTGAAAAGAACACACATGCAATGACTCTAGTGCTGGTTTTAGTATAAGAACACACATGCAATGACTCTAGTGGGTCTATATGTGGTTTGTGAAAAGAACACACATGCAATGACTCTAGTGGATCCATATGTGGTTTGTGGAAAAGAACACAAATGCAATGACCACTTGTTGATCCATAAGTGGTTTGTGGAAAGAAGACACATGCAATGACACTGGTGGATCCAAATGTTGTTCATGACAGGAACACACATGCAATGGCTCTAGTGGAAACATATGTGGTTTGTGGAAAGAACACACATGCAATGAACTCTAGTGGATACATATGTGGTTTGTGGAAAAGAACACACATGCAATGACCACTGGTTGATCCATAAGTGGTTTGTGGAAAGAACACACATGCAGTGAACACTAGTTGAACCATGTGTGGTTTGTGGAAAGAACACACATGCAATGACTCAGGGGATCCATGTGTGGTTTGTGTAAACAACACACATGCAATAACCACTGGTCGATCCATGTGTGTTTTGTGGAAAGAACACACATGCAATGACCCTGGTGGATACATATGTGGTTTGTGAAAAGAACACACATGCAATGACTCTAGTGCTGGTTTTAGTATAAGAACACACATGCAGTGACTCTAGTGGGTCCATATGTGGTTTGTGAAAAGAACACAATGCAATGACTCTAGTGGATCAATATGTGGTTTGTGGAAAAGAACACACATGAAATGACCATTGGTTTATCCATATGTGGTTTGTGGAAAGAACACACATGCAATGACACTGGTTGATCCATGTGTGGTTTGTGGAAATAACACACATGCAATGACTCAAGTGCTGGTTTTAGTATAAGAACACACATGCAATGTCTCTAGTGCTGGTTTTAGTATAAGAACACACATGCAACGACACTGGTTGATCCATATGTGGTTTGTGGAAAGAACACACATGCAATGACTCAGGGGGATCCATGTGTGGTTTGTCGAAAGAACACACATGCAATGACCACTGGTCGATCCATGTGTGTTTTGTGGAAAGAACACACATGCAATGACACTGGTGGATCCATATGTGGTTTGTGAAAAGAACACACATGCAATGACTCTAGTGCTGGTTTTAGTATAAGAACACACATGCAATGACTCTAGTGGGTCCATATGTGGTTTGTGAAAAGAACACACATGCAATGACTCTAGTGGATCCATATGTGGTTTGTGGAAAAGAACACACATGCAATGACCACTGGTTGATCCATATGTGGTTTGTGGAAAGAACGCACATGCAATGACATTGGTTGATCATTGTATCGTTTGTGTAAAGAACACACATGCAATGACTCTAGTGCTGGTTTTAGTATAAGAACACACATGCAATGACTCTAGTGCTGGTTTTAGTATAAGAACACACATGCAATCACACGGGTTCATCCATATGTGGTTTGTGGAAAGAACACACATGCAATGACTCATGGGGATCCATGTGTGGTTTGTGGAAAGAACACACATGTAATGACACTGGTTTATCCATATGTGGTTTGTGGAAAGAACACACATCCAATGACTCAGGGGGATCCATGTGTGGTTTGTGGAAAGAACGCACATGTAATGACCACTAGTCGATCCATGTGTGGTTTGTGGAAAGAACACACATGCCATGACACTGGTGGATCCATAAGTGGTTTGTGAAAAGAACACACATGCAATGACTCTAGTGCTGGTTTAGCATAAGAACACACATGCAATGACTCTAGTGGGTCCATATGTGGTTTGTGAAAAAAACACAATGCAATGACTCTAGTGGATCCATATGTGGTTTGTGGAAATGAACACACATGCAATGACCACTGGGTGATCCATAAGTGGTTTGTGGAAAGAAGACACATGCAATGACACTGGTGGATCCAAATGTCGTTCATGATAGGAACACACATGCAATGACTCTAGTGGATACATATGCGGTTTGAGGAAAGAACACACATGCAATGAACTCTAGTGGATACATATGTGGTTTGTGGAAAAGAACACACATGCAATGACCACTGGTTGATCCATAAGTGGTTTGTGGAAAGAACACACATGCAGTGAACACTAGTTGAACCATGTGTGGTTTTTACAAAGAACACACATGCAATGACTCAGGGGGATCCATGTGTGGTTTGTGGAAAGAACACACATGCAATGACCACTGGTCGATCCATGTGTGTTTTGTGGAATGAACACACATGCAATGGCTCTAGTGGATACATATGTGGTTTGTGAAAAGAACACACATGCAATGACTCTAGTGCTGGTTTTAGTATAAGAACACACATGTAATGATTCTAGTGGGTCCATATGTGGTTTGTGAAAACAACACAATGCAATGACTCTAGTGGATCCATATGTGGTTTGTGGAAAAGAACACACATGAAATGACCACTGGTTTATCCATATGTGGTTTGCGGAAAGAACACACATGCAATGACACTGTTGATCCATGTGTGGTTTGTGGAAACAACACACGTGCAATGACTCTAGTGATGGTTTTAGTATAAGAACACACATGCAATGTCTCTAGTGCTGGTTTTAGTATAAGAACACCTATGCAATGAAACTGGTTGATCCATATGTGGTTTGTGGAAAGAACACACATGCAATGACTCAGGCGGATCCATGTGTGGTTTCTAGAAAGAACACACATGCAATGACCACTGGTCGATCCATGTGTGTTTTGTGGAAAGAACACACATGCAATGACACTGGTGGATCCATATGTGGTTTGTGAAAAGAACACACATGCAATGACTCTAGTGCTAGTTTTAGTATAAGAACACACATGCAATGACTCTAGTGGGTCCATATGTGGTTTGTGAAAAGAACACACATGCAATGACTCTAGTGGGTCCATATGTGGTTTGTGGAAAAGAACACACATGCAATGACTCTAGTGCTGGTTTTAGTATAAAAACACACATGCAATGACTCTGGTGTTGGTTTTAGTATAAGAACACACATGCAATGACTCTAGTGGGTCCATATGTGGTTTGTGAAAAAAAAAAACATGCAATGACTCTAGTGGATCCATATGTGGTTTGTGTAAAAGAACACACATGCAATGACCACTCGTTGATCCATAAGTGGTTTGTGGAAAGAATACACATGCAGTGAACAATGGTTGATCCATGTGTGGTTTGTGGACAGAACACACATGCAATGACTCAGGGGGATCCATGTGTTGTTTGTGGAAAGAACACACATGCAATGACTCAGGGGGATCCATGTGTGGTTTGTGGAAAGAACACACATGCAATGACCACTGGTGGATCCATGTGTGGTTTGGGGAAAGAACACACATGCAATGACTCTAGTGCTGTTTTTAGTATAACAACACCCATGCAATGACTCTAGTGCTGTTTTTAGTATAACAACGCACATGCAATGACTCTAGTGCTGGTTTAGGTATAAGAACACACATGCAATGACTCTAGTGCTGGTTTTAGTATAATAACACACATGCAATGACTCTAGTGGGTCCATATGTGGTTTGTGAAAAGAACAAACATGCAATGACTCTAGTGGATCCATATGTCGTTTGTGGAAAAGAACACACATGCAATGACCACTTGTTGATCCATATGTGGTTTGTGGAAAGAACACACATGCAATGACGACTGGTCGATCCATATGTGGTTTTTGAAAAGAACACACATGCAATGACTCTAGTTCTGGTTTTAGTATAAGAACACACATGCAATGACTCTAGTGTTTGTTTTAGTATGAGAACACACATGCAATGACTCTAGTGGGTCCATATGTGGTTTGTGAAAAGAACACACATGCAATGACTCTAGTGGAGACATATGTGGTTTGTGGAAAAGAACACACATGCAATGACCACTGGTTGATCCATAAGTGGTTTGTGGAAAGAACACACATGAAGTGAACACTGGTTGATCCATATGTGGTTTGTGGAAAGAACACACATGCAATGAATCAGGGGGATCCATGTGTGGTTTGTGGAAAGAACACACATGCAATGATCACCGGTCGATCCATGTGTGTTTTGTGGAAAGAACACACATGCATGACACTGGTGGATCCATATGTGGTTTGTGAAAAGAACACACATGCAATGACTCTAGTGCTAGTTTTAGTATAAGAACACACATGAAATGACTCTAGTGGGTCCATATGTGGTTTGTGAAGAGAACACACATGCAATGACTCTAGTGGATCCATATGTTGTTTGTGGAAAAGAACACACATGCAATGACCACTGGTTGATCCATATGTGGTTTGTGGAAAGAACACACATGCAATGACACTGGTTGATCAATGTGTCGTTTGTGGAAAGAACACACATGCAATGACTCTAGTGCTGGTTTTAGTATAAGAACACACATGCAATGACTCTAGTGCTAGTTTTAGTATAACAACACACATGCAATGACACTGGTTGATCCATATGTGGTTTGTGGAAAGAACACACATGCAATGACTCATGGGGATCCTTGTGTGGTTTGTGGAAAGAACACACATGCAATGACACTGGTTGATCCATATGTGGTTTGTGGAAAGAACACACATGCAATGACTCAGGGGGGTCCATGTGTGGTTTGTGGAAAGAACACACATGTAATGACCATTGGTCGATCCATGTGTGGTTTGTGGAAAGAACACACATGCCATGACACTGGTGGATCCATATGTGGTTTGAGAAAAGAACACACATGCAATGACTCTAGTGTTGGTTTAGTATAAGAACACACATGCAATGACTCTAGTTGGTCCATATGTGGTTTGTGAAAAGAACACAATGCAATGACTCTAGTGGATCCATATGTGGTTGGTGGAAAAGAACACACATGCAATGACTACTGGGTGATCCATAAGTGGTTTGTGGAAAGAAGACACATGCAATGACACTGGTGGATCCAAATGTCGTTCATGACAGGAACACACATGCAATGAGTCTAGTGGATACATATGTGGTTTGAGGGAAGAACACACATGCAATGAACTCTAGTGGATACATATGTGGTTTGTGGAAAAGAACAAACATACAATGACCACTGGTTGATCCATAAGTGGTTTGTGGAAAGAACACACATGAAGTGAACACTGGTTGATCCATGTGTGGTTTGTGGAAAGAACACACATGCAATGAATCAGGGGGATCCATGTGTGGTTTGTGGAAAGAACACACATGCAATGACCACCGGTCGATCCATGTGTGTTTTGTGGAAAGAACACACATGCCATGACACTGGTGGATCCATATGTGGTTTGTGAAAAGAACACACATGCAATGACTCTAGTGCTAGTTTTAGTATAAGAACACACATGAAATGACTCTAGTGGGTCCATATGTGGTTTGTGAAGAGAACACACATGCAATGACTCTAGTGGATCCATATGTGGTTTGTGGAAAAGAACACACATGCAATGACCACTGGTTGATCCATATGTGGTTTGTGGAAAGAACACACATGCAATGACACTGGTTGATCAATGTGTCGTTTGTGGAAAGAACACACATGCAATGACTCTAGTGCTGGTTTTAGTATAAGAACACACATGCAATGACTCTAGTGCTAGTTTTAGTATAACAACACACATGCAATCACACTGGTTGATCCATATGTGGTTTGTGGAAAGAACACACATGCAATGACTCATGGGGATCCTTGTGTGGTTTGTGGAAAGAACACACATGCAATGACACTGGTTGATCCATATGTGGTTTGTGGAAAGAACACACATGCAATGACTCAGGGGGCTCCATGTGTGGTTTGTGGAAAGAACACACATGTAATGACCACTGGTCGATCCATGTGTGGTTTGTGGAAAGAAAACACATGCCATGACACTGGTGGATCCATATGTGGTTTGAGAAAAGAACACACATGCAATGACTCTAGTGTTGGTTTAGTATAAGAACACACATGCAATGACTCTAGTGGGTCCATATGTGGTTTGTGAAAAGAACATAATGCAATGACTCTAGTGGATCCATATTTGGTTTGTGGAAAAGAACACACATGCAATGACCACTGGGTGATCCATAAGTGGTTTGTGGAAAGAAGACACATGCAATGACACTGGTGGATCCAAATGTCGTTCATGACAGGAACACACATGCAATGTCTCCAGTGGATACATATGTGGTTTGAGGGAAGAACACACATGCAATGAACTCTAGTGGATACATATGTGGTTTGTGGACAAGAACACACATACAATGACCACGGTTTGATCCATAAGTGGTTTGTGGAAAGAACACACATGAAGTGAACACTAGTTGAACCATGTGTGGTTTGTGGAAAGAACACACATGCAATGACCCTGGTGGATACATATGTGGTTTGTGAAAAGAACACACATGCAATGACTCTAGTGCTGGTTTTAGCATAAGAACACACATGTAATGACTCTAGTGGGTCCATATGTGGTTTGTGAAAAGGACACAATGCAATGACTCTAGTGGATCCATATGTGGCTTGTGGAAAAGAACACACATGAAATGACCACTGGTTTATCCATATGTGGTTTGCGGAAAGAACACACATGCAATGACACTGGTTGATCCATGTGTGGTTTGTGGAAACAACACACATGCAATGACTCTAGTGCTGGTTTTAGTATAAGAACACACATGCAATGTCTCTAGTGCTGGTTTTAGTATAAGAACACACATGCAATGACACTGGTTGATCCATATGTGGTTTGTGGAAAGAACACACATGCAATGACTCAGGGGGATCCATGTGTGGTTTCTGGAAAGAACACACATGCAATGACCACTGGTCGATCCATGTGTGTTTTGTGGAAAGAACACACATGCAATGACACTTGTGGATCCATATGTGGTTTGTGAAAAGAACACACATGCAATGACTCTAGTGCTAGTTTTAGAATAAGAACACACATGCAATGACTCTAGTGGGTCCATATGTGGTTTGTGAAAAGAACACACATGCAATGACTCTAGTGGATCCATATGTGGTTTGTGGAAAAGAACACACATGCAATGACCACTGGGTGATCCATAAGTGGTTTGTGGAAAGAAGACACATGCAATGACACTGGTGGATCCAAATGTCGTTCATGACAGGAACACACATGCAATGACTCTAGTGGAGACATATGTGGTTTGAGGGAAGAACACACATGCAATGAACTCTAGTGGATACATATGTGGTTTGTGGAAAAGAACACACATACAATGACCACTGGTTGATCCATAAGTGGTTTGTGGAAAGAACACACATGGAGTGAACACTAGTTGAACCATGTGTGGTTTGTGGAAAGAACACACATGCAATGACTCAGGGGGATCCATGTGTGGTTTGTGGAAAGAACACACATGCAATGACCACTGGTCGATCCATGTGTGTTTTGTGGAAAGAACACACATGCAATGACCCTGGTGGATACATATGTGGTTTGTGAAAAGAACACACATGCAATGACTCTAGTGCTGGTTTTAGTATAAGAATACACGTCTAATGACTCTAGTGGGTCCATATGTGGTTTGTGAAAAGGACACAATGCAATGACTCTAGTGGATCCATATGTGGTTTGTGGAAAAGAACACACATGAAATGACCACTGGTTTATCCATATGTGGTTTGCGGAAAGAACACACATGCAATGACACTGGTTGATCCATGTGTGGTTTGTGGAAACAACACACATGCAATGACTCTAGTGCTGGTTTTAGTATAAGAATACACGTCTAATGACTCTAGTGGGTCCATATGTGGTTTGTGAAAAGGACACAATGCAATGACTCTAGTGGATCCATATGTGGTTTGTGGAAAAGAACACACATGAAATGACCACTGGTTTATCCATATGTGGTTTGCGGAAAGAACACACATGCAATGACACTGGTTGATCCATGTGTGGTTTGTGGAAACAACACACATGCAATGACTCTAGTGCTGGTTTTAGTATAAGAACACACATGCAATGTCTCTAGTGCTGGTTTTAGTATAAGAACACACATGCAATGACACTGGTTGATCCATATGTGGTTTGTTGAAAGAACACACATGCAATGACTCAGGGGGATCCATGTGTGGTTTCTGGAAAGAACACACATGCAATGACCACTGGTTGATCCATGTGTGTTTTGTGGAAAGAACACACATGCAATCACACTGGTGCATCCATATGTGGTTGGTGAAAAGAACACACATGCAATGACTCTAGTGCTAGTTTTAGTATAAGAACACACATGCAATGACTCTAGTGGGTCCATATGTGGTTTGTGAAAAGAACACACATGCAATGACTCTAGTGGATCCATATGTGGTTTGTGGAAAAGAACACACATGCAATGACTCTAGTGCTGGTTTTAGTATAAGAACACACATGCAATGACTCTAGTGTTGGTTTTAGTATAAGAACACACATGCAATGACTCTAGTGCTAGTTTTAGTATAAGAACACACATGCAATGACTCTAGTGGGTCCATATGTGGTTTGTGAAAAGAACACACATGCAATGACTCTAGTGCTGGTTTTAGTATAAAAACACACATGCAATGACTCTGGTGTTGGTTTTAGTATAAGAACACACATGCAATGACTCTAGTGGGTCCATATGTGGTTTGTGAAAAAAAAACACATGCAATGACTCTAGTGGATCCATATGTGGTTTGTGGAAAAGAACACACATGCAATGACCACTCGTTGATCCATAAGTGGTTTGTGGAAAGAACACACATGTAGTGAACACTGGTTGATCCATGTGTGGTTTGTGGACAGAACACACATGCAATGACTCAGGGGGATCCATGTGTTGTTTGTGGAAAGAACACACATGCAATGACTCAAGGGGATCCATGTGTGGTTTGTGGAAAGAACACACATGCAATGACCACTGGTGGATCCATGTGTGGTTTGGGGAAAGAACACACATGCAATGACTCTAGTGCTGTTTTTAGTATAACAACACACATGCAATGACTCTAGTGCTGTTTGATTCTGGTGCATCGCATTCTTTTGTGTCTCACAAGTTTGCAAATGAGAATGAGTTAGCTATGGATCCTCTCCTCAAGCGGTTAATGGTCCTTTCTCATGGAGCAACAATGGCAGCTTCTAAAATCAGCCATGGCAATCAAATTGAGATTGGTGGCTCTTCGTTCTCGGCTTCCTTAATTGTTCTGGGCAATTCTGACATTGATGTCATCTTGGGCATGGATTGGTTGACAGCAAATGCAGCTGTGATTGATTGTGCTGAACGCTCGGTTTCTCTGAAGATTCCTGAAGGCCATATAGTCTATTCTCCAAGTCTCGACTCTCGCTATCCAGCTTTTTCTTTGGCGGCTCTGAATGTTGATGCTATGGAAGCTATTCAGAGTGTTCCGGTGGTCTGTGAGTTCCCAGATGTCTTTCCTGAAGAGTTGCCAGGTATGCCTCCGGATCGTGAGGTTGAGTTTGTAATTGAGCTTGAACCTGGTACCGCTCCTATCTCCAAGCGGCCTTATAAAATGGGTCCTACTGAGTTGGCTGAACTCAAACGACAGCTCGATGAACAAGAGAAGTGGGGTTTCATTCAACATAGTACTTCTTCTTGGGGTAGCCCAACACTCTTTGTGAAGAAGCGAGACCAGACTGATAGACTTTGTGTTGACTATCGGGCCCTCAATGCTAAAACCATCAAGAATAAATATCCCCTTCCGCGGATTAATGATCTCTTTGATCAGCTAGCTGGAGCTGTGGTTTTCTCTAAGCTGGACTTGAGGAGTGGTTATCACCAAATCAAGATTCGCAAGGAAGATGTTCCGAAGACAGCTTTCACCACCCGCTATGGCCTGTATGAGTACACGGCCATGTCTTTCGGTCTCACCAACGCACCTGCCACCTTCTCGAGGCTCATGAACTCGGTTTTCATGGAGTATCTTGACAAGTTCGTTGTGGTCTATCTGGATGACATCTTAGTCTATTCTAAGTCACAAGAAGAGCATGAAGAACACCTTCGGTGTGTCCTAAGCAAACTTCGTGAGAACCGCTTGTATGCAAAGTTCTCCAAGTGTGAGTTTTGGCTGCCTCAAGTTACCTATCTTGGTCACATCATCTCTGCCAAGGGCATTGCAGTCAATCCGGAACCGTGAAGACAATTGTTGAATGGCTTCCTCACATTCTTTTCAAAGAAGTGCGGAGTTTCCTTGGTTTGGCTAGTTATTGTCGTAACCGCTTCAGAACTTTTCGAAGATAGCGAAGCCTCTTACCGATCTCCTCAAGAAAGGCAAGAAATACCTTTGGACTCCTGCATGTCAAGCAAGCTTTGAGACACTCAAAGAAAAGCTCACTTCCACACCAGTCTTGGTTCCTCCGGATACATCCAAGCCGTTCCAGATATTCTGTGACGCCTCTTTGCATGGATTGGGTGCGGTCCTCATGCAAGAAAAACAAGTTGTTGCTTATGCCTCTCGATAGTTGAAGACGCATGAGATCAACTATCCTACACATGACCTCGAGCTCGCAGCAGTTGTCTTTGCTTTGAAAGTATGGAGGCACTACTTGCTTGGCAACCGTTGTGAAATCTTTTCTGATCACAAGAGTTTGAAGTATATCTTCACACAGCCTGATCTCAACCTTCGGCAAAGGAGATGGATTGAAGCAATCAATGACTTCGATTTGACCATCAACTACACTCCGGGAAAAGCTAATGTCATGGCAGATGCTCTCAGCCGCAAAGCTTATGTCAACAACCTCATGATGGAAGAACAACAGCCTCTCTTGTGCGAGGAATTCCGTCAGCTCAACCTGGAAATTGTGGAACAAGGGTATCTCCAGAACCTTCTAGCAACACCTATCTTGGAAGAAAAGGTTCGCTCTTCTTAGCTTGGTGATCCGTACACAAGAAATATCATCTCCAGGATTCATCTTCCGAAGTATGAGTCCTTCCACGTCGATGATCAAGGCACGCTTCTCTTTGAACACCGGATGTTTGTTCCGAACTACCCGGGTTTGAGGGAGCAAGTTCTCAAGGAGGCGCATGATTCTCTTCTTTCTATCCACCCTGGCAGCACAAAGATGTACATGGACTTGAAAACACAATATTGGTGCCCTGGTTTGAAAAGGTATTGTGCCAAGTATGTCTCGGAGTGTGATGTCTGCCGCAGAGTGAAAGCTGTTCATCAGAAACCTTCTGGACTTCTACAACCATTGAAACCCCCGGAATGGAAATGGGAGAAAGTAGAGATGGACTTCATCACTGGTTTTCCGAGGTCGCAGAAGGGCAAGAATGCAATCTTTGTTGTCATTGACAGGCTTTCTAAAGTGGCCCACTTCTTCCCCGTCAAGGAAACAATTTCTGCAATTCAGTTGGTTGAGCTCTATATCAACAGAATTGTCTCTCTGTATGGGGTTCCGCTTGAGATCAGTTCAGACCGTGGAAGCATCTTCACTTCCAAGTTCTGGGAAAGTTTCCAAAATGCTTTGGGAACAAAGTTGAACTTCAGCACAGCTTACCACCCTCAGTCGCAAGGACAAGTGGAAAGGATCAATCAGATTCTGGAGGATATGCTTCGTGCTTGCGTCATCTCTTTTGGCATGAAGTGGGAAGAATGTCTTCCTTATGCTGAATTCTCTTACAACAATAGCTTCCAGAAAAGTCTAAAGATGGCACCATTTGAGGCTCTCTATGGTCGCAAATGCAGAACTCCGATTGGTTGGTCGGGTGCAGGTGAAAGAATCTTGTTTGGCCCTGACATTGTGACTCAAGCGGAGGAAAAGGTTCACATCATTCTGGAAAATCTGAGGATTGCTCAAAGTCGCCAGAAGAGCAATTATGACAGGAAGCACACGGACATGGAGTATGTCCCTGGTGATCTCGTTTACCTTCGTGTCACTCCCATGAGAGGCACGCACCGCTTTGGTATCAAAGGGAAGCTGGCTCCTAGATACATCGGTCCCTTCAAAGTTCGTGGAAGAAGAGGAGAAGTTGCTTATGCTCTTGAGCTCCCGGAAAAACTCAAAATCCATGATGTTTTCCACATCTCTCAGCTCAAGAAGTGCTTCAAGGACCCCGGCAGGACCGTGGATCATGAGCTTATCAATCTCCAAGAAGACCTGTCTTATCAAGAACACCCCACAAAAATCCTTGAAGTCGCAAAAAGAAGGACTCGCAACAAGTCCATCAAGTTCTGCAAGGTGCAGTGGTCGCACCATTCCGTTGATGAAGCCACTTGGGAATGTGAAGATGAGCTCCGTGTCAAGTATCCTACCCTCTTTGTGTCTTCTTCTTCATCCTAGAATCTCGGGGCGAGATTCCTGTTCAGTGGGGGTGAGTTGTAGCATCCCAATTGTCTAACAATTGTAATGCTACTTGGTCTAGTAATATAATGGCTACTTCAAATATATAATTGTTGCATCATCATTATATCATGCTCATGTCATCATGCCACCTTGCATTTGAGCATCATACAAAACCCTTTTTGATTTGGTTCTTCTCTCATATGCATTGTAAATTGTATTTGCCTCTTGATATTGTATTTGGTTCTTGATATATTGTTTAATGCCCAAGTTGAGTTGGGGGCATATCTTTTATTCCACTCCACCACCCTTTCTTTTCACCACCTTATAAATTCCACCATCCAACTAAATATGAGCTTTGCATTTTATTTGAGTTACCTCTAGTTCATGTGGGTTGGGATGGATCCAATTCTTGTCCACATGATCTCATCTTAGCATCATGTTGTTTTCACATCATTGATATATGAGAGACACATGGCCACCTTTGCATGCCTTGTGAGTGGAACCTTTCTCCTAGCTTCCATATGGTTTATCATGGAATTATGCTCATGTTGGAATATTTTGGGACTATTGATCATCTAGTGGAACATACACACTAGCATGTCCCATTCTATTTCAAACATGGCTATCTCCATCTATTCCACTTGGAATTCTTTCTAGATTCCTTTGCTTGGGCCTTACTCCAATTTTGGGAATGCATAATAATAATGCCATGTAATAACATTGTTTTCACAAGAATCAACATGGCATTAAATATTTGCATGGGCCATGCAAGTACCACCTTTTGCTTGTCATTTGGTTTTTACTTGTTTTTGGTGGGATCATGCCATCTCTCATCTACCTCTCTCTCTTTTAGCTTGATCTTATTTGATCATGCTTAAACCACCTCACCCTCTCTTTTCCTTGTCTAGTTCTTGCTTGATCTTGCTTGATCTAGTTTGGAGCATGCATACTCCTAAAACCCTAGCTCACCCCCTCTCTCTAACCCTCTATCTAAGTTCCCTCTAATCACCACCCCATCATCACCTTACCCCTCTACCCCACTCTCCAAACCACCCCATCTAACCTAACCTCACACCCCCCTTTAAGCTAAACCCTAGCTCCTCCCTAATCCCCCTCTCTCCTCTCTCACCACATGGTCACCCTGGCCCCCCAGCCGCCCCACCTGACCACCCCAACCCTAGCTCCCAACCTATCTCAAACCCGAGCCTAGCTCTATCCTAACCGAGGCTACCCCCCTCCTCTCTCTAGCTCCCTCTCTCTCTGCCAAGGACCACCCGAGCCTGCCCCTGCCTCGGCCTCGCCTCGCCCCACTGGACGCCACATGCCTGTCCCCGCCTGGACCAAGCACGTGAAGAAGGAGAGGAGGAAAAGGGGCACCGAGGCCACCTTTCCCATCTACCTGCTCTCCCACGGCATCCTCCTCCCTCCCGCCTTATCTCCTCCCCACGGCTCTCCTCTGCTCTCCCAGATCCGCCCCATATCCTCCCCTCTCGCCTCCTTTTCCACCGCCGTCACACACCTCGCCAAAACCTCAGCCTCCACTGCCCGCCGATCCAGCCAGCGTGGCCGTCGTGGAAGTGGTCGAGGACGTTCCTATGCTTCCCCGCATCGTCCCCACCATTGCCGTCGAGGAGGAGAAGGACCGAGCCGCCAGAACCAGCGCGAGGCCTTGAAACCCTAGCCGTCTGTCTGCGTCTCGTCGATCACCAGCGCCTCAAGCCGAACCGACCATGTCGACACACTCCCGGTGAGCTCCCCAACCCCAGACATCCTCGCTGCCGCCGTCTCGCTAGATTCGCCCGGACGTTTAAATGCGTGCGCCTGCGGCGCCAAGCGATCGCTTCGCTCCGCGTCGCGCTAAACCCTAGCTAGGCCCGCCGCCTCCTAGCACCAACCTGCCGCTAGCCACTGGTTCGCCACCAGCGCCCGCGGTCGCGTCCTCGCCGCCTCACTTGCTGCAATGTCATGTACCGAGGCGCCGATCGCCGATGTTAAGATGAGATGTTCATGGCGGCGTTTGCGAAAAACCCCGCCTTTCCTTTCTTTATGCATCAACCAGCGGTACCTTTTGGGCCCACCTTCAGCCCGGTTCATGGCTTTGCAAAGAACCCCCCTCTAGAAAACTCAACCCGCCGCCCTTGGCCCCATCCACGTCTTTTTTCATTTCGCCACCACGCGTGGACCAGCGTGGTCGATGGCCCACTGTCATTCGCTTGAGCTAGAAATGTAGTGCAAACGTTTCGCCGTGGAATCTGTGGAATCCCAGCCTGGCCCCACCTGTGGCGTCATGGCTAAGTTTGAGTGGGTGAGAAAAGTTTCTGTTTAAGTCTGTTTTAATTCAAACTTATTTCAAATTAATTCAAATTCAAAATTAAATCTGTTTTTAATTATCTTTTGAAATATAAATCCATTTAATGCAAATAATATATGTTTTCAAATCAGAAAAATGTGAGGATTTCAAATATGCAATCCAAAATATATTTGGAACACTTTAAAATTCCAAGTTGGTTTAATTACAATAAAATGCCCTTTTCACTAATTAATTAATAACTTTAGTTTTATAACTCCAAATTTAATAAATAATATGTCTAAAATGATCAGCTCGACGAGACCTTTCTGTTTATGCATTCCATGGTTTGATTTGAAGCATGCATCATATAAATATAATGTATACAGCAACTAATCTGAGAATAAAATGGGGCCAAAACTAAATAAAATGCTTTATTATTGTATTCCACACCTCACCCATGCCATGCTACTTTATTGCTATGAAAATTGTGCATCCTTGTAAGATCCCTCCTTATTAAAGGAAAAGATCCCTGTGATTGCAATGCTAGTCCCTGGATCAATTCTAGCATCCACAGTTTAAGATGAAGTACACAGATACAAAGGTCGTTTATTACAGTCATTCCAGAGATAAAACATAGTCTTTTACAACTCATGGCAAAAGGCCTAATACAAGAGTTTATGGAATATGTAAATAAACATAAGTCTTCATCTTCATGTGCCACAGGCAAGCATGTTGAGTGTAGACTCATGACTCCTATTCATCATCAGAGTAACCTGCAACATCATAAGTTACAGCCACAGAGGGTCAATACTTTGGAATAGTATTGGCAAGTGATACCTTAGTATATTTTAAGTGGACTATAATACTATATGCATTTGGCTGGTGGAGCTTAGGCTTGCATTGCTCAAAATAGAGTTTTCCTTATCTTTTTGAAAACACTAAGTTTTTGTTTGGCAAAGACTATCCCAAGGTATCTACCAATCAAAGACTGAAGATCCACTCAGGGCATCTACCAATCAAAGACTGAAGATCCCTTAACCCTTGTTCACCCACAAGTTTTATTCAGAAATTGGAGTGATGAGATTCTTGAAGTTTCCATGTCTTGATGCTCAAATTGTCCTTTACCAGGGACATGGCTAAGTACTTAGATTTTACACTCTGCAGAGGTGGTGCACTTTCCCCACAAGCCTTGGTTTCCCAAGACATGATCCTTGATAGCCTTTCCTTAGTCAAATGGACGCGCTCCAACCTATCATCCCATCTACCACCCACTGTCCAAGAAACTAAGTTCCAGCATCCTAAGATCATGGCAGAGCCCATATTACCAAGTGGTTGCACTTGAAGCTTCTCAACATTTGACAACTCAAATATCTTTGTTCCTGGGTGGCCATCCACAAGTGAGATACACAAGGTTCACCAGTACCCCTGGCTTTGTGTAACCACTCAACATATCCCATTCTTTCCATTCCACCCAGGTGATTCATTAACTTAGTTGTTTTGTTAAATAAAAACAAGTCCTTAGACTTAGAATATTTTTCCATAGTGTGAATATATAAACCACCCTTGTTTTCTAGTAGCTAGGCTAAGCATGGCATGGCAACTTATCTTTAGGGAATTTTCCTAGCAATTCTAGCATTCTATTCTAAATAGGATTTCCCATCATCAATTGACAAAAGTAGCATGCAATTCCTAACAAAATATATCTAATGCAAGTATAAAATATAGGTATGGAATATTCATGAAGATATCACTTGCCTTGGTAGTGTGGAGAGTAGCACTCGTCACAATCACAATCACTAGCAAAATCTACACACAAAGTTATAGCACACAATTACACACAAATATATACAAACAAAAATATTATGAATGCATGCATGCATGAATCTACCAAGTGATGATTTTTAAAAACTCAACCAAGCAAGTGCATGAATACAGAAACTAAACAAGTCACAAAATAGCCAAGACAACTTAAATGTCGGAGTAGATGTCGCCGTCGGTGCTCGCGGTGTCAAGTGGAACCGGCGACCTGGGGCAGTACAAGACGGACTAGTGAGGTCAGGAGGTGCGCCAAGACACGCTGAGTCAGATTGTAAGAACGAGAAGCAGAGGGGAGCTCTGGACTCACCGGAATCGATCGTCGGAGAGGCTCTGTCTGCGGCGGGGCAAAGCTGATTGAGGACAGCCTGGTGGCGGAGTGAGTGAGGTGTTTGGGGGAAAAATATCGCGAGGCAGAGAGGATCTTATAGCCGGGAATCGACGGGAAGCCGAGGATAAATGCCCATTTACGCGCCATTACCGCCATCGGTGCTGCAATGCGACGTGGTCGTCGTGATGCAGGGGAAAACGAGGCGACGTGGACCGGCCCGCTCGTCGATGAAGAGTGCGAGGTGGCGGTGGGTCTGTCTGTCGGCGACTTAACGCGTCTTCAGCGTGTGAGAAGGAAAAGGAGATCCCGGGTGGGCTCTGGGCTTGATTCTTCTTTGGGCAGATTCTGGCCGCCGGCCCTTTCTTTTCTTTAGGCCTTTTCTTTTTCTAATTCCATTTTCTGAATAGAATTTGATATGAATTCAAATCCTTTTGAATTCAAACTGCTTTGGGGATTTTTGCAGGGTTCTGTGGGTTCATAAACAATCAAATATCCTAGTGGTTACCTTGCAAAGGCTTAGACAAGCTTGGGTTTCAAAATAAACAGAGATTTGCTCTAGTTGCAAATATTTGAAATAGGGGTTTGAAACTATTTCTAAATTTGGAATCTTGGGTTTAAATGCTACTCCTAATCTTTCCAATCATGGAGGCAAGCAAACAAGGTCATGGACAAACAAATCCCAAAGGGTGGTGGCCAATTGAGACAATTTGCCCACATGAAATCATAGCTCAAACTTGTGCCTCTAAATGATTTTGAGAAAAACCCTGTATGAATGAATGATGCAAGGATGAAATGAATGAGTTTTTGAAACATGATTTTTGGGATGTTACAAATCTAACCCCCTTAAAATGAATCTCGCCCTCGAGATTCGGATTGGCTAGCAAATAGGTAAGGGTGGTCTTTCCGAAGATCGTCTTCTCTCTCCCATGTTGCTTCTTCTTCGGAATGATGGTTCCATTGTACTTTGCAAAACTTGATGGTTTTTGTCCTTGTGACTCTTTCTGTGGTCTCAAGAATCTTGACAGGCTTTTCTTCATAGGTGAGATCACTTTCTAGTTGAACTTCTTCCAAAGATATGGTATCCTTCAAAGATGTTTCTTCTATTTCTGGGTGACATTTCTTGAGGCTCACATGAAAAACATTATGGACTGCTAATAAAGATCTTTGGCATTCGATTTCATATCTGACTTCTCCCTTGCGACTTAGAATGTTGAATGGTCCTACATATCTTGGTGCTAACTTTCCTTTGACTCCAAATCTTTTTACTCCACGAAGTGGTGATACTCTAAGATAAACTCTATCCCCAACTTCGTAAGTGACTTCTCTACGCTTAGCATCTGCGTAGCTTTTCTGTCGAGACTGTGCTATCTTCAATCTGTCTCTAACCAATTTGACCTTTTCTTCGGCGTCTTTGATAAGATCTGGTCCAAACAAACTTCTTTCTCCCACACCATTCCATAGAAATGGGGTGGTACACTTTCTTCCGTATAGAAACTCGAATGGTGCCATCCCAATACTAGATTGGTGACTGTTGTTGTAAGAGAACTCTGCGTAAGGCAGACTTTCATCCCAACTTGCCCCATAGTCTAGGGCACATGCCCTCAACATGTCTTCAAGAATTTGATTAGTCCTTTCTGTTTGTCCATCAGTTTGAGGATGAAAAGCAGTGCTGAATTCCAACCTCGTTCCTAGAGATTCATGAAGCTGTCTCCAAAAGTGAGAAGTGAATTGAGTTCCTCTATCAGACACAATACTCTTAGGTACTCCGTGAAGGCATACAATTCTGCTCATGTAGATTTTGGCTAACTTTGCCTTTGGTATAAGTTGTCTTTACGGGTATAAAATGAGCCACTTTAGTTAGGCGATCTACGACTACCCATATGGAATCATACCACCCTGGTCCTTGGTAATCCAAGAATGAAATCCATACCAATATTTTCCCACTTCCATTCAGAATAGGCATTGGTTGAAGCAAACCTGCTGGTTTCGATGCTCTTTCACTCTACTACACACGTCACACAAGGCAATGTGTTCGCGATGTATGTCCTTTAAGATTGTTCCACCAAAACCTTTCTTTCATATCCATATACATTTTGGTGTTTCCGGGTGAATAGAATCTGAGAGTTATGGGCTTCTTGTAAAATCAGCTTCCATTTCGGATCTTGTGGAACACAAATCGTTTTCGTGCCATAAAGTACCTTGTTCGTCCATATGGAAACTTTTAGCTTTCCCTTGGCTAATCCTTTCCTTGATCTCTTCGATCTCTTTATCCGTCTTTTGGGCTTCTTTAATCTTATCCAACAGAGTGGGTTGAACATCCAAAGACATGAGATGTCCTTCCGGCACAATCTCCAACCTGAGTTCCTTGAATTGCTTACACAAGTCATCTGGCAATTCACCTTTGGTAAGGCCATTTACAAACGCTTTACGACTTAGGGCATCTGCTACTACATTTGCTTTACCGGGGTGGTATTGCAAATTCAAGTCGTAATCCTTGATAAGTTCTAGCCATCTTCTTTGTCTCATATTGATCTCCTTCTGGGTGAAGATATATTTCAAGCTTTTATGGTCGGTGAATACTTCACAACGTTTTCCCAAAAGGTAATGTCTCCATGTTTTGAGTGCATGGACTACAGCGGCTAACTCTAAATCATGAGTAGGATAATTTACTTCATGAGTTCTGAGTTGTCTCGAGGCATAAGCCACAACTTTTCCGCCTTGCATAAGTACGGCACCTAATCCTTGATGAGAAGCATCACAATATACTTGGAAATCCTTTTCCAAATCTGGTAGGCACAGTACTGGTGCTGACACAAGTCTCTTTAATTCTTGAAAGCTGAGTTCACATCCTTCAGACCAAGCAAATTTCTTATCTTTCTTTAACAATTCTGTCATTGGTTTAGCAACCTTAGAAAAAATTTCAATGAATCTTCTGTAGTAACCTGCTAAACCAAGGAAGCTACGAACCTCTTTTACATTCTTAGGAGATTCCCATTCTGTCACAGCCGAAACTTTAGCAGGATCAACTGCTACACCATCCTTTGTCATAACATGACCAAGAAATCCAACTTCCTCTAACCAAAACTCACACTTGCTGAATTTGGCATAAAGCTTATGTTCCCTTAGTTTCTCAAGTATCAAGCGTAGATGTCTTTCATGCTCTTCCTTGCTCTTGGAGTAGACTAAGATGTCATCGATGAAAACGACAACGAACTTGTCGAGAAATTCCATGAACACTTTGTTCATCATATTCATGAAGTATGCGGGCGTTGGTTAAACCAAAAGGCATCACGATTACTCATACAATCCATACCTCGTGGTAAATGTTGTTTTAGGTATGTCTTGCTCTCTTATCTTGAGTTGAAAATAGCCTGACCGAAGATCAATCTTCGAGAACACACATGCTCCTTCTAGCTGATCAAACAAGTCATTTATTCTTGGCAAAGGATACTTGTTCTTGATGGTTACCTCGTTGAGAGAACGGTAATCTATGCATAACCTTTGAGTTCTGTCTCTCCTTTCTCTGATCAAAAGCTGGAGCTCCCAAGATGAAGAACTTGGCTGGATGAATCCTTTCTCGCAATTGTTCTCCAAGTTGTTTCTTGAGTTCCTTAAGTTCGTCAACTGACATTTTATAAGGCCTTTTTGCCCTTGGTCCAGAACCTGGTTCCAAATCTATTATAAACTCCACATCTCTATCTGGTGGCATTCCCGGTAACTCTTCTGGGAACACATCCGGATACTCACACAATTGGCACACCGTCCATGCTAACCCCTTAAGAGAATTTAGCTTGCTTCCTTTAGATTTAAAATTTTACTTAAATGTTATCCTCTTACCTTGAGGGTTGTGAGTGAAATTGTGTGATTTGCACAATCTAGTACTCCCTCATACTTATCCATCCAATCCATTCCCAAAATTACATCCAATCCTTGGGAATTTAGGATTATTAGGTTTACTGGAAACTTATGTTTTCCGATCTCTATGACTAGATCGGCATCCAAGACTCACTATCATATCCCCTCCTAGAGAGCTAACTTTTATCGGACACCCAATGTTTTCAGATGCAAACCCATTTATATCAACAAATGCTTTTGATATGAATGAATGAGATGCACCAGTGTCAAAGAGTACAAATGCTGAGATGGAATTGAGTCTGAACTTACCAAAGAACGGCATCGGGTTCTTCATAGACCTCCTCCACATTGATGTGGTTAACCTGTCCTTTCTGAAAAGGATTGGGCTTGTTAGGTCCTTCAACGTTCTTCTCGGGCACTCATTAGCATAATGCCCCGACTTCTTGCATTTGAAGCATTCAACCGACTGTTGTCCTTCTTAGGTTGACTTCCACTTCCACTATGGTGGCTCTTATATCCACTCTTGTGGTTCTTGTACTTATCATTGTCATGGCTGCGATGATGCTTGTTGTCATGACGGTTGTGGTTGTGGTGCTTGTTAAACTTCCCATGCTTGTGGGATCCGAAGTGACACTATCATCATAGTGAGATCGTTTATGAGACGATCCCAGCTATGCTTGTCAGTGTTTCCTCTTTCTACTCTCAACTTGCTTCATTTTATTCTCCACAATAACAGCCTTGTCACACAGGATGATAAGTTGGAACATATGCCACGACATTTGCAGATTCAGTTCATCATTCAAGCCTTCCAAACTTTTCCTTCCTTTTGGCATCGATGTCAACCTCATCCGGTGCATAGCGCCAAATTGTTGAACTCTTCAATATATTCAGCCACGCTGTGGTGGTGTTGCTTCGAGTTGTGAAATTCCTTCTTTTCGGGCTCATCATTCACAGTGAGATATGTGTAGTCAAAGCCATCTTCAAAGATAGCCCAAGTCACTTCATCAATAGGCGTGGTAATCTGAAGTTGTCCCACCATGCGGCGGCTGGTCCTTCCAGATGTCTGTGCGAACCCGACCTTTTCAGCATCTGTGCATCCCACGGTCACTAAGTCTTTGTTCACGAGCGTAGCCAATCATTGGCCACCATGGGATCGATCGTTCGAAAACTTAGCTGGCCTCGCCTTAAATCTGGTGAGCATATCAAAACACGGAGGGTTGTTGTTGTTGTTGTTATTGTTATTGGGGTTGTTGTTGTTCGTTCGATGAACGTCGTCATCATTTGCATAAGGCGTGTTTGCGCATTCATCATTTGTTGCATTTCCGGGTAATGTTGGGGTTGGGGTTGGTGTTTGCGACGGGAGGCATCATGGTTTATTCATATAGAGATAAGAATGAGATACCCTTACATGATTTATGCACAATACATCACACAAGCAGACATATAGCATGCAACACAAGGATAAAGCTAAACAACAAGATAACAAAAAGTCTCAAAGTACAAACACACAAGTGGCAAGCCATCCACATATCGGATGGTCCAACAATAAGTTCACAAATAACAAGTGCGGTAAATAAAGATAATCGAGTAGTCAAATCTACTGTCGGCATCAATCTCCTCCTCGACAAAGGTAAGACCTGCGTTCTCCATTGCGGTCTTGTTCTCCTTGACGGTAGTGGTCAAAGAGTCGATCTTGGCCTTGAGAGCCCTCTTCTGGGAACGAAGCCTCTCAATCACTGTCTGCCGCTGCTCTAACTTTCAAGTCCTTGGACTGCAGTTCCTCGGTCATATCACGAATCCTTTTGTTCCTATCTGGACACGCTTCTCTTGACTCTTGAACTTACGGTCTTGGGTCTCGAACTTCGCTCCATCTCCTTGACTATCTCGTCTGCTGCGAAGAGCTTGTCCTTCTCGCGAAGGCTGCACAGGCTCGTCATTACTAAGCATGGCGTTGGTCCTATCGGTATCCACGTGCCTAATAAGAGTCTCTAAGTCCTGGAGAATGCAGGCGTGTCGGCTCTTGTGACCCTCGAGTCGTCCTCAAAGTCGATGGACTCTCAAGTAGTCATCACGCCTTCCAAGGCGTGGAAGTGAGTGCCTCTAACCTGTCGGGAGTGACGTCCTAACAGTCGTCTATCGGATCCTGCATGACAACCTCTATGCCTCTCTCCTGTCGCCGTGCATAAGCTTGAAGACGATGGCCTCCGTAGTAGGCTCGGTCAGCGTCTGGCTGGTTCACCTTGAAGCCCCAAAGGTCCTTCCTCTCAAACTTGGTGAGTGGGTGCACCGTAATGATAGGAAGAGGGAGATCGAGTAAAGTAGTAAGCTCTACGATACGAGGACCAAAAGCAGGTAACTGGAACTCCTCAACAGTCTTGATGGCAATAGGCATCTATTTATAAGATTGAAAAGTTAGAACAACACAATTTAAGATAAACAAGACAAACATTCAAACACATTCTTGGGACACACAAAATTATACAAGTCATGCATACAAGAATCCATTACATCAACCAAGGTTCAAACTTATTTAAGGTATCCTTTTGGAAAATAAGGTGATAGGTGGTGGTCCAACTAAGTGCGCTTTACAATCCTATCTCATTGGATCTGGTGGCTAACACAATGTTCCTAGTGGCAATCACCCTATCTTGTTCACATGCTTCTATCACTAAGTCTATAATATCTCCTCTTAAGGATTGGTTGGTGATTTCCAACTCTTGGGTATGTTCCTTCTCTTTCTCTAAGTCTTTTGGAGGTTGAGCATCTTGCACTTGACTCTAGCACTTAGTTCCTTGATAGTCTTCCAAGCTGCTTCTTTTGACTCAAAGAATGTGGTGTGCATAAAAGTGTTGGTGTACATGCAGAAGCCCTTTTCTTTGTGGTTGTCTTCCTTATTCTTGTACAAGTGAAGTTGCACCCACCAATACTCCACTCCATCCTCCATCCTTTGGAAAGCCTTTGTACCTTTCTGCACCATGTACTCCCATGGTTTCCATGAGGTCCTTGAGAATCTTGGGAAACTCAGTCTCACACTCCAAAGTCATGGTCATGAGTGGTCCTTTCTTCACGGCTTAGTTGACGGAGTTCATCTACAAATAGAGATGAGAATGAGAAGATTAGAAAAGTTCTGAGAAGAATAGACAAGTGTAGAAGAAGTTAAAATTTTCCTTAGTGGTTTCCAATCCTAGGGTCATAATCCTCAGGCAACACTGGTGCTGATACCATCTGTAAGATCCTCCTTATTAAAGGAAAAGATCCTGTGATTGCAATGCTAGTCCACTGGATCAATACTAGCATCCACAGTTTAAGATGAAGTACCACAGATACAAAAGGTCGCTTATTACAGTCATTCCAGAGATAAAACATAGTCTTTTACAACTCATGGCAAAAGGCCTAATACAAGAGTTTATGGAATATGTAAATAAACATAAGTCTTCATCTTCATGTGCCACGAGCAAGCATGAGTGTAGACTCATGACTCCTATTCATCATCGAGTAACCTGCAACATCATAAGTTACAGCCCACAGAGGTCAATACTTTGGAATAGTATTGGCAAGTGATACCTTAGTATATTTTAAGTGGACTATAATACTATATGCATTTGGCTGGTGGAGCTTAGGCTTGCATTGCTCAAAATAGAGTTTTCCTTATCTTTTGAAAACACTAAGTTTTTGTTTGGCAAAGACTATCCCAAGGTATCTACCAATCAAAGATGAAGATCCACTCAGGCATCTACCAATCAAAGACTGAAGATCCCTTAACCCTTGTTCACCCACAAGTTTTATTCAGAAATTGGAGTGATGAGATTCTTGAAGTTTCCATGTCTTGATGCTCAAATTGTCCTTTACGGGGACATGGCTAAGTACTTAGGTTTTACACTCTGCAGAGGTGGTGCACTTTCCCACAAGCCTTGGTTTCCCAAGACATGATCCTTCAGATCCTTTCCTTAGTCAAATGGACGCTCCAACCTATCATCCCATCTACCACCCACTGTCCAAGAAACTAAGTTCCAGATCCAAAGATCATGGCAGAGCCCATATTACCAAGTGGTTGCACTTGAAGCTTCTCAACATTTGACAACTCAAATCTCTTTGTTCTGGGTGTCCATCCACAAGTGAGATACACAAGGTTCACCAGTACCCTGCCTTGTGTAACCACTCAACATATCCCATTCTTTCCATTCCACCGGGTGATTCATTAACTTAGTTGTTTTGTTAAATAAAAACAAGTCCTTAGACTTAGAATATTTTTCCATAGTGTGAATATATAAACCACCCTTGTTTTCTAGTAGCTAGGCTAAGCATGGCATGGCAACTTATCTTTAGGAATTTTCCTAGCAATTCTAGCATTCTATTCTAAATAGGATTTCCATCATCAATTGACAAAAGTAGCATGCAAGTCCTAACAAAATATATCTAATGCAAGTATAAAATATAGGTATGGAATATTCATGAAGATATCACTTGCCTTGGTAGTGTGGAGTAGCACTCGTCACAATCACAATCACTAGCAAAATCTACACACAAAGTTATAGCACACAATTACACACAAATATATACAAACAAAAAATTATGAATGCATGCATGCATCAATCAACCAAGTGAACATTTTATTCAAAACACAACCAAGCAACATCATGAAAACATAAAATAAACAAGTCACAAAATAGACAAGACAACATAAAAAACCCTAAAATAAAATACTAAACTAAACTTATATTCAAAAGGCCTCAAACAAGTCTCTGCAATTTAAGCACATCTAATGGTTACTATTTGCTAAACAAAAGGATAGGCAGAAAGATCTTGTTTTTCTGAATCCAACGGTATAAAGTTTGCAAAATTCTAACGTGGAATTCAAAAGATATAGGCATTTGAATTTGGATCAAATTTCTGGTTTTAAATCTATTTTCAGATCTAACCTAGCCACGCGTCATGCTCTTATTCGCCTGCATTGCTTTCACTGGATCGAGCTCCACAGCCGTAGGATCTAAATGAAAACTAGCGGCTCAGATCGCGTACCGGGTTAAGTGGATCTATCCTAGCGCTCTGATCTGATCTAACGGTTGCTATTTCTCTCGCCAAGAAGCGGCGGCGGAGCGGTGGCTACCGCGGCGGGCCGGTCGATGACGTTGCGGCGATCTGCACGGAGAGGAGAAGGAGGAGTAGCTCACCAGGCTCAGGAGGTCACGCGAAGCTTCGTCGTGCTTGCGGTTGGTCAAGGCGCTCGAACGCACGGCCGCGATTGCTCACCGGAGTTCGTGGCGGCGTCCGGGTGCGTCGGGTGGTCGTCGTGGGCGTTGCGTGGATCACCCAAGGCAAGGCGAGACACGGTTAGATTCAGGTCAAGGCGAAGTAGTGAGCGTGAACGGAAAAGCGGCGGTCTGCACCTTCCGGAAAAACTTCGTCGGAGTAGATGTCACCGTCGGTGCTCGGGTGTCAAGTGGAACCGGCGACTGGGCGTACAAGACGGACTAGTGAGGTCGAGGTGCGCCAAGACACGCTGAGTCAGTTAGTAAACGAGAGGCGAGGGGAGCTCAAGACTCACCGGAATCGATCGTCGGAGAGGCTCTGTCTGCGGCGGGGCAAAGCTGATTGAGGACAGCCTGGTGGCGGAGTGAGTGAGGTGTTTGGGGGAAAAAGATCGCGGCGAGAGGATCTTATAGCCGGGAATCGGCGAAACGCCGAGGATAAATGCCCATTTCGCCGCACCATTACCGCCATCACTGCAGCGACGTGGTCGTCGTCGGTGCGGGGAAGACGAGGCGACGTGGACCGGGCCCGCTTCGTCAGCGAAGTGCGAGGTGGCGGTGGGGTCTGTCTGTCGGCATTTAACGCGCGTCTGCTTCAAGGCGAGAAGGAAAAGGAGATCCCGGGTGGGCTCATTGGGCTTGATTTGTCTGCTGGGCGATTCGGCCTCGGCCTTTTCTTTTCTTTAGGCCTTTTCTTTTCTAATTCCATTTTCTGAATAGAATTTGATATGAATTCAAATCCTTTTGAATTCAAACTGCTTTGGGGATTTTTGCAGGGTTCTGTGGGTTCATAAACAATCAAATATCCTAGTGGTTACCTTGCAAAGGCTTAGACAAGCTTGGGTTTCAAAATAAACAGAGATTTGCTCTAGTTGCAAATATTTGAAATAGGGGTTTGAAACTATTTGTAAATTTGGAATCTTGGGTTTAAATGCTACTCCTAATCTTTCCAATCATGGAGGCAAGCAAACAAGGTCATGGACAAACAAATCCCAAAGGGTGGTGGCCAATTGAGACAATTTGCCCACATGAAATCATAGCTCAAACTTCTGCCTCTAAATGATTTTGAGAAAAACCCTGTATGAATGAATGATGCAAGGATGAAATGAATGAGTTTTTGAAACATGATTTTTGGGATGTTACAATCCTTCATCATGGCATGATTGTTTGCTTGTCGCATTTATTCATATGCTTGTGCACTTTATTTATGTTGGCCCTTGTTTGTTTGGTCCTTCTTGAATAGGCCGACGGTGGGATATATCAAGAGAACCAGGAGCACTACCCAGATCCATCCCTTGCTTCAACTGAGCTGCCAGGCAAGCACTACCACATGCTTGCATACATATAGTACCCATTGCCTCTATCTTATTCTTGCATCATTGAGTCGCGATTGCATTAAATTGAATCCCAAGTACTGCATAGCCTTTACTTTTAAACCCTACCAAAGCTTGTTCCTCCATCCCATGAGCCATTACTACAGGAGTTGTTTGAGCCATGCGAGTCGTAGAACAGCATGTGTAGGGTATGTGAGTGTTTGATGGATAACGAGGTACCTAAACAACTTAACCTGAGTAGTAATGGGATAATTAATGAAAGTGGCATCGGTGAGCCATATTCGCTATTTGGTTTTTCAGGCTCACTTTTGTCCGTGGGACCCAGTACTTGATTCTGTTCCTTGATTATTCGCTATCCACATCCGGGAGGCTTATGAACCCCACAGCGAGCTTGATTCATTCTTATTTCTTGGGGCCACAAACTAGTTTGAGGTTTTATTTACTATCTGTACTTATGCCATGCTTTACCGCTTTATTTAAAATTGTGCGAGGAGCACCTTTGTCTGTTAGGGAAGCGGAGTGTTTTCGCGGTGTCGACAAGCCCATTCACATTTTCGGGTTCCCAGTCGTTCACAGCCACTGGCGTAAACCTTGAGGCCGTCTCGGAGTCAGCTAACTTCGTTGCGGGTAGCTCAATGGGGTGGCCCCCTGAAATATTTCTGAATCCTGTAATTGCTTTGTCGTGACTGCCTTGTTGGGTTTTGATTTGGTTTTTCCGAGGCATATCGAGTGTGTGTTGCTATTTGTGCACCCTATGCAGGTAAAACTTTCGAAAGCCGTGTCGCGGTTATGGACGACTTGGAGCCAGTTTCTCGATCATAGACAAGCATAACTAAAGTACCGCTTTTAATCGACTAGACTAGGTACGACTAGTAAATAGCACAACACTCATGGAATGTTTAATAAAACTGCCAACGGATGGGGGTTGTTCCGCTTCCTCGTCGATGGCGAGGAGGAGGATGGATCTGTGGATATTACCGTTTAACTGTTATAACTGTTGTTATTAATTCACGGACATCCGTCTATCTCTGGTTAGGCGGATGGTTAGCGTATCTATAGAATTGCTAGGGTTTATCTTTTGCTGCAATTCGTCACCCAGGTTGTGTCCCCTTTAGAGGCATAAAGACTTCTTTGAGTACCCCTAGGGTCTCACACGATAAATTATTTGGTTCGGATGAGCAGGTACACTCACAAGATGGATACTGGTTGGAAGAGACAGACGATATGGGCAACGATCATTCGGGTGTAGAGATTCCGGAACGGGGATCCGTGAGATCGTAGGCGGGATGTGCTTATTTATGGGGCATCTTATGCCGATTTGCTTCTTATCCGTGCTGGATTTTGTCTTCGCTCGCTTGATACTCTGTTGATTGATGTATGAGGAGATATCCTAAACTATTATATCTATCTAGGATATTTGGATCTTGCCGTATGGCGTTGCTATATTTCCTTTCTTTTTAGATGGAATGGCTCCGATGTACTATTGTATGGTGGCTCGCATACATACTCATTTGTGTATGTAGTTGATCCCTTCGCCTGCCGATTACACCGCCCGTTCTTGTCCCGATGTTTGGAAATGGTTGGGACGGCCGAAAGGTCTACCTATGAGTGGCATTTGGGCCCCATCGTACTATTTCAACCATTTTTGATCATCCAGGCTTGTACTAGGAGCGTAATTCACCGAGGTAGTTACAATTGGTATCAGAGCCATCCCGACCTTCAGGGTCTCAGCCAAATAATTGGTTGTCATCTAGCAAATATTTTTGGTAGTTATGTATACTAGGGAAAAACAAAACGCGAGAGTAGGACTGCTTCCACTTTTCTTCTTACCCAACCACCACTCTTTTCTGGTAAGGAAGTGTAACGTTTTCAATCCTCTTCTTAAATTCAAACTAGGATTCACGTGTTCTGGGTTTCCGTAGTACCATAGGTTGTGTATCTGTGTGTGTGAGTGTGTGTGTGTGTATTCCTTTGTCTATCTGTTGCATCCAAGTTGTTATCTTATCGGCCTTTTGGTTATCAACTGTTAGTACATTCCATACCGACAGGCTTTTGCAAACCGACGCGATCTATCTGATTCGTTGTATACCGACGCGGTCTGTCTTACTCTTTGTTATCCGACGCTATCTTCTTTGTGGTGTTCGTTTCCGTAGTTGCTAATCTTTAGGTTATCTTGAGGAGAAGGTGTTGAGATATGTGTTTTACTTGTTCATGTGCGGAGTAATGATTTGAGTGCGGGATGGAGTCGCGACCATACCACTACTCTTATCATTCGCTCTTGTATATTGAATTGGTAGAGTCACTAATCTTGATTCGTTAAGTAATTTTGCGCATCTATTGGTATTTTAATGCCGAAATTTGTGGAAAATTTTTCTTTGATATATGTGTACCACACTCCTTTTTCGATGTAATGCGATATGCTTAATATCTTCTAGGTGCTTTGAACTTTGTTGATATTTTAATATCATCTTAGTAAATTGTATCCTTTAATCTTGATTAATTCCATTTTGGTACTATTTTGGATTATTATTATTCTCCATTATAGTACTGACTTGTGTGTTATATCAATAACGGATGGCACCACCACGGTTACGAGGAGGACATACAACCTGAGCTGGGGCAGCGTTGTCAAGCATCGCCAATGCCTTGGCAGCAATGCAGTGAACCAGCGCTTTGAGGAAAGTGTCAGGAGGAACGAGTTTGTGCCGCTACCTCCACCTCCCAAGCGAGGAGACATCAAAAGCTTCCTGAAGTTCAACCCTCGCCAGTTTGATGTTTCTGATCAACCACTTGATGCTGATGATTGGTTGCGTGAGATGTCAAGGTTACTGGCAACTGCTGATGTTCCTGAGCAAGAATGGGTAAAGTGTGCTACTCACCTTACGAAGGAGATGCAGCTCTGGTGGGAGAATTACACGAAGGCAAGCGCACGGGTTTTCAGCCTACTTGGGGACAGTTCACTGGAGCTTTCAAAAGCGATGTCATCGGAAATTGTCATGGAGAGGATGAAGGAAGTGTTTCTCAACCTCAAGCGGCAATGACAATGTCAACACCTACATCAGGAACTTCATGAACCTTTCTCGTTATGGTGGCGATGAGATCTCTGATGACAAGAAGAAGCAAAAGAGGTTTAGGCAAGGGCTCAATGCATCGATCAAATATGCAATCACACATGCAAGGCCGACATCTTTTCTGGAACTTCAGCATACAGCTCTGCAGGAAGAGGCAAGTAGGCAAGTGTTTGAGGAGTCAAAGAAACACAGCCGTGATGCGAGCTCTTGACCATGTCGCCTCCTTCGAAGCGTTGTGTCTGGGTTCCTAACACCCCACTGTCGCTCCCGGAGCCACCATGACCTTCAAGCTACTGGCAAGGCCACCAAACTTCCTCCTTTGCTACTCCGGGGCTACAACCACCACTACCTGAGGCGCTGGCGGAGTCCCCAGCTACGTTGCTCCACATCCACAGTGCTTGTTACACTTGTGGAGACTCAGGCATCAACAATGGAACTGTCCGATGAAGAACAAGGCTCTTCCCCACCACCTCCAAGATCTGCGGCAAGCTCTCCTTTGGTTCGTGCACCACCACCTCGGGCTCTCAACATCAACACCAAGCCCGGGTCTGCTATTGCTCGTGCCAACTGCATCAACGCCGCTCAAGCTAAGCATGCGCCTGGAGTTGTGATGGGTATGCTTTAGTTAACTCAGTCCACGCACGAGTTTTGTTTGATTCTGGTGCATCGCATTCTTTTGTGTCTCACAAGTTTGCAAATGAGAATGAGTTAGCTATGGATCCTCTCCTCAAGCGGTTAATGGTCCTTTCTCCTGGAGCAACAATGGCGACTTCTAAAATCAGCCATGGCAATCAAATTGAGATTGGTGGCTCTTCGTTCTCGGCTTCTTTGATCATTACAGGCAATTCGACATTGATGTCATCTTGGGCATGGATTGGTTGTGACAAATGCAGCTGTGATTGATTGTCTTTGAGCCTTTCGGTTTCTCGAAGATTCCTGAAGGCCATATAGTCTATTCTCCAAGTCGACTCACCTATCCAGCTTTTCTCTTTGGCTCGAATGTTGATGCTATGGAAGCTATTCAGAGTGTTCCGATGGTCTGTGAGTTCGGATGTCTTTCTGAAGAGTTGCTGTATGCCTCCGGATCATGAGGTTGAGTTTGTAATTGAGCTTGAACACTGGTACCGCCTATCTCCAAGCGGCCTTATAAAATGGGTCCTGCTGAGTTGGCTGAACTAAAACGACATTTCGATGAACAAGAGAAGTTGGGTTTCATTCAGCATAGTACTTCTTCTTGGGGTAGCCCAACTCTTTGTGAAGAAGCGAGACCAGCCGATAGACTTTGTGTTGACTATCGGGCCCTCAATGCCAAAACCATCAAGAATAAATATCCCCTTCCGCGGATTAATGATCTCTTTGATCAGCTAGCTGGAGCTGTGGTTTTCTCTAAGCTGGACTTGAGGAGTGGTTATCACCAAATCAAGATTCGCAAGGAAGATGTTCCGAAGACAGCTTTCACCACCCGCTATGGCCTGTATGAGTACACGGTCATGTCTTTCGGTCTCACCAACGCTTTGCCACCTTCTCGAGGCTCATGAACTCGGTTTTCATGGAGTATCTTGACAAGTTCGTTGTGGTCTATCTGGATGACATCTTAGTCTATTCTAAGTCACAAGAAGAGCATGAAGAACACCTTCGGTGTGTCCTAAGCAAACTTCGTGAGAACCGCTTGTATGCAAAGTTCTCCAAGTGTGAGTTTTGGCTGCCTCAAGTTACCTATCTTGGTCACGTCATCTCTGCCAAGGGCATTGCAGTCAATCCGGAAACTGTGAAGACAATTGTTGAATGGCTTCCTCCGTTCTTGTCAAAGAAGTGCGGAGTTTCCTTGGTTTGGCTAGTTATTGCCGCTTGCTCAGAACTTTTCGAAGATAGCGAAGCCTCTTACCGATCTCCTCAAGAAAGGCAAGAAATACCTTTGGACTCCTGCATGTCAAGCAAGCTTTGAGACACTCAAAGAAAAGCTCACTTCCACACCAGTCTTGGTTCCTCCGGATACATCCAAGCCGTTCCAGATATTCTGTGACGCCTCTTTGCATGGATTGGGTGCGGTCCTCATGCAAGAAAAACAAGTTGTTGCTTATGCCTCTCGACAGTTGAAGATGCATGAGATCAACTATCCTACACATGACCTCGAGCTCGCAGCAGTTGTCTTTGCTTTGAAAGTATGGAGGCACTACTTGCTTGGCAACCGTTAGAAATCTTTTCTGATCACAAGAGTTTGAAGTATATCTTCACACAGCCTGATCTCAACCTTCGGCAAAGGAGATGGATTGAAGCAATCAATGACTTTGATTTGACCATCAACTACACTCCGGGCAAAGCTAATGTCATGGCAGATGCTCTCAGCCGCAAAGCTTATGTCAACAACCTCATGATGGAAGAACAACAGCCTCTCTTGTGCGAGGAATTCCGTCACCAACCTGAAATTGTGGAACAAGGGTATCTCCAGAACCTTCTAGCAACACCTATCTTGGAAGAAAAGGTTCGCTCTTCTCAGCTTGGTGATCCGTACACAAGAAAGATCATCTCCGGGATTCAGCTTCCGAAGTATGAGTCCTTCCACGTCGATGATCAAGGCACGCTTCTCTTTGAACACCGGATGTTTGTTCCGAACTACCCGGTTTGAGGGAGCAAGTTCTCAAGGAGGCGCATGATTACATTCTTTCTATCCACCTGGCAGACAAAGATGTACATGGACTTGAAAACACAATATTGGTGGCCTGGTTTGAAAAGGTATTGTGCCAAGTAAGTCTCGGAGTGTGATGTCTGCCGCAGAGTGAAAGCTGTTCATCAGAAACCTTCCGGACTTCTACAGCCATTGAAACCCCCGGAATGGAAATGGGAGAAAGTAGAGATGGACTTCATCACTGGTTTTCCGAGGTCGCAGAAGGGCAACAATGAAATCTTTGTTGTCATTGACAGGCTTTCTAAAGTGGCTCACTTCTTCCCCGTCAAGGAAACAATTTACGCAATTCAGTTGGTGAGCTCTATATCAGCAATTGTCTCTCCGTATGGGGTTCCGCTTGAGATCAGTTCGCACCGTGGAAGCATCTTCACTTCCAAGTTCTGGGAAAGTTTCCAAAATGCTTTGGGAACAAAGTTGAACTTCAGCACAGCTTACCACCCTCAGTCGCAAGGACAAGTGGAAAGGATCAATCAGATTCTGGAGGATATGCTTCGTGCTTGCGTCATCTCTTTTGGCATGAAGTGGGAAGAATGTCTTCCTTATGCTGAATTCTCTTACAACAATAGCTTCCAGAAAAGTCTAAATATGGCACCATTTGAGGATCTCTATGGTCGCAAATGCAGAACTCCGATTGGTTGGTCGGGTGCAGGTGAAAGAATCTTGTTTGGCCCTGACATTGTGACTCAAGCGGAGGAAAAGGTTCACATCATTCGGAAAATCGAGGATTGCTCAAAGTCGCCAAGAGCAATTATGACAGGAAGCACACGGACATGGAGTATGTCCCTGGTGATCTCGTTTACCTTCGTGTCACTCCCATGAGAGGCACGCACCGCTTTGGTATCAAAGGGAAGCTGGCTCCTAGATACATCGGTCCCTTCAAAGTTCGTGGAAGAAGAGGAGAAGTTGCTTATGCTCTTGAGCTCCCGGAAAAACTCAAAATCCATGATGTTTTCCACATCTCTCAGCTCAAGAAGTGCTTCAAGGACCCCGGCAGGACCGTGGATCATGAGCTTATCAATCTCCAAGAAGACCTGTCTTATCAAGAACACCCCACAAAAATCCTTGAAGTCGCAGAAAGAAGGACTCGCAACAAGTCCATCAAGTTCTGCAAGGTGCAGTGGTCGCACCATTCCGTTGATGAAGCCACTTGGGAACGTGAAGATGAGCTCCGTCAAGTATCCTACCCTCTTTGTGTCTTCTTCATCCTAGAATCTCGGGGCGAGATTCCTGTTCAGTGGGGGAGAGTTGTAGCATCCCAATTGTCTAACAATTGTAATGCTACTTGGTCTAGTAATATAATGGCTACTTCAAATATATAATTGTTGCATCATCATTATATCATGCTCATGTCATCATGCCACCTTGCATTTGAGCATCATACAAAACCCTTTTTGATTTGGTTCTTCTCTCATATGCATTGTAAATTGTATTTGCCTCTTGATATTGTATTTGGTTCTTGATATATTGTTTAATGCCCAAGTTGAGTTGGGGGCATATCTTTTATTCCACTCCACCACCCTTTCTTTTCACCACCTTATAAATTCCACCATCCAACTAAATATGAGCTTTGCATTTTATTTGAGTTACCTCTAGTTCATGTGGGTTGGGATGGATCCAATTCTTGTCCACATGCTCTCATCTTAGCATCATGTTGTTTTCACATCATTGATATATGAGAGCCACATGGCCACCTTTGCATGCCTTGTGAGTGGAACCTTTCTCCTAGCTTCCATATGGTTTATCATGGAATTATGCTCATGTTGGAATATTTTGGGACTATTGATCATCTAGTGGAACATACACACTAGCATGTCCCATTCTATTTCAAACATGGCTATCTCCATCTATTCCACTTGGAATTATTTCTAGATTCCTTTGCTTGGGCCTTACTCCAATTTTGGGAATGCATAATAATAATGCCATGTAATAACATTGTTTTCACAAGAATCAACATGGCATTAAATATTTGCATGGGCCATGCAAGTACCACCTTTTGCTTGTCATTTGGTTTTACTTGTTTTTGGTGGGATCATGCCATCTCTCATCTACCTCTCTCTCTTTTAGCTTGATCTTATTTGATCATGCTTAAACCACCTCACCCTCTCTTTTCCTTGTCTAGTTCTTGCTTGATCTAGTTTGGAGCATGCATACTCCTAAAACCCTAGCTCTCACCCCCTCTCTCTCTAACCCTCTATCTAAGTTCCCTCTAATCACCACCCCATCATCACCTTACCCCTCTACCCCACTCTCCCAACCACCCCAACAAACCAAACCACACACCCCCTTTAAGCTAAACCCTAGCTCCTCCCTAATCCCCTCTCTCTCACCACATGGTCACCTGGCCCCACCCATTTCGCCCCCACCACCCCAACCCTAGCTCCCAACCTAGCTCAAACCCGAGCCTAGCTCTAACCTACCCGAGGCTACCCCCCTCCTCTCTCTAGCTCCCTCTCTCTCTGCCAAGGACCACCCGAGCCTGCCCCTGCCTCCCTGGCCTCGCCCTCTGGCCCCACCTGGACGTCACCTGCATGCCCCTGCCCTGCCTGCCCGACCAAGCACGTGAAGAAGGAGAGGAGGAAAAGGGGCACCGAGGCCACCTTTTCCCCATCTACCTGCTCCCCACGGCATCCTCCCTCCCTCTGCCTTATCTCCTCCCCCACGGCTCTCCTCTGCTCGCCCAGATCCGCCCCATAGCCTCCCCTCTCGCCCTCCTTTTCCACCACCACCGTCTACACCTTGCCGCCAAAACCTCAGCCTCCACCGCGCCCGGCCGATCCAGCCAGCGTGGCCGTCGTGGAAGTGGTCGAGGACGTTCCTATGCTTCCCCTGCATCGTCCCGTACCCGCCGTCGAGGAGGAGAAGGACCGGAGCCGCCAGAACCAGCGCGAGGCCGACGCGAAACCCTAGCCGGCCGTCTGTCTACGTCCTCGTCGATCGCCAGCGCCTCAAGCCGAACCGACCACGTCGACACACTCCCGGTGAGCTCCCCAACCCCCCAGACATCCTCGTCGTCGCCGTCTCGCGCTAGATTCGCCGGACGTTTCGTCGTGCACGCTCTGTGCGCCGGCGAGCGCAGCGTCGACTCGCTCCCCGCGTCGCGCTAAACCCTAGCTAGGCCCCGCTCGCCCTCCTAGCACCAACCCGCCGCTAGCCGCACTGGTTCGCCACCCGGTAGCGCCGCCAGTCCACAGTTCGAGCCCGTGCGCGCGCATGCTGCTGTGCACCGATCTGTCGACAGACAGATTCAGAGGAAGAAGCACAGTGTCGCGGGCGACGTTTTGCCGAAAACCCCCTGCCTTTCTTTATGCATCAACCCGCGGTACCTTTTGGGCCCACCGTCACCAAGGCCGCTTTGCAAAGAACCCCGGCCTCTAGAAAACTCAACCCGCGCTCCTTGGCCCCATCCGCGATTGCATCTTTCGCCCACTTCGCGTGGACCAGCGTGGTCGATGGCCCCATCATTCGCTTGAGCTAGAACAGGTGGTGCAAAACATTTTCACTTGCTGTGGAATCCAGTCAACTGGCCCCACATGGCGTCTGTGGCTAAGTTTGAGTGGGTGAGAAAAGTTTCATTTAAGTCATTTTAATTCATACTTATTTCAAATTAATTCAAATTGAAAATTAAATCTGTTTTTAATTATCTTTTGAAATATAAATCCATTTAATGCAAATAATATATGTTTTCAAATCAGAAAAATGTGAGGATTTCAAATATGCAATCCAAACTATATTTGGAACACTTTAAAATTCCAAGTTGGTTTAATTACAATAAAATGCCCTTTTCACTAATTAATTAATAACTTTAGTTTTATAACTCCAAATTTAATAAATAATATGTCTAAAATGATTAGCTCGACGAGACCTTTCTGTTTATGCATTCCATGGTTTGATTTGAAGCATGCATCATATAAATATAATGTATACAGCAACTAATCTGAGCATAAAATGGGGCCAAAACTAAATAAAATGCTTTATTATTGTATTCCACACCTCACCCATGCCATGCTACTTTATTGCTATGCAAATTGTGCATCCTTCATCATGGCATGATTGTTTGCTTGTCGCATTTATTCATATGCTTGTGCACTTTATTTATGTTGGCCCTTGTTTGTTTGGTCCTTCTTGAATAGATCTTTGACGAGGGAGATATCAAGAGAACCAGGAGCACTACCCAGATCCATCCCTTGCTTCAACTGAGCTGCCAGGCAAGCACTACCACATGCTTGCATACATATAGTACCCATTGCCTCTATCTTATTCTTGCATCATTGAGTCGCGATTGCATTAAACTGAATCCTAAGTACTGCATAGCCTTTACTTTTAAACCCCACCGAAGCTTGTTCCTCCATCCCATGAGCCATTACTACAGGAGTTGTTTGAGCCATGCAGTCGTGAAACAACATGTGTAGGGTATGTGAGTGTCTGGTGGATAACGAGGTACCTAAACAACTTAACACAGTAGTAATGGGATAATTAATGAAAGTGGCATCGGTGAGCCATATTAAGCTATTTGGTTTTCAGGCTCACTTGTGTCCGTGGGACCCAGTACTTGATTCTGTTCCTTGATTATTCATGCTATCCACATCCGGAGGCTTATGAACCCCACAGGCGAGCTTGATTCATTCTTATTTCTTGGGGCCACAAACTAGTTTGAGGTTTTATTTACTATCTGTACTTATGCCATGCTTTCTTGCTTTATTTAAAATTGTGCGAGAGCAGCACCTTTGTCTTTAGGAGAAGCGGAGTGTTTTCAGTGTCGACAAGCCCAGTCACATTTTCGGGTTCCCGATCGTTCACAGCCATTGACGCAAACCTTGAGGCCGTCTGGTCGGCTAACCGTTGCGGGTAGCTCAATGGGGTGGCCCCTGAAATATTTCGAATCCTGTAATTGCTTTGTCGTGGCGCCTCGTTGGGTTTTGATTTGGTTTTTCGAGGCATATCGGTGTGTGTTGCTATTTGTGCACCCTGCGGTAAAACTTTCTAAGCCGTGTCCGTGGTTATGGACGACTTGGAGCACAGTTTCTCGATCATATACAAGCATAACTAAAGTACCGCTTTTAATCTGACTAGACTAGGTACATGAATAGTAAATAGCATATCAATCATGGAATGTTTAATAAAGCGCCAGCGGATGGGGGTTGTTCGTCCGCTTCCTCGTCGGTAAGCGAGGAGAGGATGGATCTGTGGATATTACCCTTTTAAACTGTTATAACTGTTGTTTTTAATTCACGGACATCCGTCTATCTCTGGTTAGGCGGATGTTAGCGAGTATCTATAGAATTATTAGGGTTTATCTTTTGCTGCAATTCGTCACCCAGGTTGTGTCCTTTAGAGGCATAAAGACTTGCCGAGTACCCTAGGGTCTCACGATAAATTATTTGGTTCGGATGAGCAGTACACTCACAAGATGGATCTTGGTTGGAAGAGACAGACGATATGGGCAGCGATCATTCGGTGTAGAGATTCCTAAGCGGGGATCCGTGAGATCTGTGGCGGATGTGCTTATTTATGGGGCATCTTATGCCGATTTGCTTCTTATCCGTACTCGGATTTTGTCTTCCACTTCCGCTTGATACTCTGTTGATTGATGTATGAGGAGATATCCTAAACTATTATATCTATCTAGGATATTTGGATCTTGCCGTATGGCGTTGCTATATTTCCTTTCTTTTAGATGGAATGGCTCTGATGTACTATTGTATGGTGGCTTGCATACATACTCATTTGTGTATGTAGTTGATCCCTTCGCCTGCCGATTCTTGCCGTTCTTGTCCCGATGTTTGGAAATGGTTGGGACGGCCGAAAGGTCTACCTGTGAGTGGCATTTGGGCCCCACCGTACTATTTCAACCATTTCTGATCATCCAGGCTTGTACTAGGAGCGTAATTCACCGAGGTAGTTACACCATGACACTGGTGGATCCATATGTGGTTTGTGAAAAGAACACATATGCAATGACTCTAGTGCTAGTTTTAGTATAAGAACACACATGAAATGACTCTAGTGGGTCCATATGTGGTTTGTGAAGAGAACACACATGCAATGACTCTAGTGGATCCATATGTGGTTTGTGGAAAAGAACACACATGCAATGACCACTGGTTGATCCATATGTGGTTTGTGGAAAGAACACACATGCAATGACACTGGTTGATCAATGTGACGTTTGTGGAAAGAACACACATGCAATGACTCTAGTGCTGGTTTTAGTATAAGAACACACATGCAATGACTCTAGTGCTAGTTTTAGTATAACAACACACATGCAATCACACTGGTTGATCCATATGTGGTTTGTGGAAAGAACACACATGCAATGACTCATGGGGATCCTTGTGTGGTTTGTGGAAAGAACACACATGCAATGACACTGGTTGATCCATATGTGGTTTGAGGAAAGAACACACATGCAATGACTCAGGGGGATCCATGTGTGGTTTGTGGAAAGAACACACATGTAATGACCACTGGTCGATCCATGTGTGGTTTGTGGAAAGAACACACATGCCATGACACTGGTGGATCCATATGTGGTTTGAGAAAAGAACACACATGCAATGACTCTAGTGTTGGTTTAGTATAAGAACACACATGCAATGACTCTAGTGGG
Source organism: Avena insularis (assembly GCA_023614405.1). Lineage (NCBI taxonomy): Eukaryota > Viridiplantae > Streptophyta > Magnoliopsida > Poales > Poaceae > Avena > Avena insularis. The sequence goes on from JAJUPC010000221.1 coordinate 369,221, forward strand.
TCCATATGTGGTTTGTGAAAAGAACACAATGCAATGAATCTAGTGGATCCATATGTGGTTGGTGGAAAAGAACACACATGCAATGACCACTGGGTGATCCATAAGTGGTTTGTGGAAAGAAGACACATGCAATGACACTGGTGGATCCAAATGTCGTTCATGACAGGAACACACATGCAATGACTCTAGTGGATACATATGTGGTTTGAGGGAAGAACACACATGCAATGAACTTTAGTGGATACATATGTGGTTTGTGGAAAAGAACACACATACAATGACCACTGGTTGATCCATAAGTGGTTTGTGGAAAGAACACACATGAAGTGAACACTGGCTGATCCATGTGTGGTTTGTGGAAAGAACACACATGCAATGAATCAGGGGGATCCATGTGTGGTTTGTGGAAAGAACACACATGCAATGACCACCGGTCGATCCATTTGTGTTTTGTGGAAAGAACACACATGCCATGACACTGGTGCATCCATATGTGGTTTGTGAAAAGAACACACATGCAATGACTCTAGTGCTAGTTTTAGTATAAGAACACACATGAAATGACTCTAGTGGGTCCATATGTGGTTTGTGAAGAGAACACACATGCAATGACTCTAGTGGATCCATATGTGGTTTGTGGAAAAGAACACACATGCAATGACCACTGGTTGATCCATATGTGGTTTGTGGAAAGACCACACATGCAATGACACTGGTTGATCAATGTGTCGTCTGTGGAAAGAACACACATGCAATGACTCTAGTGCTGGTTTTAGTATAAGAACACACATGCAATGACTCTAGTGCTAGTTTTAGTATAACAACACACATGCAATCACACTGGTTGATCCATATGTGGTTTGTGGAAATAACACACATGCAATGACTCATGGGGATCCTTGTGTGGTTTGTGGAAAGAACACACATGCAATGACACTGGTTGATCCATATGTGGTTTGTGGAAAGAACACACATGCAATGACTCAGGGGATCCATGTGTGGTTTGTGGAAAGAACACACATGTAATGACCACTGGTCGATCCATGTGTGGTTTGTGGAAAGAACACACATGCCATGACACTGGTGGATCCATATGTGGTTTGAGAAAAGAACACACATGCAATGACTCTAGTGTTGGTTTAGTATAAGAACACACATGCAATGACTCTAGTGGGTCCATATGTGGTTTGTGAAAAGAACACAATGCAATGAATCTAGTGGATCCATATGTGGTTGGTGGAAAAGAACACACATGCAATGACCACTGGGTGATCCATAAGTGGTTTGTGGAAAGAAGACACATGCAATGACACTGGTGGATCCAAATGTCGTTCATGACAGAACACATGCAATGACTCTAGTGGATACATATGTGGTTTGAGGGAAGAACACACATGCAATGAACTTTAGTGGATACATATGTGGTTTGTGGAAAAGAACACACATACAATGACCACTGGTTGATCCATAAGTGGTTTGTGGAAAGACACACATGAAGTGAACACTGGTTGATCCATGTGTGGTTTGTGGAAAGAACACACATGCAATGAATCAGGGGGATCCATGTGTGGTTTGTGGAAAGAACACACATGCAATGACCACCGGTCGATCCATTTGTGTTTTGTGGAAAGAACACACATGCCATGACACTGGTGCATCCATATGTGGTTTGTGAAAAGAACACACATGCAATGACTCTAGTGCTAGTTTTAGTATAAGAACACACATGAAATGACTCTAGTGGGTCCATATGTGGTTTGTGAAGAGAACACACATGCAATGACTCTAGTGGATCCATATGTGGTTTGTGGAAAAGAACACACATGCAATGACCACTGGTTGATCCATATGTGGTTTGTGGAAAGACCACACATGCAATGACACTGGTTGATCAATGTGTCGTCTGTGGAAAGAACACACATGCAATGACTCTAGTGCTGGTTTTAGTATAAGAACACACATGCAATGACTCTAGTGCTAGTTTTAGTATAACAACACACATGCAATCACACTGGTTGATCCATATGTGGTTTGTGGAAAGAACACACATGCAATGACTCATGGGGATCCTTGTGTGGTTTGTGGAAAGAACACACATGCAATGACACTGGTTGATCCATATGTAGTTTGTGGAAAGAACACACATGCAATGACTCAGGGGGATCCATGTGTGGTTTGTGGAAAGAACACACATGTAATGACCACTGGTCGATCCATGTGTGGTTTGTGGAAAGAACACACATGCCATGACACTGGTGGATCCATATGTGGTTTGAGAAAAGAACACACATGCAATGACTCTAGTGTTGGTTTAGTATAAGAACACACATGCAATGACTCTAGTGGGTCCATATGTGGTTTGTGAAAAGAACACAATGCAATGACTCTAGTGGATCCATATGTGGTTTGTGGAAAAGAACACACATGCAGTGACCACTCGGTGATCCATAAGTGGTTTGTGGAAAGAAGACACATGCAATGACACTGGTGGATCCAAATGTCTTTCATGACAGGAACACACTTGCAATGACTCTAGTGGATACATATGTGGTTTGAGGGAAGAACACACATGCAATGAACTCTAGTGGATATATATGTGGTTTGTGGAAAAGAACACACATACAATGACCACTGGTTGATCCATAAGTGGTTTGTGGAAAGAACACACATGAAGTGAACACTAGTTGAACCATGTGTGGTTTGTGGAAAGAACACACATGCAATGACGACTGGTCGATCCATGTGTGGTTTGTGGAAAGAACACACATGCAATGACGCTGGTGGATACATATGTGGTTTGTGAAAAGAACACACATGCAATGACTCTAGTGCTGGTTTTAGCATAAGAACACACATGTAATGACTCTAGTGGGTCCATATGTGGTTTGTGAAAAGGACACACTGCAATGACTCTAGTGGATCCATATGTGGTTTGTGGAAAAGAACACACATGAAATGACCACTGGTTTATCCATATGTGGTTTGCGGAAAGAACACTCATGCAATGACACTGGTTGATCCATGTGTGGTTTGTGGAAACAACACACATGCAATGACTCTAGTGCTGGTTTTAGTATAAGAACACACATGCAATGTCTCTAGTGCTGGTTTTAGTATAAGAACACACATGCAATGACACTGGTTGATCCATATGTGGTTTATGGAAAGAACACACATGCAATGACTCAGGGGGATCCATGTGTGGTTTCTGGAAAGAACACACATGCAATGACCACTGGTCGATCCATGTGTGTTTTGTGGAAAGAACACACATGCAATGACACTGGTGGATCCATATGTGGTTTGTGAAAAGAACACACATGCAATGACTCTAGTGCTAGTTTTAGTATAAGAACACACATGCAATGACTCTAGTGGGTCCATATGTGGTTTGTGAAAAGAACACACATGCAATGACTCTAGTGGATCCATATGTGGTTTGTGGAAAAGAACACACATGCAATGACTCTAGTGCTGGTTTTAGTATAAGAACACACATGCAATGACTCTAGTGTTGGTTTTAGTATAAGAACACACATGCAATGACTCTAGTGGGTCCATATGTGGTTTGTGAAAAGAACACACATGCAATGACTCTAGTGGATCCATATGTGGTTTATGGAAAAGAACACATATGCAATGACCACTGGTTGACCCATAAGTGGTTTGTGGAAAGAACACACATGCAGTGAGCACTGGTTGATCCATGTGTGGTTTGTGGACAGAACACACATGCAATGACTAAGGGGGATCCATGTGTTGTTTGTGGAAAGAACACACATGCAATGACTCAGGGGGACCCATGTGTGGTTTGTGGAAAGAACACACATGCAATGACCACTAGTGGATCCATGTGTGGTTTGGGGAAAGAACACACATGCAATGACTCTAGTGCTGTTTTTAGTATAACAACACACATGCAATGACTCTAGTGCTGGTTTTAGTATAGGAACACACATGCAATGACTCTAGTGTTGGTTTTAGTATAATAACACACATGCAATGACTCTAGTGGGTCCATATTTGGTTTGTGAAAAGAACAAACATGCAATGACTCTAGTGGATCCATATGTCGTTTGTCGAAAAGAACACACATGCAATGACCACTTGTTGATCCATATGTGGTTTGTGGAAAGAACACACATGCAATGACGACTGGTCGATCCATATGTGGTTTTTGAAAAGAACGCACATGCAATGAATCTAATGCTGGTTTTAGTATAAGAACACAGATGCAATGACTCTAGTGTTTGTTTTAGTATGAGAACACACATGCAATGACTCTAGTGGGTCCATAAATGGTTTGTGAAAAGAACACACATGCAATGACTCTAGTGGATACATATGTGGTTTGTGGAAAAGAACACACGTGCAATGACCACTGGTTGATCCATAAGTGGTTTGTGGAAAGAACACACATGAAGTGAACACTGGTTGATCCATGTGTGGTTTGTGGAAAGAACACACATGCAATGACTCAGGGGGATCCATGTGTGGTTTGTGGAAAGAACACACATGCAATGACCACTGGTCGATCCATGTGTGTTTTGTGGAAAGAACACACATGCCATGACACTGGTGGATCCATATGTGGTTTGTGAAAAGAACACACATGCAATGACTCTAGTGCTAGTTTTAGTATAAGAACACACATGAAATGACTCTAGTGGGTCCATATGTTGTTTGTGAAGAGAACACACATGCAATGACTCTAGTGGATCCATATGTGGTTTGTGGAAAAGAACACACATGCAATGACCACTGGTTGCTCCATATGTGGTTTGTGGAAAGAACACACATGCAATGACACTGGTTGATCAATGTGTCGTTTGTGGAAAGAACACACAAGCAATGACTCTAGTGCTGGTTTTAGTATAAGAACACACATGCAATGACTCTAGTGCTAGTTTTAGTATAAGAACACACATGCAATGACACTATCCATATGTGGTTTGTGGAAAGAACACACATGCAATGACTCAGGGGGATCCATGTGTGGTTTGTGGAAAGAACACACATGTAATGACCACTGGTCGATCCATGTGCGGTTTGTGGAAAGAACACACATGCCATGACACTGGTGGATCCATATGTGGTTTGAGAAAAGAACACACATGCAATGACTCTAGTGTTGGTTTAGTATAAGAACACACATGCAATGACTCTAGTGGGTCCATATGTGGTTTCTGAAAAGAACACAATGCAATGACTCTAGTGGATCCATATGTGGTTTGTGGAAAAGAACACACATGCAATGACCACTGGGTGATCCATAAGTGGTTTGTGGAAAGAAGACACATGCAATGACACTGGTGGATCCAAATGTCGTTCATGACAGGAACACACATGCAATGACTCTAGTGGAGACATATGTGGTTTGAGGGAAGAACACACATGCAATGAACTCTAGTGAATACATATGTGGTTTGTGGAAAAGAACACACATACAATGACCACTGGTTGATCCATAAGTGGTTTGTGGAAAGAACACACATGCAGTGAACACTAGTTGAACCATGTGTGGTTTGTGGAAAGAACACACATGCAATGACTCAGGGGGATCCGTGTGTGGTTTGTGGAAAGAACACACATGCAATGACCACTGGTCGATCCATGTGTGTTTTGTGGAAAGAACACACATGCAATGACCCTGGTGGATACATATGTGGTTTGTGAAAATAACACACATGCAATGACTCTAGTGCTGGTTTTAGTATAAGAACACACATGCAATGACTCTAGTGCTAGTTTTAGTATAAGAACACACATGCAATGACACTGGTTGATCCATATGTGGTTTGTGGAAAGAACACACATGCAATGACTCAGGCGGATCCATGTGTGGTTTGTGGAAAGAACACACATGTAATGACCACTGGTCGATCCATGTGCGGTTTGTGGAAAGAACACACATGCCATGACACTGGTGGATCCATATGTGGTTTGAGAAAAGAACACACATGCAATGACTCTAGTGTTGGTTTAGTATAAGAACACACATGCAATGACTCTAGTGGGTCCATATGTGGTTTCTGAAAAGAACACAATGCAATGACTCTAGTGGATCCATATGTGGTTTGTGGAAAAGAACACACATGCAATGACCACTGGGTGATCCATAAGTGGTTTGTGGAAAGAAGACACATGCAATGACACTGGTGGATCCAAATGTCGTTCATGACAGGAACACACATGCAATGACTCTAGTGGAGACATATGTGGTTTGAGGGAAGAACACACATGCAATGAACTCTAGTGGATACATATGTGGTTTGTGGAAAAGAACACACATACAATGACCACTAGTTGATCCATAAGTGGTTTGTGGAAAGAACACACATGCAGTGAACACTAGTTGAACCATGTGTGGTTTGTGGAAAGAACACACATGCAATGACTCAGGGGGATCCGTGTGTGGTTTGTGGAAAGAACACACATGCAATGACCACTGGTCGATCCATGTGTGTTTTGTGGAAAGAACACACATGCAATGACCCTGGTGGATACATATGTGGTTTGTGAAAATAACACACATGCAATGACTCTAGTGCTGGTTTTAGTATAAGAACACACATGTAATGACTCTAGTGGGTCCATATGTGGTTTGTGAAAAGGACACAATGCAATGACTCTAGTGGATCCATATGTGGTTTGTGGAAAAGAACACACATGAAATGACCACTGGTTTATCCATATGTGGTTTGCGGAAAGAACACACATACAATGACACTGGTTGATCCATGTGTGGTTTGTGGAAACAACACACATGCAATGACTCTAGTGCTGGTTTTAGTATAAGAACACACATGCAATGTCTCTAGTGCTGGTTTTAGTATAAGAACACACATGCAATGACACTGGTTGATCCATATGTGGTTTGTTGAAAGAACACACATGCAATGACTCAGGGGATCCATGTGTGGTTTCTGGAAAGAACACACATGCAATGACCACTGGTTGATCCATGTGTGTTTGTGGAAAGAACACACATGCAGTGAACACTAGTTGAACCATGTGTGGTTTGTGGAAAGAACACACATGCAATGACTCAGGGGGATCCATGTGTGGTTTGTGGAAAGAACACACATGCAATGACCACTGGTCGATCCATATGTGTTTCGTGGAAAGAACACACATGCAATGACCCTGGTGGATCCATATGTGGTTTGTGAAAAGAACACACATGCAATGACTCTAGTGCTGGTTTTAGTATAAGAACACACATGCAATGACTCTAGTGGGTCCATATGTGGTTTGTGAAAAGAACACACATGCAATGACTCTAGTGGATCCATATGTGGTTTGTGGAAAGAACACACATGCAATGACTCAGGGGATCCATGTGTGGTTTGTGGAAAGAACACACATGCAATGACCACTGGTTGATCCATATGTGGTTTGTGGAAAGAACACACATGCAATGACTCAGGGGATCCATGTGTGGTTTGTGGAAGAACACACATGCAATGACCATTGGTTCATCCATGTGTGTTTTGTGGAAAGAACAGACATGCAATGACACTGGTGGATCCATACGTGGTTTGTGAAAAGAACATACATGCAATGACTCTAGTGCTGGATTTAGTATAAGAACACACATGCAATGACTCTAGTGGGTCCATATGTGGTTGTGAAAAGAACACACATGCGATGACTCTAGTGGATCCATATGTGGTTTCTGGAAAAGAACACACATCTAATGACCACTGGTTGAACCATATGTGGTATGTGGAAAGAACACACATGCAATGACACTGGTTGATGAATGTGTGGTTTGTGGAAAGAACACACGTGTAATGACTCTAGTGCTGGTTTTAGTATAAAAACACACATGCAATGATTATAGTGCTGGTTTTAGTATAAGAACACACATGAAATGACACTGGTTGATCCATATGTGGTTTGTGGAAAGAACACACATGCAATGACTCAGGAGATCCATGTGTGGTTTGTGGAAAGAACACACATGCAATGACACTGGTCGATCCATATGTGGTTTGTGGAAAGAACACACATGCAATGACTCAGGGGGATCTATGTGTGTTTTGTAAAAAGAACACACATGCAATGACTCTAGTGCTGGTTTTAGTATAAGAACACACATGCTATGACTCTAGTGGGTCCATATGTGGTTTGTGAAAAGAACACACATGCAATAACTCTAGTGGATCCATATGTGGTTTGTGGAAAATAACACACATGCAATGCCACTGGTGGATCCATGTGTGGTTTGTGGAAAGAACACACATGTAATTACACTGGTTGATCCATGTGTGGTTTGTGGAAAGAACACACATGCAATGACTCTAGTGCTGTTTTTAGTATAACAACACACATGCAATGACTCTAGTGCTGGTTTTAGTATAGGAACACACATGCAATGACTCTAGTGTTGGTTTTAGTATAATAACACACATGCAATGACTCTAGTGGGTCCATATGTGGTTTCTGAATAGAACACACATCCAATGACTCTAGTGGATCCATATGTCGTTTGTCGAAAAGAACACACATGCAATGACCACTTGTTGATCCATATGTGGTTTGTGGAAAGAACACACATGCAATGACGACTGGTCGATCCATATGTGGTTTTTGAAAAGAACGCACATGCAATGAATCTAATGCTGGTTTTAGTATAAGAACACAGATGCAATGACTCTAGTGTTTGTTTTAGTATGAGAACACACATGCAATGACTCTAGTGGGTCCATAAATGGTTTGTGAAAAGAACACACATGCAATGACTCTAGTGGATACATATGTGGTTTGTGGAAAGAACACACATGCAATGACACTGGTTGATCCATAAGTGGTTTGTGGAAAGAACACACATGAAGTGAACACTGGTTGATCCATGTGTGGTTTGTGGAAAGAACACACATGCAATGACTCAGGGGGATCCATGTGTGGTTTGTGGAAAGAACACACATGCAATGACCACTGGTCGATCCATGTGTGTTTTGTGGAAAGAACACACATGCCATGACACTGGTGGATCCATATGTGGTTTGTGAAAAGAACACACATGCAATGACTCTAGTGCTAGTTTTAGTATAAGAACACACATGCAATGACTCTAGTGGGTCCATATGTTGTTTGTGAAGAGAACACACATGCAATGACTCTAGTGGATCCATATGTGGTTTGTGGAAAAGAACACACATGCAATGACCACTGGTTGCTCCATATGTGGTTTGTGGAAAGAACACACATGCAATGACACTGGTTGATCCATGTGTGGTTTGTGGAAAGAACACACATGCAATGACTCTAGTGCTGGTTTTAGTATAAGAACACACATGCAATGACTCTAGTGCTAGTTTTAGTATAAGAACACACATGCAATGACACTATCCATATGTGGTTTGTGGAAAGAACACACATGCAATGACTCAGGGGGATCCATGTGTGGTTTGTGGAAAGAACACACATGTAATGACCACTGGTCGATCCATGTGTGTTTTGTGGAAAGAACACACATGCCATGACACTGGTGGATCCATATGTGGTTTGAGAAAAGAACACACATGCAATGACTCTAGTGTTGGTTTAGTATAAGAACACACATGCAATGACTCTAGTGGGTCCATATGTGGTTTCTGAAAAGAACACAATGCAATGACTCTAGTGGATCCATATGTGGTTTGTGGAAAAGAACACACATGCAATGACCACTGGGTGATCCATAAGTGGTTTGTGGAAAGAAGACACATGCAATGACACTGGTGGATCCAAATGTCGTTCATGACAGGAACACACATGCAATGACTCTAGTGGAGACATATGTGGTTTGAGGGAAGAACACACATGCAATGAACTCTAGTGAATACATATGTGGTTTGTGGAAAAGAACACACATACAATGACCACTGGTTGATCCATAAGTGGTTTGTGGAAAGAACACACATGCAGTGAACACTAGTTGAACCATGTGTGGTTTGTGGAAAGAACACACATGCAATGACTCAGGGGATCCATGTGGTTTGTGGAAAGAACACACATGCAATGACCACTGTCGATCCATGTGTGTTTGTGGAAAGAACACACATGCAATGACCCTGGTGGATACATATGTGGTTTGTGAAAGAACACACATGCAATGACTCTAGTGCTGGTTTTAGTATAAGAACACACATGCAATGACTCTAGTGCTAGTTTTAGTATAAGAACACACATGCAATGACACTGGTTGATCCATATGTGGTTTGTGGAAAGAACACACATGCAATGACTCAGGCGGATCCATGTGTGGTTTGTGGAAAGAACACACATGTAATGACCACTGGTCGATCCATGTGCGGTTTGTGGAAAGAACACACATGCCATGACACTGGTGGATCCATATGTGGTTTGAGAAAAGAACACACATGCAATGACTCTAGTGTTGGTTTAGTATAAGAACACACATGCAATGACTCTAGTGGGTCCATATGTGGTTTCTGAAAAGAACACAATGCAATGACTCTAGTGGATCCATATGTGGTTTGTGGAAAAGAACACACATGCAATGACCACTGGGTGATCCATAAGTGGTTTGTGGAAAGAAGACACATGCAATGACACTGGTGGATCCAAATGTCGTTCATGACAGGAACACACATGCAATGACTCTAGTGGAGACATATGTGGTTTGAGGGAAGAACACACATGCAATGAACTCTAGTGGATACATATGTGGTTTGTGGAAAAGAACACACATACAATGACCACTAGTTGATCCATAAGTGGTTTGTGGAAAGAACACACATGCAGTGAACACTAGTTGAACCATGTGTGGTTTGTGGAAAGAACACACATGCAATGACTCAGGGGGATCCGTGTGTGGTTTGTGGAAAGAACACACATGCAATGACCACTGGTCGATCCATGTGTGTTTTGTGGAAAGAACACACATGCAATGACCCTGGTGGATACATATGTGGTTTGTGAAAATAACACACATGCAATGACTCTAGTGCTGGTTTTAGTATAAGAACACACATGTAATGACTCTAGTGGGTCCATATGTGGTTTGTGAAAAGGACACAATGCAATGACTCTAGTGGATCCATATGTGGTTTGTGGAAAAGAACACACATGAAATGACCACTGGTTTATCCATATGTGGTTTGCGGAAAGAACACACATACAATGACACTGGTTGATCCATGTGTGGTTTGTGGAAACAACACACATGCAATGACTCTAGTGCTGGTTTTAGTATAAGAACACACATGCAATGTCTCTAGTGCTGGTTTTAGTATAAGAACACACATGCAATGACACTGGTTGATCCATATGTGGTTTGTTGAAAGAACACACATGCAATGACTCAGGGGATCCATGTGTGGTTTCTGGAAAGAACACACATGCAATGACCACTGGTTGATCCATGTGTGTTTGTGGAAAGAACACACATGCAGTGAACACTAGTTGAACCATGTGTGGTTTGTGGAAAGAACACACACGCAATGACTCAGGGGGATCCATGTGTGGTTTGTGGAAAGAACACACATGCAATGACCACTGGTCGATCCATGTGTGTTTTGTGGAAAGAACACACATACAATGACCCTGGTGGATACATATGTGGTTTGTGAAAAGAACACACATGCGATGACTCTAGTGCTGCTTTTAGTATAAGAACACACATGCAATGACTCTAGTGGGTCCATATGTGGTTTGTGAAAAGAACACAATGCAATGACTCTAGTGGATCCATATGTGGTTTGTGGAAAAGAACACACATGAAATGACCACTGGTTTATCCATATGTGGTTTGTGGAAAGAACACACATGCAATGACACTGGTTGATCCATGTGTGGTTTGTGGAAAGAACACACATGCAATGACTCGAGTGCTGGTTTTAGTATAAGAACACACATTGAATGTCTCTAGTGCTGGTTTTAGTATAATAACACACATGCAATGACTCTAGTGGGTCCATATGTGGTTTGTGAAAAGAACAAACATGCAATGACTCTAGTGGATCCATATGTCGTTTGTGGAAAAGAACAGACATGCAATGACCACTTGTTGATCCATATGTGGTTTGTGGAAAGAACACACATGCAATGACGACTGGTCGATCCATATGTGGTTTTTGAAAAGAACACACATGCAATGACTCTAGTGCTGGTTTTAGAATAAGAACACACATGCAATGACTCTAGTGTTTGTTTTAGTACGAGAACACACATGCAATGACTCTAGTGGGTCCATATGTGGTTTGTGAAAATAACACACATGGAATGACTCTAGTGGATACATATGTTGTTTGTGGAAAATAACACACATGCAATGACCACTGGTTGATCCATAAGTGGTTTGTGGAAAGAACACACATGAAGTGAACACTGGTTGATCCATGTGTGGTTTGTGGAAAGAATACACATGCAATGACTCAGGGGGATCCATGTGTGGTTTGTGGAAAGAACACACATGCAATGACAACTGGTCGATCCATGTGTGTTTTGTGGAAAGAACACACATGCCATGAAACTCGTGGATCCATATGTGGTTTGTGAAAAGAACACACATGCAATGACTCTAGTGTTGGTTTTAGTATAAGAACACACCTGCAATGACTCTAGTTGGTCTATATGTGGTTTGTGAAAAGAACACACATGCAATGACTCTAGTGGATCCATATGTGGTTTGTGGAAAAGAACACACATGCAATGCCCACTTGTTGATCCATAAGTCGTTTGTGGAAAGAAGACAAATGCAATGACACTGGTGGATCCAAATGTTGTTCATGACAGGAACACACATGCAATGGCTCTAGTGGAGACATATGTGGTTTGTGGAAAGAACACACATGCAATGAACTCTAGTGGATACATATGTGGTTTGTGGAAAAGAACACACATGCAATGACCACTCATTGATCCATAATTGGTTTGTGGAAAGAACACACATGCAGTGAACACTAGTTGAACCATGTGTGGTTTGTGGAAAGAACACACACGCAATGACTCAGGGGGATCCATGTGTGGTTTGTGGAAAGAATACACATGCAATGACCACTGGTCGATCCATGTGTGTTTTGTGGAAAGAACACACATGCAATGACCCTGGTGGATACATATGTGGTTTGTGAAAAGAACCCACATGCAATGACTCTAGTGCTGCTTTTAGTATAAGAACACACATGCAATGACTCTAGTGGGTCCATATGTGGTTTGTGAAAATAACACAATGCAATGACTCTAGTGGATCCATATGTGGTTTGTGGAAAAGAACACACATGAAATGACCACTGGTTTATCCATATGTGGTTTGTGGAAAGAACACACATGCAATGACACTGGTTGATCCATGTGTGGTTTGTGGAAAGAACACACATGCAATGACTCTAGTGCTGGTTTTAGTATAAGAACACACATGCAATGTCTCTAGTGCTGGTTTTAGTATAAGAACACACATGCAATGACACTGGTTGATCCATATGTGGTTTGTGGAAAGAACACACATGCAATGACTCAGGGGGATCCATGTGTGGTTTCTGGAAAGAACACACATGCAATGACCACTGGTTGATCCATGTGTGTTTTGTGGAAAGAACACACATGAAATGACACTGGTGGATCGATATGTGGTTTGTGAAAAGAACACACATGCAATGACTCTAGTGCTGGTTTTAGTCTAAGAATACACATGCAATAACTCTAGTGGGTCCATATGTAGTTTGTGAAAAGAACACACATGCAATGACTCTAGTGGATCCATAGGTGGTTTGTCGAAAAGAACAGACATGCAATGACCAGTGGTTGATCCATATGTGGTTTGTGGAAAGAACACACATGCAATGACACTGGTTGATCCATGTGTGGTTTGTGGAAAGAACACACATGCAATGACTCTAGTGCTGGTTTTAGTATAAGAACACACATGCAATGACTCTAGTGCTGGTTTTAGTATAAGAACACACATGCAATCACACTGGTTGATCCATATGTGGTTTGTGGAAAGAACACACATGCAATGACTCATGGGGATCCATGTGTGGTTTGTGCAAAGAACACACATGCAATGACACTAGTTGATCCATATGTGGTTTGTGGAAAGAACACACATGTAATGACTAAGGGGGATCCATGTGTGGTTAGTGGAGAGAACACACAAGCAATGACCACTGGTCGATCCATATGTGGTTTGTGGAAAGAACACACATGCAATGACTCAGGGGGATCCATGTGTGGTTTGTGGGAAGAACACACATGCAATGACCATTGGTTCATCCATGTGTGATTTGTGGAAAGAACACACATGCAATCACACTGGTGGATCCATTATTGGTTTGTGAAAACAACACACATGCAATGACTCTAGTGCTGGTTTTAGTATAAGAACACACATGCAATGACTCTAGTGGGTCCATATGTGGTTCGTGAAAAGAACACACATGCGATGAATCTAGTGGATCCATATTTGGTTTGTGGAAAAGAACAGACATGCAATGACCACTGGTTGATCCATATGTGGTTTGTGGAAAGAACACACATGCAATGACACTGGTTGATCCATCGGTGGTTTGTGGAAAGAAAACACATGGAATGAGTCTAATACTAGTTTCAGTTTAAGAACACACATGCAATGAATCTAGTGCTGGTTTTAGTATAAGAACACACATGAAATGACACTGGTTGATCCATATGTGGTTTGTGGAAAGAACACACATGCAATGACTCAGGAGATCCATGTGTGGTTTGTGGAAAGAACACACATGCAATGACACTGGTCGATCCATATGTGGTTTGTGGAAAGAACACACATGCAATGACTCAGGGGGATCTATGTGTGTTTTGTAAAAAGAACACACATGCAATGACTCTAGTGCTGGTTTTAGTATAAGAACACACATGCTATGACTCTAGTGGGTCCATATGTGGTTTGTGAAAAGAACACACATGCAATAACTCTAGTGGATCCATATGTGGTTTGTGGAAAATAACACACATGCAATGCCACTGGTGGATCCATGTGTGGTTTGTGGAAAGAACACACATGTAATTACACTGGTTGATCCATGTGTGGTTTGTGGAAAGAACACACATGCAATGACTCTAGTTCTGGTTTTAGTATAAGAACACACAGGCAATGACACTTGTTGATCCAAATGTGGTTTGTGGAAAAACACACATGCAATGACTTAGGGGGATCCATGTGTGGTTTGTGGAAAGAACACACATGCAATGACCACTGGTTGATCCATAAGTGGTTTGTGGAAAGAAGACACATGCAATGACACTGGTGGATCCAAATATGGTTCATGACAGGAACACACATGCAATGATTCTAGTGGATACATATGTGGTTTGTGGAAAGAACACACATGCAATGAACTCTAGTGGATACATATGTGGTTTGTGGAAAAGAACACGCATGCAAGGACCACTGGTTGATCCATAAGTGGTTTGTGGAAAGAACACACATGCAGTGAACACTAGTTGAACCATGTGTGGGTTCTGGAAAGAACACACATGCAATGACTCAGGGGGATCCATTTGTGGTTTATGGAAAGAACACACATGCAATGACCACTGGTCGATCCATGTGTGGTTTGTGGAAAGAACACACATGCAATCACACTGGTGGATCCATATGTGGTTTGTGAAAAGAACACACATGCAATGACTCTAGTGCTGGTTTTAGTATAAGAACATACATGCAATGACTCTAGTGGGTCCATATGTGGTTGTTGAAAAGAACACACATGCAATGACTCTAGTGGATCCATATGTGGTTTATGGAAAAGAACACACATGCAATGCCACTAGTGGATCCATGTGTGGTTTCTGGAAAGAACACACATGCAATGACACTGGTTGATCTGTGTGTGGTTTGTGGAAAGAATACACATGCAATGACTCTAGTGGGTCGATATGTGGTTTGTGAAAAGAACACACATGCAATGACTCTAGTGGATCCATATTTGGTTTGTGGAAAGAACACACATGCAATGACACTGGTTGATCCATCGGTGGTTTGTGGAAAGAAAACACATGGAATGAGTCTAATACTGGTTTCAGTTTAAGAACACACATGCAATGACTCTAGTGCTCGTTTTAGTATAAGAACACATATGCAATGTCTCTAGTGCTGGTTTTAGTATAAGAACACACATGCAATGACACTGGTTGATCCATATGTGGTTTGTGGAAAGAACACACATGCAATGACTCAGGGGGATGCATGTGTGGTTTCTGGAAAGAACACACATGCAATGACCACTAGTTGATCCATGTGTGTTTTGTGGAAAGAAAACACATGATGACACTGGTGGATAAATATGTGGTTTGTGAAAAGAACACACATGCAATGACTCTAGTGCTGGTTTTAGTATAAGAACACACATGCAATAACTCTAGTGGGTCCATACGTAGTTTGTGAAAAGAACACACATGCAATGACTCTAGTGGATCCATAGGTGGTTTGTCGAAAAGAACAGACATGCAATGACCACTGGTTGATCCATATGTGGTTTGTGGAAAGAACACACATGAAATGACTCTAGTGCTGGTTTTAGTATAAGAACACACATGCAATAACTCTAGTGGGTCCATACGTAGTTTGTGAAAAGAACACACATGCAATGACTCTAGTGGATCCATAGGTGGTTTGTCGAAAAGAACAGACATGCAATGACCACTGGTTGATCCATATGTGGTTTGTGGAAAGAACACACATGCAATGACACTGGTTGATCCATGTTTGGTGTGTGGAAAGAACACACATGCAATGACTCTAGTGCTGGTTTTAGTATAAGAACACACATGCAATGACTCTAGTGCTGGTTTTAGTATAAGAACACACATGCAATCACACTGGTTGATCCATATGTGGTTTGTGGAAAGAACACACATGCAATGACTCATGGGGATCCATGTGTGGTTTGTGGAAAGAACACACATGCAATGACACTAGTTGATCCATATGTGGTTTGTGGAAAGAACACACATGAAATGACTCAGGGGGATCCATGTGTTGTTAGTGGAGAGAACACACAAGCAATGACCACTGGTCGATCCATATGTGGTTTGTGGAAAGAACACACATGCAATGACTCAGGGGGATCCATGTGTGGTTTGTGGGAAGAACACACATGCAATGACCATTGGTTCATCCATGTGTGATTTGTGGAAAGAACACACATGCAATGACACTGGTGGATCCATTATTGGTTTGTGAAAACAACACACATGCAATGACTCTAGTGCTGGTTTTAGTATAAGAACACACATGCAATGACTCTAGTGGGTCCGTATGTGGTTCGTGAAAAGAACACACATGCGATGAATCTAGTGGATCCATATTTGGTTTGTGGAAAAGAACACACATGCAATGACCACTGGTTGATCCATATGTGGTTTGTGGAAAGAACACACATGCAATGACACTGGTTGATCCATCGGTGGTTTGTGGAAAGAAAACACATGGAATGAGTCTAATACTAGTTTCAGTTTAAGAACACACATGCAATGAATCTAGTGCGGGTTTTAGTATAAGAACAAACATGCAATGACACTGGTCGATCCATATGTGGTTTGTGGAAAGAACACACATGCAATCACACTGGTGGATCCATATGTGGTTTGTGAAAAGAACACACATGCAATGACTCTAGTGCTGGTTTTAGTATAAGAACATACATGCAATGACTCTAGTGGGTCCATATGTGGTTGTTGAAAAGAACACACATGCAATGACTCTAGTGGATCCATATGTGGTTTATGGAAAAGAACACACATGCAATGCCACTAGTGGATCCATGTGTGGTTTCTGGAAAGAACACACATGCAATGACACTGGTTGATCCATGTGTGGTTTGTGGAAAGAATACACATGCAATGACTCTAGTGGGTCGATATGTGGTTTGTGAAAAGAACACACATGCAATGACTCTAGTGGATCCATATTTGGTTTGTGGAAAGAACACACATGCAATGACACTGGTTGATCCATCGGTGGTTTGTGGAAAGAAAACACATGGAATGAGTCTAATACTGGTTTCAGTTTAAGAACACACATGCAATGACTCTAGTGCTGGTTTTAGTATAAGAACACATATGCAATGTCTCTAGTGCTGGTTTTAGTATAAGAACACACATGCAATGACACTGGTTGATCCATATGTGGTTTGTGGAAAGAACACACATGCAATGACTCAGGGGGATGCATGTGTGGTTTCTGGAAAGAACACACATGCAATGACCACTGGTTGATCCATGTGTGTTTTGTGGAAAAAAACACATGATGACACTGGTGGATCCATATGTGGTTTGTGAAAAGAACACACATGCAATGACTCTAGTGCTGGTTTTAGTATAAGAACACACATGCAATAACTCTAGTGGGTCCATATGTAGTTTGTGAAAAGAACACACATGCAATGACTCTAGTGGATCCATAGGTGGTTTGTCGAAAAGAACAGACATGCAATGACCACTGGTTGATCCATATGTGGTTTGTGGAAAGAACACACATGCAATGACACTGGTTGATCCATGTTTGGTGTGTGGAAAGAACACACATGCAATGACTCTAGTGCTTGTTTTAGTATAAGAACACACATGCAATGACTCTAGTGCTGGTTTTAGTATAAGAACACACATGCAATCACACTGGTTGATCCATATGTGGTTTGTGGAAAGAACACACATGCAATGACTCATGGGGATCCATGTGTGGTTTGTGGAAAGAACACACATGCAATGACACTAGTTGATCCATATGTGGTTTGTGGAAAGAACACACATGAAATGACTCAGGGGGATCCATGTGTGGTTAGTGGAGAGAACACACAAGCAATGACCACTGGTAGATCCATATGTGGTTTGTGGAAAGAACACACATGCAATGACTCAGGGGGATCCATGTGTGGTTTGTGGGAAGAACACACATGCAATGACCATTGGTTCATCCATGTGTGATTTGTGGAAAGAACACACATGCAATGACACTGGTGGATCCATTATTGGTTTGTGAAAACAACACACATGCAATGACTCTAGTGCTGGTTTTAGTATAAGAACACACATGCAATGACTCTAGTGGGTCCGTATGTGGTTCGTGAAAAGAACACACATGCGATGAATCTAGGGGATCCATATTTGGTTTGTGGAAAGAAGACACATGCAATGACACTGGTGGATCCAAATATGGTTCATGACAGGAACACACATGCAATAATTCTAGTGGATACATATGTGGTTTGTGGAAAGAACACACATGCAATGAACTCTAGTGGATACATATGTGGTTTGTGGAAAAGAACACGCATGCAAGGACCACTGGTTGATCCATAAGTGGTTTGTGGAAAGAACACACATGCAATGAACACTAGTTGAACCATGTGTGGTTTCTGGAAAGAACACACAATGACTCAGGGGGATCCATTTGTGGTTTATGGAAAGAACACACATGCAATGACCACTGGTCGATCCATGTGTGGTTTGTGGAAAGAACACACATGCAATCACACTGGTGGATCCATATGTGGTTTGTGAAAAGAACACACATGCAATGACTCTAGTGCTGGTTTTAGTATAAGAACATACATGCAATGACTCTAGTGGGTCCATATGTGGTTGTTGAAAAGAACACACATGCAATGACTCTAGTGGATCCATATGTGGTTTATGGAAAAGAACACACATGCAATGCCACTAGTGGATCCATGTGTGGTTTCTGGAAAGAACACACATGCAATGACACTGGTTGATCTGTGTGTGGTTTGTGGAAAGAATACACATGCAATGACTCTAGTGGGTCGATATGTGGTTTGTGAAAAGAACACACATGCAATGACTCTAGTGGATCCATATTTGGTTTGTGGAAAGAACACACATGCAATGACACTGGTTGATCCATCGGTGGTTTGTGGAAAGAAAACACATGGAATGAGTCTAATACTGGTTTCAGTTTAAGAACACACATGCAATGACTCTAGTGCTCGTTTTAGTATAAGAACACATATGCAATGTCTCTAGTGCTGGTTTTAGTATAAGAACACACATGCAATGACACTGGTTGATCCATATGTGGTTTGTGGAAAGAACACACATGCAATGACTCAGGGGGATGCATGTGTGGTTTCTGGAAAGAACACACATGCAATGACCACTGGTTGATCCATGTGTGTTTTGTGGAAAGAAAACACATGATGACACTGGTGGATCCATATGTGGTTTGTGAAAAGAACACACATGCAATGACTCTAGTGCTGGTTTTAGTATAAGAACACACATGCAATAACTCTAGTGGGTCCATACGTAGTTTGTGAAAAGAACACACATGCAATGACTCTAGTGGATCCATAGGTGGTTTGTCGAAAAGAACAGACATGCAATGACCACTGGTTGATCCATATGTGGTTTGTGGAAAGAACACACATGCAATGACACTGGTTGATCCATGTTTGGTGTGTGGAAAGAACACACATGCAATGACTCTAGTGCTTGTTTTAGTATAAGAACACACATGCAATGACTCTAGTGCTGGTTTTAGTATAAGAACACACATGCAATCACACTGGTTGATCCATATGTGGTTTGTGGAAAGAACACACATGCAATGACTCATGGGGATCCATGTGTGGTTTGTGGAAAGAACACACATGCAATGACACTAGTTGATCCATATGTGGTTTGTGGAAAGAACACACATGAAATGACTCAGGGGGATCCATGTGTGGTTAGTGGAGAGAACACACAAGCAATGACCACTGGTAGATCCATATGTGGTTTGTGGAAAGAACACACATGCAATGACTCAGGGGGATCCATGTGTGGTTTGTGGGAAGAACACACATGCAATGACCATTGGTTCATCCATGTGTGATTTGTGGAAAGAACACACATGCAATGACACTGGTGGATCCATTATTGGTTTGTGAAAACAACACACATGCAATGACTCTAGTGCTGGTTTTAGTATAAGAACACACATGCAATGACTCTAGTGGGTCCGTATGTGGTTCGTGAAAAGAACACACATGCGATGAATCTAGTGGATCCATATTTGGTTTGTGGAAAGAAGACACATGCAATGACACTGGTGGATCCAAATATGGTTCATGACAGGAACACACATGCAATGATTCTAGTGGATACATATGTGGTTTGTGGAAAGAACACACATGCAATGAACTCTAGTGGATACATATGTGGTTTGTGGAAAAGAACACGCATGCAAGGACCACTGGTTGATCCATAAGTGGTTTGTGGAAAGAACACACATGCAGTGAACACTAGTTGAACCATGTGTGGGTTCTGGAAAGAACACACATGCAATGACTCAGGGGGATCCATTTGTGGTTTATGGAAAGAACACACATGCAATGACCACTGGTCGATCCATGTGTGGTTTGTGGAAAGAACACACATGCAATCACACTGGTGGATCCATATGTGGTTTGTGAAAAGAACACACATGCAATGACTCTAGTGCTTGTTTTAGTATAAGAACATACATGCAATGACTCTAGTGGGTCCATATGTGGTTGTTGAAAAGAACACACATGCAATGACTCTAGTGGATCCATATGTGGTTTATGGAAAAGAACACACATGCAATGCCACTAGTGGATCCATGTGTGGTTTCTGGAAAGAACACACATGCAATGACACTGGTTGATCTGTGTGTGGTTTGTGGAAAGAATACACATGCAATGACTCTAGTGGGTCGATATGTGGTTTGTGAAAAGAACACACATGCAATGACTCTAGTGGATCCATATTTGGTTTGTGGAAAGAACACACATGCAATGACACTGGTTGATCCATCGGTGGTTTGTGGAAAGAAAACACATGGAATGAGTCTAATACTGGTTTCAGTTTAAGAACACACATGCAATGACTCTAGTGCTCGTTTTAGTATAAGAACACATATGCAATGTCTCTAGTGCTGGTTTTAGTATAAGAACACACATGCAATGACCTTTGGTTGATCCATATGTGGTTTGTGGAAAGAACACACATGCAATGACTCAGGGGGATGCATGTGTGGTTTCTGGAAAGAACACACATGCAATGACCACTGGTTGATCCATGTGTGTTTTGTGGAAAGAAAACACATGATGACACTGGTGGATCCATATGTGGTTTGTGAAAAGAACACACATGCAATGACTCTAGTGCTGGTTTTAGTATAAGAACACACATGCAATAACTCTAGTGGGTCCATATGTAGTTTGTGAAAAGAACACACATGCAATGACTCTAGTGGATCCATAGGTGGTTTGTCGAAAAGAACAGACATGCAATGACCACTGGTTGATCCATATGTGGTTTGTGGAAAGAACACACATGCAATGACACTGGTTGATCCATGTTTGGTGTGTGGAAAGAACACACATGCAATGACTCTAGTGCTGGTTTTAGTATAAGAACACACTTGCAATGACTCTAGTGCTGGTTTTAGTATAAGAACACACATGCAATCACACTGGTTGATCCATATGTGGTTTGTGGAAAGAACACACATGCAATGACTCATGGGGATCCATGTGTGGTTTGTGGAAAGAACACACATGCAATGACACTAGTTGATCCATATGTGGTTTGTGGAAAGAACACACATGAAATGACTCAGGGGGATCCATGTGTGGTTAGTGGAGAGAACACACAAGCAATGACCACTGGTCGATCCATATGTGGTTTGTGGAAAGAACACACATGCAATGACTCAGGGGGATCCATGTGTGGTTTGTGGGAAGAACACACATGCAATGACCATTGGTTCATCCATGTGTGATTTGTGGAAAGAACACACATGCAATGACACTGGTGGATCCATTATTGGTTTGTGAAAACAACACACATGCAATGACTCTAGTGCTGGTTTTAGTATAAGAACACACATGCAATGACTCTAGTGGGTCCGTATGTGGTTCGTGAAAAGAACACACATGCGATGAATCTAGTGGATCCATATTTGGTTTGTGGAAAAGAACACACATGCAATGACCACTGGTTGATCCATATGTGGTTTGTGGAAAGAACACACATGCAATGACACTGGTTGATCCATCGGTGGTTTGTGGAAAGAAAACACATGGAATGAGTCTAATACTAGTTTCAGTTTAAGAACACACATGCAATGAATCTAGTGCTGGTTTTAGTATAAGAACAAACATGCAATGACACTGGTCGATCCATATGTGGTTTGTGGAAAGAACACACATGCAATCACACTGGTGGATCCATATGTGGTTTGTGAAAAGAACACACATGCAATGACTCTAGTGCTGGTTTTAGTATAAGAACATACATGCAATGACTCTAGTGGGTCCATATGTGGTTGTTGAAAAGAACACACATGCAATGACTCTATTGGATCCATATTTGGTTTATGGAAAAGAACAAACATGCAATGCCACTAGTGGATCCATGTGGTTTTGGAAAGAACACACATGCAATGACACTGGTTGATCCATGTGTGGTTTGTGGAAAGAATACACATGCAATGACTCTAGTGGGTCGATATGTGGTTTGTGAAAAGAACACACATGCAATGACTCTAGTGGATCCATATTTGGTTTGTGGAAAGAACACACATGCAATGACCTTTGGTTGATCCATCGCTGGTTTGTGTAAAGAAAACACATGGAATGAGTCTAATACTGGTTTCAGTTTAAGAACACACATGCAATGACTCTAGTGCTGGTTTTAGTATAAGAACACATATGCAATGTCTCTAGTGCTGGTTTTAGTATAAGAACACACATGCAATGACACTGGTTGATCCATATGTGGTTTGTGGAAAGAACACACATGCAATGACTCAGGGGGATGCATGTGTGGTTTCTGGAAAGAACACACATGCATTGACCACTGGTTGATCCATGTGTGTTTTGTGGAAAGAAAACACATGATGACACTGGTGGATCCATATGTGGTTTGTGAAAAGAACACACATGCAATGACTCTAGTGCTGGTTTTAGTATAAGAACACACATGCAATAACTCTAGTGGGTCCATATGTAGTTTGTGAAAAGAACACACATGCAATGACTCTAGTGGATCCATAGGTGGTTTGTCGAAAAGAACAGACATGCAATGACCACTAGTTGATCCATATGTGGTTTGTGGAAAGAACACACATGCAATGACACTGGTTGATCCATGTTTGGTGTGTGGAAAGAACACACATGTAATGACTCTAGTGCTGGTTTTAGTATAAGAACACACATGCAATGACACTAGTGCTGGTTTTAGTATAAGAACACACATGCAATCACACTGGTTGATCCATATGTGGTTTGTGGAAAGAACACACATGCAATGACTCATGGGGATCCATGTGTGGTTTGTGGAAAGAACACACATGCAATGACACTAGTTGATCCATATGTGGTTTGTGGAAAGAACACACATGAAATGACTCAGGGGGATCCATGTGTGGTTAGTGGAGAGAACACACAAGCAATGACCACTGGTCGATCCATATGTGGTTTGTGGAAAGAACACACATGCAATGACTCAGGGGGATCCATGTGTGGTTTGTGGGAAGAACACACATGCAATGACCATTGGTTCATCCATGTGTGATTTGTGGAAAGAACACACATGCAATGACACTGGTGGATCCATTATTGGTTTGTGAAAACAACACACATGCAATGACTCTAGTGCTGGTTTTAGTATAAGAACACACATGCAATGACTCTAGTGGGTCCGTATGTGGTTCGTGAAAAGAACACACATGCGATGAATCTAGTGGATCCATATTTGGTTTGTGGAAAAGAACACACATGCAATGACCACTGGTTGATCCATATGTGGTTTGTGGAAAGAACACACATGCAATGACACTGGTTGATCCATCGGTGGTTTGTGGAAAGAAAACACATGGAATGAGTCTAATACTAGTTTCAGTTTAAGAACACACATGCAATGAATCTAGTGCTGGTTTTAGTATAAGAACAAACATGCAATGACACTGGTCGATCCATATGTGGTTTGTGGAAAGAACACACATGCAATGACTCAGGGGGATCTATGTGTGTTTTGTAAAAAGAACACACATGCAATGACTCTAGTGCTGGTTTTAGTATAAGAACACACATGCTATGACTCTAGTGGGTCCATATGTGGTTTGTGAAAAGAACACACATGCAATGACTCTAGTGGATCCATATGTGGTTTGTGGAAAATAACACACATGCAATGCCACTGGTGGATCCATGTGTGGTTTGCGGAAAGAACACACATGTAATTACACTGGTTGATCCATGTGTGGTTTGTGGAAAGAACACACATGCAATGACTCTAGTTCTGGTTTTAGTATAAGAACACACAGGCAATGACACTTGTTGATCCATATGTGGTTTGTGGAAAGAACACACATGCAATGACTCAGGGGGATCCATGTGTGGTTTGTGGAAAGAACACACATGCAATGACCACTGGTTGATCCATAAGTGGTTTGTGGAAAGAAGACACATGCAATGACACTGGTGGATCCAAATGTGGTTCATGACAGGAACACACATGCAATGATTCTAGTGGATACATATGTGGTTTGTGGAAAGAACACACATGCAATGAACTCTAGTGGATACATATGTGGTTTGTGGAAAAGAGGACGCATGCAATGACCACTGGTTGATCCATAAGTGGTTTGTGGAAAGAACACACATGCAATGAACACTAGTTGAACCATGTGTGGTTTCTGGAAAGAACACACATGCAATGACTCAGGGGGATCCATTTGTGGTTTGTGGAAAGAACACACATGCAATGACCACTAGTCAATCCATGTGTGGTTTGTGGAAAGAACACACATGCAATCACACTTTTGGATCCATATGTGGTTTGTGAAAAGAACACACATGCAATGACTCTAGTGCTGGTTTTAGTATAAGAACACACATGCAATGACTCTAGTGGGTCCATATGTGGTTGTTGAAAAGAACACACATGCAATGACTCTAGTGGATCCATATGTGGTTTATGGAAAAGAACACACATGCAATGCCAGTAGTGGATCCATGTGTGGTTTCTGGAAAGAACACACATGCAATGACACTGGTTGATCCATGTGTGGTTTGTGGAAAGAATACACATGCAATGACTCTAGTGGGTTGATATGTGGTTTGTGAAAAGAACACACATGCAATGACTCTAGTGGATCCATATTTGGTTTGTTGAAAGAACACACATGCAATGACACTGGTTGATCCATCGGTGGTTTGTGGAAAGAAAACACATGGAATGAGTCTAATACTGGTTTCAGTTTAAGAACACACATGCAATGAATCTAGTGCTGGTTTTAGTATAAGAACACACATTAAATGACACTGGTTCATCCATATGTGGTTTGTGGAAAGAACACATATGCAATGACTCAGGGGGATCCATGTGTGGTTTGTGGAAAGAACACACATGCAATGACACTGGTCGATCCATATGTGGTTTGTGGAAAGAACACACATGCAATGACTAAGGGGGATCTATGTGTGTTTTGTAAAAAGAACACACATGCAATGACTCTAGTGCTGGTTTTAGTATAAGAACACACATGCTATGACTCTAGTGGGTCCATATGTGGTTTGTGAAAAGAACACACATGCAATGACTCTAGTGGATCCATATGTGGTTTGTGGAAAATAACACACATGCAATGCCACTGGTGGATCCATGTGTGGTTTGTGGAAATAACACACATGCAATGACACTTGTTGATCCATGTGTGGTTTGTGGAAAGAACACACATGCAATGACTCTAGTTCTGGTTTTAGTATAAGAACACACAGGCAATGACCACTGGTTGATCCATATGTGGTTTGTGGAAAGAACACACATGCAATGACACTGGTTGATCCATGTGTGGTTTGTGGAAAGAACACACATGCAATGACTCTAGTGCTGGTTTTAGTATAAGAACACACATGCAATGACTCTAGTGCTGGTTTTAGTATAAGAACATACATGAAATGACACTGGTTGATCCATATGTGGTTTGTGGAAAGAACACATATGCAATGACTCAGGGGGATCCATGTGTGGTTTGTGTAAATAACACACATGCAATGACACTGGTCGATCCATATGTTGTTTCTGGAAAGAACACACATGCAATGACTTAGGGGGATCTATGTGTGTTTTGTAAAAAGAACACACATGCAATGACTCTAGTGCTGGTTTTACTATAAGAACACACATGCTATGACTCTAGTGGGTCCATATGTGGTTTGTGAAAAGAACACACATGCAATGACTCTAGTGGATCCATATGTGGTTTGAGGAAAATAACACACATGCAATGCCACTGGTGGATCCATGTGTGGTTTGTGGAAATAACACACATGCAATGACACTGGTTGATCCATGTGTGGTTTGTGGAAAGAACACACATGCAATGACTCTAGTTCTGGTTTTAGTATAAGAACACACAGGCAATGACACTTGTTGATCCTTATGTGGTTTGTGGAAAGAACACACATGCAATGACTCAGGGGGATCCATGTGTGGTTTGTGGAAAGAACACACATGCAATGACACTTGTTGATCCTTATGTGTTTTGTGGAAAGAACACACATGCAATGACTTAGGGGATCCATGTGTGGTTTGTGGAAAGAACACACATGCAATGACTACTAGTCGATCAATGTGTGGTTTGTGGAAAGAACACACATGCAATGACACTAGTGGATCCATATGTGCTTTGTGAAAAGAACACACATGCAATGACTCTAGTGGATCCATATGTGGTTTGTGGAAAGAACACACATGCAATGACACTGGTTGATCCATATGTGGTTTGTGGAAAGAACACACATGCAATGACCACTGGTCGATCCATGTGTGGTTTGTGGAAAGAACACACATGCAATCACACTGGTGGATCCATATGTGGTTTGTGAAAAGAACACATATGCAATGACTCTATTGTTGGTTTTAGTATAAGAACACACAAGCAATGACTCTAGTGGGTCCATATGTGGTTGTTGAAAAGAACACACATGCAATGACTCTAGTGGATCCATATGTGGTTTGTGGAAAAGAACACACATGCTATGCCACTAGTGGATCCATGTGTGGTTTGTGGAAAGAACACACATGCAATGACAGTAGTTGATCCATGTGTGGTTTGTGGAAAGAATACACATGCAATGACTCTAGTGCTGGTTTTAGCATAAGAACATACATGCAATGACTCTACTGCTGGTTTTAGTATAAGAACACACATGGAATGATACTGGTTGATCCATATGTGGTTTGTGGAAAGAACACACATGCAATGACTCAGGAGGATCCATATGTGGTGTGGAAAGAACACACATGCAATGACCACTGGTCGATGCATGTGTGTTTTGTGGAAAGAACACACATGCAATGACACTGGCGGATCCATATGTGGTTTGTGAAAAGAACACACATGCAATGACTCTAGTGCTGGTTTTACTATAAGAACACACATGCAATGACTCTAGTTGGTCCATATGTGGTTTGTGAAAAGAACACGCATGCAATGACTCTAGAAGATACATATGTGGTTTGTGGAAAAGAACACACATGCAATGACCACTGGTTGATCCATAAGTGGTTTGTGGAAAGAACACACATGCAATGAACACTGGTTGATCCATGTGTGGTTTGTGGAATGAACACACATGCAATGGCTCAGGGGGATCCATGTGTGGTTTGTGGAAAGAACACACATGCAATGACCACTATTCGATCCATGTGTGTTTTGTGGAAATAACACACATGCAATGACACTGGTGGATCCATATGTGGTTTGTGAAAAGAACACACATGCAATGACTCTAGTGCTGGTTTTAGTATAAGCACACACATGCAATGACTCTAGTGGGTCAATATGTGGTTTGTGAAAAGAACACACATGCAATGACTCTAGAAAGAACACACATGCAATGACACTGGTTAATCCATATGTGGTTTGTGGAAAGAACACACATGCAATGACTCGGGGGGATCCATGTGTGGTTTGTGGAAAGAACACACATGCAATGACCACTGGTCGATCCATGCGTGGTTTGTGGAAAGAACACTCATGCAATCACACTGGTGGATCCATATGTGGTTTGTGAAAAGAACACACATGCAATGACTCTAGTGCTGGTTTTAGTATAAGAACACACATGCAATGATTCTAGTGGGTCCATATGTGGTTGTTGAAAAGAATACACATGCAATGACTCTAGTGGATCCATATGTGGTTTGTAGAAAAGAACACACATGCAATGCCACTAGTGGATCCATGTGTGGTTTGTGGAAAGAACAAACATGCAATGACACTGGTTGATCCATCTGTGATTTGTGGAAAGAATACACATGCAATGACTCTAGTGCTGGTTTTAGCATCAGAACATACATGCAATGAATCTAGTGCTGGTTTTAGTATAAGAACACTCATGGAATGATATTGGTTGATCCATATGTGGTTTGTGGAAAGAACACACATGCAATGACTCAGGGGGATCTATGTGTGTTTTGTAAAAAGAACACACATGCAATGACTCTAGTGCTGGTTTTAGTATAAGAACACACATGCTATGACTCTAGTGGGTCCATATGTGGTTTGTGAAAAGAACACACATGCAATGACTCTAGTGGATCCATATGTGGTTTGTGGAAAATAACACACATGCAATGCCACTGGTGGATCCATGTGTGGTTTGTGGAAAGAACACACATGTAATTACACTGGTTGATCCATGTGTGGTTTTGGAAAGAACACACATGCAATGACTCTAGTTCTGGTTTTAGTATAAGAACACACAGGCAATGACACTTGTTGATCCATATGTGGTTTGTGGAAAGAACACACATGCAATGACTTAGGGGGATCCATGTGTGGTTTGTGGAAAGAACACACATGCAATGACACTAGTCGATGCATATGTGGTTTGTGGAAAGAACACACATGCAATGACTCAGGGGGATCTATGTGTGTTTTGTAAAAAGATCACACATGCTATGACTCTAGTGGGTGCATATCTAGTTTGTGAAAAGAACACACATGCAATGAATCTAGTGGATCCATATGTGGTCTGTGGAAAATAACACAGATGCAATGCCACTGGTGGATCCATGTGTGGTTTGTGTAAAGAACACACAGGCAATGACACTGGTTGATCCATGTGTGGTTTGTGAAAAGAACACACATGCAATGACCACTGGTCGATGCATGTGTGTTTTGTGGGAAGAACACACATGCAATGACACTGGGGGATCCATATGTGGTTTGTGAAAAGAACACACATGCAATGAATCTAGTGCTGGTTTTATTATAAGAACACACATGCAATGACTCTAGTGGGTCCATATGTGGTTTGTGAAAATAACACACATGCAATGACTCTAGTGGATACATATGTGGTTTGTGGAAAAGAACACACATGCAATGACCACTAGGTCATCCATAAGTGGTTTGTGGAAAGAACACACATGCAATGAACACTGGTTGATCCATGTGTGGTTTGTGGAATGAACACACATGCAATGACTCAGGGGGATCCATGTGTGGTTTATGGAAAGAACACACATGCAATGACCACTAGTCGATCCATGTGTGTTTTGTGGAAAGAACACACATGCAATGACACTGGTGGATCCATATGTGGTTTGTGAAAAGAACACACATGCAATGATTCTAGTGCTGGTTTTAGTATAAGAACACACATGCAATGACTCTAGTGGGTCCATATGTGGTTTGTGAAAAGAACACACATGCAACGACTCTAGTGGATCCATATGTGGTTTGTGGAAAACAACACACATGCAATGACCACTGGTTGATCCATAAGTGGTTTGTGGAAAGAAGACACATGAAGTGAACACTGGTTGATCCATGTGTGGTTTGTGGAAAGAACACACCTGGAATGACTCAGGGGGATCCATGTGTGGTTTGTGGAAAGAACACACATGTAATGACTCCGGGGGATCCATGTGTGGTTTGTGGAAAGAACACACATGCAATGACCACTGGTGGATCCATGTGTGGTTTGTGGAAAGAACACACATGCAATGACTCTAGTGCTAGTTTTAGTATAAGAACAAACATGCAATGACTCTAGTGCTGATTTTAGTATAAGAACACACATGCAATGACTCTAGTGCTGGTTTAGTATAATAACACACATGCAATGACTCTAGTGGGTCCATATGTGGTTTGTGAAAAGAACACACATGCAATGACTCTAGTGGATCCATATGTGGTTTGTGGAACAAAACACACATGCAATGACCACTTGCTGATCCATATGTGGTTTGTGGAATGAACACACATGCAATGACCACTGGTCGATCCATATGTGGTTTGTGAAAATAACACACATGCAATGACTCTAGTGCTGGTTTTAGTATAAGAACACACATGCAATGACTCTAGTGTTGGTTTTAGTATAAGAACACACATGCAATGACTCTAGTGGGTCCATATGTGGTTTGTGAAAAGAACACACATGCAATGACTCTAGTGGATCCATATGTGCTTTGTGGAAAAGAACACACATGCAATGACCACTGGTTGATCCATAAGTGGTTTGTGGAAAGAACACACATGCAGTGAACACTGGTTGATCCATGTGTGGTTTATGGAAAGAACACACATGCAATGACTCAGGGGGATCCATGTGTGTTTGTGGAAAGAACGCACATGTAATGACTCAGGGGGATCCATGTGTGGTTTGTGGAAAGAACACACATGCAATGACCACTGGTGGATCCATTTGTAGTTTGGGGAAAGAACACACATGCAATGAATCTAGTGCCTGTTTTAGTATAAGAACACACATGCAATGACTGTAGTGCTGGTTTTAGTATAAGAACGCACATGCAATGACTCTAGTGCTAGTTTTAGTATAATAACGCACAAGCAATGACTCTAGTGGGTCCATATGTGGTTTTTGAAAAGAACACACATGCAATGACTCTAGTGTATCCATATGTGGTTTGTGGAAAAGAACACACATGCAATAACCATTTGTTGATCCATATGTGGTTTGTGGAAAGAACACACATGCAATGACCACTACTCGATCCATATGTGGTTTTTGAAAAGAACACACCTACAATGACTCTAGTGCTGGTTTTAGT
This sequence comes from Avena insularis, assembly GCA_023614405.1. Lineage (NCBI taxonomy): Eukaryota > Viridiplantae > Streptophyta > Magnoliopsida > Poales > Poaceae > Avena > Avena insularis. The sequence goes on from JAJUPC010000221.1 coordinate 401,276, forward strand.
ATAAGAACACACATGCAATGACTCTAGTGCTGGTTTAAGTATAAGAACACACATGCAATGACTCTAGGGGGTCGATATGTGGTTTGTGAAAAGAATACACATGCAATGACTCTACTGGACCCATATGTGCTTTGTGGAAAAGAACACACATGCAATGACTCAGGGGGATCCATGTGTGGTTTGTGGAAAGAACACACATGCAATGACCACTAGTCGATCCATGTGTGTTTTGTGGAAAGAACACACATGCAATGACACTGGTGGATCCATATGTGGTTTGTGAAAAGAACACACATGCAATGATTCTAGTGCTGGTTTTAGTATAAGAACACACATACAATGACTCTAGTGGGTCCATATGTGGTTTGTGAAAAGAACACACATCCAATGACTCTAGTGGATCCATATGTGGTTTGTGGAAAAGAACACACATGCAATGACCACTGGTTGATCCATAAGTTGTTTGTGGAAAGAAGACACATGAAGTGAACACTGGTTGATCCATGTGTGGTTTGTGGAAAGAACACACATGCAATGACTCAGGGGGAACCATGTGTGGTTTGTGGAAAGAACACACATGTAATGACTCAAGGGGATCCATGTGTGTTTGTGGAAAGAACACAAATGCAATGACCACTGGTGGATCCAAGTGTGGTTTGTGGAAAGAACACACATGCAATGAATCTAGTGCTAGTTTTAGTATAAGAACAAACATGCAATGACTCTAGTGCTGGTTTTAGTATAAGAACACACATGCAATGACTCTAGTGTTGGTTTTAGTATAAGAACACACATGCAATGACTCTAGTGGGTCCATATGTGGTTTGTGAAAAGAACACACATGCAATGAATCTAGTGGATCCATATGTGCTTTGTGGAAAAGAACACACATGCAATGACCACTAGTTGATCCATAAGTGGTTTGTGGAAAGAACACACATGCAGTGAACACTGGTTGATCCATGTGTGGTTTGTGGAAAGAACACACATGCAATGACTCAGGGGATCCATGTGTGGTTTGTGGAAAGAACACACATGCAATGACCACTGGTGGATCCATGTGTAGTTTGGGGAAAGAACACACATGCAATGACTCTAGTGCCGGTTTTAGTATAAGAACACACATGCAATGACTGTAGTGCTGGTTTTAGTATAAGAACACACATGCAATGACTCTAGTGCTGGTTTTAGTACAATAACACACATGCAATGACTCTAGTGGGTCCATATGTGGTTTGTGAAAAGAACACACATGCAATGACTCTAGTGTATCCATATGTGGTTTGTGGAAAAGAACACACATGCAATAACCATTTATTGATCCATATGTGGTTTGTGGAAAGAGCACACATGCAATGACCACTAGTCGATCCATCTGTGGTTTTTGAAAAGAACACACATGCAATGACTCTAGTGCTGGTTTTAGTATAAGAACACACATGCGATGACTCTAGTGCTGGTTTAAGTATAAGAACACACATGCAATGACTCTAGTGGGTCCATATGTGGTTTGTGAAAAGAACACACATGCAATGACTCTAGTGGATACATATGTGGTTTGCGGAAAAGAACACACATGCAATGACCACTGGTTGATCCATAAGTGGTTTGTGGAAAGAACACACATGCAGTGAACTCTAGTTGATCCATGTGTGGTTTGTGGAAAGAACACACGTGCAATGACTCAGGGGGATCCATGTGTGGTTTGTGGAAAGAACACACATACAATGACCACTAGTCTATCCATGTGTGTTTTGTGGAAAGAAGACACCTGCAATGACTTTCGTGGATCCATATGTGGTTTGTGAAAAGAACACACATGCAATGACTCTAGTGCTGGTTTTAGTATAAGAATACACATGCAATGACTCTAGTGGGTCTATATGTGGTTTGTGAAAAGAACACACATGCAATGACTCTAGTGGATCCATGTGTGGTTTGTGGAAAAGAACACACATGCAATGACCACTATTTGATCCATAAGTGGTTTGTGGAAAGAAGACACACGCAATGACACTGGTGGATCCAAATGTGGTTCATGACAGGAACACACATGCAATGACTCTAGTGGATACATAGGTGGTTTGTGGAAAGAACACACATGCAATGAACTCTAGTGGATACATATGTGGTTTGTGGAAAAGAACACACATGCAATGATCACTGGGGTATCCATAAGTGGTTTGTGGAAAGAACACACATGCAGTGAACACTAGTTGAACCATGTGCGATTTGTGGAAAGAACACACATGCAATGACTCAGGGGGATCCAGGTGTGGTTTGTGGAAAGAACACAGATGCAATGACCACTGGTCGATCCATGTGTGTTTTGTGGAAAGAACACAGATGCAATGACCCTGGTGGATACATATGTGGTTTGTGAAAAGAACACACATGCAATGACTCTAGTGCTGGTTTTAGTATAAGAACACACATGCAATGACTCTAGTGGGTCCATATGTGGTTTGTGAAAAGAACATAATGCAATGACTCTAGTGTTTACATATTTGGTTTGTGGAAAAGAACACAGATGCAATGACCACTGGTTGATCCATAAGTGGTTTGTGGAAAGAACACACATGCAATGAACACTGGTTGATCCATGTGTGGTTTGTGGAATGAACACACATGCAATGACTCAGGGGGATCCATGTGTGGTTTGTGGAAAGAACACACATGCAATGACTCTAGTGTATCCATATGTGGTTTGTGGAAAAGAACACACATGCAATAACCATTTGTTGATCCATATGTGGTTTGTGGAAAGAACACACATGCAATGACCACTAGTCGATCCATATGTGGTTTTTGAAAAGAACACACCTGCAATGACTCTAGTGCTGGTTTTAGTATAAGAACACACATGCAATGACTCTAGTGCTGGTTTAAGTATAAGAACACACATGCAATGACTCTAGGGGGTCGATATGTGGTTTGTGAAAAGAACACACATGCAATGACTCTAGTGGGTCCATATGTGGTTTGTGGAAAGAACACACATGCAATGACTCAGGGGGATCCATGTGTGGTTTGTGGAAAGAACACACATGCAATGACCACTAGTCGATCCATGTGTGTTTTGTGGAAAGAACACACATGCAATGACACTGGTGGATCCATATGTGGTTTGTGAAAAGAACACACATGCAATGACTCTAGTGCTGGTTTTAGTATAAGAACACACATGCAATGACTCTAGTGGGTCCATATGTGGTTTGTTAAAAGAACACACATGCAATGACTCTAGTGGATCCATATGTGGTTTGTGAAAAGAACACACATGCAATGACCACTGGTTGATCCATAAGTGGTTTGTGGAAAGAAGACACATGAAATGAACTGGTGGATCCATGTGTGGTTTTTGGATAGAACACACATGCAATGACTCAGAGTGATACATGTGTGGTTTGTGGAAAGAACACACATGCAATGACTCTAGTGGATACATATGTGGTTTGTGGAAAGAACACACATGCAATGATCACTTTGGATCCATAAGTGGTTTGTGGAAAGAACACACATGCAATGACTCTAGTGCTAGTTTTAGTATACACACATGCAATGACTCTAGTGGGTCCATATGTGGTTTGTGAAAGAACACACATGCAATGACTCTAGTGGATCCATATGTGGTTTGTGGAAAGAACACACATGCAATGACCACTTGTTGATCCATATGTGTTTTGTGGAAAGAACACACATGCAATGACACCGGTGGATCCATATGTGGTTTGTGAAAAGAACACACATGCAATGACTCTAGTGCTGGTTTTAGTATAAGAACACACATGCAATGACTCTAGTGTTGGGTTTAGTATACACATGCAATGACTCTCGTGTGTCCAAATTTTTTTTGTGAAAATAACTCACATGCAATGACTCTCATGGATCAATATTTGGTTTGTGGAAAAGAACACAGATGCAATGACCACTGGTTGATCCATAAGTGGTTTGTGGAAAGAACACACATGCAATGAACACTGGTTGATCCATGTGTGGTTTGTGGAATGAACACACATGCAATGACTCAGGGGGATCCATGTGTGGTTTGTGGAAAGAACACACATGCAATGACTAAAATGTATCCATATGGGGTTTGTGGCAAAGAACCCACATGAAATAACAATTTGTTGATCCATATGTGGTTTGTTGAAAGAACACACATGCAATGACACTGGTTAATCCATGTGTGGTTTTAGTATAAGAACACACATGCAATGACTCTAGTGCTGGTTTTAGTATAAGAACACACATGCAATGACTCTAGTGCTGGTTTTAGTATAAGAACACACATGCAATGACTCTAGGGGGTCGATATGTGGTTTGTGAAAAGAACACACATGCAATGACTCTACTGGACCCATATGTGCTTCGTGGAAAAGAACACACATGCAATGACCACTTGTTGATCCATATGTGGTTTGTGGAAAGAACACACATGCAATGACCACTAGTCGATCCATGTGGTTTTGGAAAGGAACACACATGCAATGGCTCTGGAGGATCATTGGGGTTTAGTATAAGAACACACATGCAATGATTCTAGTGCTGGTTTTAGTATAAGAACACACATGCAATGACTCTAGTGGGTCCATATGTGGTTTGTTAAGAGAACACACATGCAATGACTCTAGTGGATCCATATGTCGTTTGTGGAAAAGAACACACATGCAATGACCACTGGTTGATCCATAAGTGGTTTGTGGAAAGAACACACATGCAGTGAACACTGGTTGATCCATCTGTGGTTTGTGGAAAGAACACACATGCAATGACTCAGGGGATCAATGTGTGGTTTGTGGAAAGAACACACATGTATTACTCAGGGGGATCTATGTGTGGTTTGTGGAAAGAACACACATGCAATGACCACTGGTGGATCCATGTGTGGTTTGTGGAAAGAACACACATGCAATGACTCTAGTGCTAGTTTTAGTATAAGAACAAACATGCAATGACTCTAGTGCTGATTTTAGTATAAGAACACACATGCAATGACTCTAGTGGGTCCATATGTGGTTTGTGAAAAGAACACACATGCAATGACTCTAGTGGATCCATATGTTGTTTGTGGAAAAGAACACACATGCAATGACCACTTGTTGGTCCATATGTGGTTTGTGGAATGAACACACATGCAATGACCACTGGTCGATCCATATGTGGTTTGTGAAAATAACACACATGCAATGACTCTAGTGCTGGTTTTAGTATAAGAACACACATGCAATGACTCTAGTGTTGGTTTTAGTATAAGAACACACATGCAATGACTCTAGTGGGTCCATATGTGGTTTGTGAAAAGAACACACATGCAATGAATCTAGTGGATCCATATGTGCTTTGTGGAAAAGAACACACATGCAATGACCACTGGTTGATCCATAAGTGGTTTGTGGAAAGAACACACATGCAGTGAACATTGGTTGATCCATGTGTGGTTTGTGGAAAGAACACACATGCAATGACTCAGGGGATCCATGTGTGGTTTGTGGAAAGAACACACATGCAATGACTCAGGGGGATCCATGTGTGGTTTGTGGAAAGAACACACATGCAATGACCACTGGTGGATCCATGTGTAGTTTCGGGAAAGAACACACATGCAATGACTCTAGTGCCGGTTTTAGTATAAGAACACACATGCAATGACTGTAGTGCTGGTTTTACTATAAGAACACACATGCAATGACTCTAGTGCTGGTTTTAGTATAATAACACACATGCAATGACTCTAGTGGGTCCATATGTGGTTTGTGAAAAGAACACACATGCAATGACTCTACTGTATCCATATGTGGTTTGTGGAAAAGAACACACATGCAATAACCATTTGTTGATCCATATGTGGTTTGTGGAAAGAGCACACATGCAATGACCACTAGTCGATCCATCTGTGGTTTTTGAAAAGAACACACATGCAATGACTCTAGTGCTGGTTTTAGTATAAGAACACACATGCAATGACTCTAGTGCTGGTTTAAGTATAAGAACACACATGCAATGACTCTAGTGGGTCCATATGTGGTTTGTGAAAAGAACACACATGCAATGACTCTAGTGGATACATATGTGGTTTGCCGAAAAGAACACACATGCAATGACCACTGGTTGATCCATAAGTGGTTTGTGGAAAGAACACACATGCAGTGAACACTAGTTGATCCATGTGTGGTTTGTGGAAAGAACACACGTGCAATGACTCAGGGGGATCCATGTGTGGTTTGTGGAAAGAACACACATACAATGACCACTAGTCTATCCATGTGTGTTTTGTGGAAAGAACACACATGCCATGACACTCGTGGATCCATATGTGGTTTGTGAAAAGAACACACATGCAATGACTCTAGTGCTGGTTTTAGTAGAAGAATACACATGCAATGACTCTAGTGGGTCTATATGTGGTTTGTAAAAAGAACACACATGCAATGACTCTAGTGGATCCATGTGTGGTTTGTGGAAAAGAACACACATGCAATGACCACTATTTGATCCATAAGTGGTTTGTGGAAAGAAGACACATGCAATGACACTGGTGGATCCAAATGTGGTTTGTGTAAATTACACACATGCAATGACTCTAGTGGATACATTTGTGGTTTGTGGAAAGAACACACATGCAATGAACTCTAGTGGATACATATGTGGTTTGTGGAAAAGAACACACATGCAATGATCACTGGGGTATCCATAAGTGGTTTGTGGAAAGAACACACATGCAGTGAACACTAGTTGAACCATGTGTGATTTGTGGAAAGAACACACATGCAATGACTCAGGGGGATCCAGGTGTGGTTTGTGGAAAGAACACAGATGCAATGACCACTGGTCGATCCATGTGTGTTTTGTGGAAAGAACACAGATGCAATGACCCTGGTGGATACATATGTGGTTTGTGAAAAGAACACACATGCAATGACTCTAGTGCTGGTTTTAGTATAAGAACACACATGCAATGACTCTAGTGGGTCCATCTATGGTTTGTGAAAAGAACATAATGCAATGACTCTAGTGGTTACATATTTGGTTTGTGGAAAAGAACACACATGCAATGACCACTGGTTGATCCATAAGTGGTTTGTGGAAAGAACACACATGCAATGAACACTTGTTGATCCATGTGTGGTTTGTGGAATGAACACACATGCACTGACTCAGGGGGATCCATGTGTGGTTTGTGCAAAGAACACACATGCAATGACCACTAGTCGATCCATGTGTGTTTTGTGGAAAGAACACACATGCAATGACACTGGTGGATCCATATGTGGTTTGTGAAAAGAACACACATGCAATGATTCTAGTGCTGGTTTTAGTATAAGAACACATATGCAATGACTCTAGTTGGTCCATATGTGGTTTGTGAAAAGAACACACATGCAATGACTCTAGTGGATCCATATGTGGTTTGTGGAAAAGAACACACATGCAATGACCACTGGTTGATCCATAAGTGGTTTGTGGAAAGAAGACACATGAAGTGAACACTGGTTGATCCAAGTGTGGTTTGTCGAAAGAACACACATGCAATGACTCAGGGGGATCCATGTGTGGTTTGTGGAAATAACACACATGTAATGACTCAGGGGGATCCATGTGTGGTTTGTGGAAATAACACACATGCAATGACCACTGGTGGATCCATGTGTGGTTTGTGGAAAGAACACACATGCAATGACTCTAGTGCTAGTTTTAGTATAAGAACAAACATGCAATGACTCTAGTGCTGATTTTAGTATAAGAACACACATGCAATGACACTAGTGCTGGTTTAGTATAATAACACACATGCAATGACTCTAGTGGGTCCATATGTGGTTTGTGAAAAGAACACACATGCAATGACTCTAGTGGATCCATATGTGGTTTGTGGAACAAAACACACATGCAATGACCACTTGTTGATCCATATGTGGTTTGTGGAATGAACACACATGCAATGACCACTGGTCAATCCATATGTGGTTTGTGAAAATAACACACATGCAATGACTCTAGTGCTGGTTTTAGTATAAGAACAGACATGCAATGACTCTAGTGTTGGTTTTAGTATAAGAACACACATGCAATGACTCTAGTGGGTCCATATGTGGTTTGTGAAAAGAACACACATGCATTGACTCTATTGGGTCCATATGTGGGATGTGAAAATAACACACACAATGACTCTAGTGGATCCATATGTGGTTTGTGGAAAAGAACACATATGCAATCAGCACTGGTTGATCCATATGTGGTTTGTGCAAAGAACACACATGCAATGACACTGGTTGATCCATGTATGGTTTGTGGAAAGAACACATATGCAATGACTCTAGTGCCGGTTTTAGTATAAGAACACACATGCAATGACTGTAGTGCTGGTTTTAGTATAAGAACACACATGCAATGACTCTAGTGCTGGTTTTAGTATAATAACACACATGCAATGACTCTAGTGGGTCCATATGTGGTTTGTGAAAATAACACACATGCAATGACTCTAGTGTATCCATATGTGGTTTGTGGAAAAGAACACACATGCAACAACCATTTGTTGATCCATATGCGGTTTGTGGAAAGAACACACATGCAATGACCACTAGTCGATCCATATGTGGTTTTTGAAAAGAACACACATGCAATGACTCTAGTGCTGGTTTTAGTATAAGAACACACATGCAATGACTCTAGTGCGGGTTTAAGTATAAGAACACACATGCAATGACTCTAGTGGGTCCATATGTGGTTTGTGAAAAGAACACACATGCAATGACTCTAGTGGATACATATGTGGTTTGTGGAAAAGAACACACATGCAATGACCACTGGTTGATCCATAAGTGGTTTGTGGAAAGAACACACATACAGTGAACACTGGTTGATCCATGTGTGGTTTGTGGAAAGAACACACGTGCAATGACTCAGGGGGATCCATGTGTGGTTTGTGGAAAGAACACACATGCAATGACCACTAGTCGATCCATGTGTGTTTTGTGGAAAGAACACACATGCCATGACACTCGTGGATCCATATGTGGTTTGTGAAAAGAACACACATGCAATGACTCTAGTGCTGGTTTTAGTATAAGAATACACATGCAATGACTCTAGTGGGTCTATATGTGGTTTGTGAAAAGAACACACATGCAATGACTCTAGTGGATCCATGTGTGGTTTGTGGAAAAGAACACACATGCAATGACCACTATTTGATCCATAAGTGGTTTGTGGAAAGAAGACACATGCAATGACACTGGTGGATCCAAATGTGGTTCATGACAAGAACACACATGCAATGACTCTAGTGGATACATAAGTGGTTTGTGGAAAGAACACACATGCAATGAACTCTAGTGGATACATATGTGGTTTGTGGAAAAGAACACACATGCAATGACCACTGGGGTATCCATAAATGGTTTGTGGAAAGAACACACATGTGAACACTAGTTGAACCATGTGTGATTTGTGGAAAGAACACACATGCAATGACTCAGGGGGATCCAGGTGTGGTTTGTGCAAAGAACACACATGCAATGACCACTGGTCGATCCATGTGTGTTTTGTGGAAAGAACACATATGCAATGACCCTGGTGGATACATATGTGGTTTGTGAAAAGAACACACATGCAATGACTCTAGTGCTGGTTTTAGTATAAGAACACACATGCAATGACTCTAGTGGGTCCATATGTGGTTTGTGAAAAGAACATAATGCAATGACTCTAGTGGAACCATATGTGGTTTGTGGAAAAGAACACACATGAAATGACCACTGGTTGATCCATATGTGGTTTGTGGAAAGAACACACATGCAATGACACTGGTTGATCCATGTGTGGTTTGTGGAAAGAACACACATGCAATGACTCTAGTGCTGATTTTAATATAAGAACACACATGCAATGTCTCTAGTGCTGGTTTTAGTATAAGAACACGCATGCAATGACACTTGTTGATCCATATGTGGTTTGTGGAAAGAACATACATGCAATGACTCAGGGGGATCCATGTGTGGTTTATGGAAAGAACACACATGCAATGACCACTGGTCGATCCATTTGTGTTTTGTGGAAAGAACACACATGCAATAACACTGGTGGATCCATATGTGGTTTGTGAAAAGAACACACATGCAATGACTCTAGTGCTGGTTTTAGTATAAGAACACACATGCAATGACTCTAGTGCTGGTTTTAGTACAATAACACACATGCAGTGACTCTAGTGGGTCAATATGTGGTTTGTGAAAAGAACACAGATGCAATGACTCTAGTGGATCCATTTGTGGTTTGTGGAAAAGAACACACATGCAATGACCACTGGTCGATCCATATGTGGTTTGTGAAAAGAACACACATGCAATGACTCTAGTGCTGGTTTTAGTATAAGAATACACATGCAATGACTCTAGTGGGTCTATATGTGGTTTGTGAAAAGAACACACATGCAATGACTCTAGTGGATCCATGTGTGGTTTGTGGAAAAGAACACACATGCAATGACCACTATTTGATCCATAAGTGGTTTGTGGAAAGAAGACACATGCAATGACACTGGTGGATCCAAATGTGGTTCATGAGAGGAACACACATGCAATGACTCTAGTGGATACATATGTGGTTTGTGGAAAGAACTCACATGCAATGAACTCTAGTGGATACATATGTGGTTTGTGGAAAAGAACACACATGCAATGACCACTGGTTTATCCATAAGTGGTTTGTGGAAAGAACACACATGCAGTGAACACTAGTTGAACCATGTGTGATTTGTGGAAAGAACACCCATGCAATGACTCAGCGGGATCCAGGTGTGGTTTGTGGAAAGAACACACATGCGAAGACCACTGGTCGATCCATGTGTGTTTTGTGGAAAGAACACACATGCAATGACCACTGGTTGATCCATATGTGGTTTGTGGAAAGAACACACATGCAATGACACTGGTTGATCCATGTTTGGTTTGTGAAAAGAACACACATGCAATGATTCTAGTGCTGGTTTTAGTATAAGAACACACATGCAATGACTCTAGTGGGTCCATATGTGGTTTGTGAAAAGAACACACATGCAATGACTCTAGTGGATCCATATGTGGTTTGTGGAAAAGAACACACATGCAATGACCACTGGTTGATCCATAAGTGGTTTGTGGAAAGAAGACACATGAAGTGAACACTGGTTGATCCAAGTGTGGTTTGTCGAAAGAACACACATGCAATGACTCAGGGGGATCCATGTGTGGTTTGTGGAAATAACACACATGTAATGACTCAGGGGGATCCATGTGTGGTTTGTGGAAATAACACACATGCAATGACCACTGGTGGATCCATGTGTGGTTTGTGGAAAGAACACACATGCAATGACTCTAGTGCTAGTTTTAGTATAAGAACAAACATGCAATGACTCTAGTGCTGATTTTAGTATAAGAACACACATGCAATGACACTAGTGCTGGTTTAGTATAATAACACACATGCAATGACTCTAGTGGGTCCATATGTGGTTTGTGAAAAGAACACACATGCAATGACTCTAGTGGATCCATATGTGGTTTGTGGAACAAAACACACATGCAATGACCACTTGTTGATCCATATGTGGTTTGTGGAATGAACACACATGCAATGACCACTGGTCAATCCATATGTGGTTTGTGAAAATAACACACATGCAATGACTCTAGTGCTGGTTTTAGTATAAGAACAGACATGCAATGACTCTAGTGTTGGTTTTAGTATAAGAACACACATGCAATGACTCTAGTGGGTCCATATGTGGTTTGTGAAAAGAACACACATGCATTGACTCTAGTGGGTCCATATGTGGTTTGTGAAAAGAACACACACACAATGACTCTAGTGGATCCATATGTGGTTTGTGGAAAAGAACACATATGCAATCAGCACTGGTTGATCCATATGTGGTTTGTGCAAAGAACACACATGCAATGACACTGGTTGATCCATGTATGGTTTGTGGAAAGAACACATATGCAATGACTCTAGTGCCGGTTTTAGTATAAGAACACACATGCAATGACTGTAGTGCTGGTTTTAGTATAAGAACACACATGCAATGACTCTAGTGCTGGTTTTAGTATAATAACACACATGCAATGACTCTAGTGGGTCCATATGTGGTTTGTGAAAAGAACACACATGCAATGACTCTAGTGTATCCATATGTGGTTTGTGGAAAAGAACACACATGCAACAACCATTTGTTGATCCATATGCGGTTTGTGGAAAGAACACACATGCAATGACCACTAGTCGATCCATATATGGTTTTTGAAAAGAACACACATGCAATGACTCTAGTGCTGGTTTTAGTATAAGAACACACATGCAATGACTCTAGTGCGGGTTTAAGTATAAGAACACACATGCAATGACTCTAGTGGGTCCATATGTGGTTTGTGAAAAGAACACACATGCAATGACTCTAGTGGATACATATGTGGTTTGTGGAAAGAACACACATGCAATGACCACTGGTTGATCCATAAGTGGTTTGTGGAAAGAACACACATACAGTGAACACTGGTTGATCCATGTGTGGTTTGTGGAAAGAACACACGTGCAATGACTCAGGGGGATCCATGTGTGGTTTGTGGAAAGAACACACATGCAATGACCACTAGTCGATCCATGTGTGTTTTGTGGAAAGAACACACATGCCATGACACTCGTGGATCCATATGTGGTTTGTGAAAAGAACACACATGCAATGACTCTAGTGCTGGTTTTAGTATAAGAATACACATGCAATGACTCTAGTGGGTCTATATGTGGTTTGTGAAAAGAACACACATGCAATGACTCTAGTGGATCCATGTGTGGTTTGTGGAAAAGAACACACATGCAATGACCACTATTTGATCCATAAGTGGTTTGTGGAAAGAAGACACATGCAATGACACTGGTGGATCCAAATGTGGTTCATGACAGGAACACACATGCAATGACTCTAGTGGATACATATGTGGTTTGTGGAAAGAACACACATGCAATGAACTCTAGTGGATACATATGTGGTTTGTGGAAAAGAACACACATGCAATGACCACTGGGGTATCCATAAATGGTTTGTGGAAAGAACACACATGCTGTGAACACTAGTTGAACCATGTGTGATTTGTGGAAAGAACACACATGCAATGACTCAGGGGGATCCAGGTGTGGTTTGTGCAAAGAACACACATGCAATGACCACTGGTCGATCCATGTGTGTTTTGTGGAAAGAACACATATGCAATGACCCTGGTGGATACATATGTGGTTTGTGAAAAGAACACACATGCAATGACTCTAGTGCTGGTTTTAGTATAAGAACACACATGCAATGACTCTAGTGGGTCCATATGTGGTTTGTGAAAAGAACATAATGCAATGACTCTAGTGGAACCATATGTGGTTTGTGGAAAAGAACACACATGAAATGACCACTGGTTGATCCATATGTGGTTTGTGGAAAGAACACACATGCAATGACACTGGTTGATCCATGTGTGGTTTGTGGAAAGAACACACATGCAATGACTCTAGTGCTGATTTTAATATAAGAACACACATGCAATGTCTCTAGTGCTGGTTTTAGTATAAGAACACGCATGCAATGACACTTGTTGATCCATGTGTGGTTTGTGGAAAGAACATACATGCAATGACTCAGGGGGATCCATGTGTGGTTTATGGAAAGAACACACATGCAATGACCACTGGTCGATCCATTTGTGTTTTGTGGAAAGAACACACATGCAATAACACTGGTGGATCCATATGTGGTTTGTGAAAAGAACACACATGCAATGACTCTAGTGCTGGTTTTAGTATAAGAACACACATGCAATGACTCTAGTGCTGGTTTTAGTACAATAACACACATGCAGTGACTCTAGTGGGTCCATATGTGGTTTGTGAAAAGAACACAGATGCAATGACTCTAGTGGATCCATTTGTGGTTTGTGGAAAAGAACACACATGCAATGACCACTGGTCGATCCATATGTGGTTTGTGAAAAGAACACACATGCAATGACTCTAGTGCTGGTTTTAGTATAAGAATACACATGCAATGACTCTAGTGGGTCTATATGTGGTTTGTGAAAAGAACACACATGCAATGACTCTAGTGGATCCATGTGTGGTTTGTGGAAAAGAACACACATGCAATGACCACTATTTGATCCATAAGTGGTTTGTGGAAAGAAGACACATGCAATGACACTGGTGGATCCAAATGTGGTTCATGAGAGGAACACACATGCAATGACTCTAGTGGATACATATGTGGTTTGTGGAAAGAACTCACATGCAATGAACTCTAGTGGATACATATGTGGTTTGTGGAAAAGAACACACATGCAATGACCACTGGTTTATCCATAAGTGGTTTGTGGAAAGAACACACATGCAGTGAACACTAGTTGAACCATGTGTGATTTGTGGAAAGAACACCCATGCAATGACTCAGCGGGATCCAGGTGTGGTTTGTGGAAAGAACACACATGCGAAGACCACTGGTCGATCCATGTGTGTTTTGTGGAAAGAACACACATGCAATGACCCTGGTGGATACATATGTGGTTTGTGAAAAGAACACACATGCAATGACTCTAGTGCTGGTTTTAGTATAAGAACACACATGCAATGACTATAGTGGGTCCATATGTGGTTTGTGAAAAGAACATAATGCAATGACTCTAGTGGATCCATATGTGGTTTGTGGAAAAGAATACACATGAAATGACCACTGGTTGATCCATATGTGGTTTGTGGAAAGAACACACATGCAATGACATTGGTTGATCCATGTGTGGTTTTTGGAAAGAAGACACATGCAATGACTCTAGTGCTAGGTTTAATATAGGAACACACACGCAATGTCTCTAGTGCTGGTTTTAGTATAAGAACACACATGCAATGACACTGGTTGATCCATATGTGGTTTGTGGAAAGAACACACATGCAATGACTCAGGGGGATCCATGTGTGGTTTGTGGAAAGAACACACATGCAATGACCACTGGTCGATCCATGTGTGGTTTGTGGAAAGAACACACATGCAATGACACTGGTGGATCCATATGTGGTTTGTGAAAAGAACACACATGCAATGACTCTAGTGCTGGTTTTAGTATAAGAATACACATCCAATGACTCTAGTGGGTCTATATGTGGTTTGTGAAAAGAACACACATGCAATGACTCTAGTGGATCCATGTGTGGTTTGTGGAAAAGAACACACATGCAATGACCACTATTTGATCCATAAGTGGTTTGTGGAAAGAAGACACATGCAATGACACTGGTGGATCCAAATGTGGTTCATGACAGGAACACACATGCAATGACTCTAGTGGAGACATATGTGGTTTGTGGAAAGAACACACATGAAATGAACTCTAGTGGATACATATGTGGTTTGTGGAAAGAACACATGCAATGACCACTGGTTGATCCATAAGTGGTTTGTGGAAAGAACACACATGCAAAGGAACACTAGTTGAACCATGTGTGATTTGTAAAGAACACCTGTGCAATGACCTGGGGGATCCAGGTGTGGTTTGTGGAAAGAACACACATGCAATGACCACTGGTCGATCCATGTGTGTTTTGTGGAAAGAACACACATGCAATGACCCTGGTGGATACATATGTGGTTTGTGAAAAGAACACACATGCAATGACTCTAGTGCTGGTTTTAGTATAAGAACACACATGCAATGACTATAGTGGGTCCATATGTGGTTTGTGAAAAGAACATAATGCAAGGACTCTAGTGGGTCCATATGTGGTTTGTGGAAAAGAATACACATGAAATGACCACTGGTTGATCCATATGTGGTTTGTGGAAAGAACACACATGCAATAACACTGGTTGATCCATGTGTGGTTTCTGGAAAGAAGACCCATGCAATGACTCTAGTGCTAGTTTTAATATAAGAACACACACGCAATGTCTCTAGTGCTGGTTTTAGTATAAAACACAGGCAATGACACTGGTTGATCCATATGTGGTTTGTGGAAAGAACACACATGCAATGACTCAGGGGGATCCATGTGTGGTTTGTGGAAAGAACACACATGCAATGACCACTGGTGGATCCATGTGTGGTTTGGGGAAAGAACACACATGCAATGACACTGGTGGATCCATATGTGGCTTGTGAAAAGAACACACATGCAATGACCACTGGTTGATCCATAATTGGTTTGTGGAAAGAACACACATGCACTGACACTGGTTGATCCATGTGTGGTTTGTGGAAAGAACACACATGCAATGACTCTAGTGCTGGTTTTAGTATAAGAACACACATGCAATGACTCTAGTGGGTCCATATGTGGTTTGTGAAAAGAACACACATACAATGACTCAAGTGGATCCATTTGTGGTTTGTGGAAAAGAACACACATGCAATGACCACTGGTTGATCCATATGTGGTTTGTGGAAAGAACACACATGCACTGATACTGGTTGATCCATGTGTGGTTTGTGGAAAGAACACACATGCAATGACTCTAGTGCTGGTTTTAGTATAAGAACACCCATGCAATGACTCTAGTGCTGGTTTTACTATAAGAACACACATGCAATGACACTGGTTGATCCATATGTGGTTTGTGGAAAGAACACACATGCAATGACTCAGCGGGATCCATGTGTGGTTCGTGGAAAGAACACACATGCAATGACACTGGTTGATCCATACGAGGCTTGTGGACAGAACACACATGCAATGACTTAGGGGGATCCATGTGTGGTTTGTGGAAAGAACACACATGCAATGACCACTGGTCGATCCATGTGTGGTTTGGGGAAATAACACACATGCAATGACACTGGTGGATCCATATGTGGGTTGTGAAAAGAACACACATGCAATGACTCTAGTGCTGGTTTTAGTATAAGAACACATATGCAATGACTCTATGGGGTCCATATGTGGTTTGTGCAAAAAACCACATGCAATGACTCTAGTGGATCCATATGTGGTGTGTGGAAAGAACACACATGCAATGACACTGGTTGATCCATATGTGGTTTGTGAAAAGAACACACATGCAACGACTCTGGGGGATCCATGTGTGGTTTGTGGAAAGAACACACATCAATGACCACTGGTCGATCCATGTGTGGTTTGTGGAAAGAACACACATGGAATGCCATTGGTGGATCCATGCGTGGTTTGTGGAAAGAACACACATGTAATGACTCTAGTGCTGTTTTTAGTATAAGAACACACATGCAATGACTCAAGGGGATCCATATGTGGTTTGTGCAAAGAATACACATGCAATGACCACTGGTTGATCCATAAGTGGTTTGTGGAAAGAACACACATGCAATGACTCTAGTGCAGGTTTATTATAAGAACACACATGCAATGACTCTAGTGGGTCCATATGTGGTTTGTGAAAAGAATACACATGCAATGACTCTAGTGGATCCATAAGTGGTTTGTGGAAAGATGTAACATCCCAAAACTTTAATCCAAGCTTATCAAGATCAAATCATCCAAAAATAGGGTTAACAAAAACTTTTCCAAATTTAATATGAAAGCATTCACATGTGTATGCATTTAAAATAGGAGTTCTTTGAATTGCCATGATTGATCGATCCATGTGTGTTTTGTGGAAAGAACACACATGCAATGACACTGGTGGATCCATATGTGGTTTGTGAAAAGAACACACATGCAATGACTCTAGTGCTAGTTTTAGTATAAGAACACACATGCAATGACTCTAGTGGGTCCTTATGTGGTTTGTGAAAAGAACACACATGCAATGACTCTAGTGGATCCATTTGTGGTTTGTGGAAAAGAACACACATGCAATAACCACTGGTTGATCCATATGTGGTTTGTGGAAAGAACACACATGCACTGACACTGGTTGATCCATGTGTGGTTTATGGAAAGAACACACATGCAATGACTCTAGTTCTGGTTTTAGTATAAGAACACACATGCAATGACTCTAATGCTGGTTTTAGTATAAGAACACACATGCAATGACACTGGTTGATCCATATGTGGTTTATGGAAATAACACACATGCAATGACTATAGTGGGTCCATATGTGGTTTGTGAAAAGAACATAATGCAATGACTCTACTGGGTCCATATGTGGTTTGTGGAAAAGAATACACATGAAATGACCACTGGTTGATCCATATGTGGTTTGTGGAAAGAACACACATGCAATAACACTGGTTGATCCATGTGTGGTTTCTGGAAAGAAGACCCATGCAATGACTCTAGTGCTAGTTTTAATATAAGAACACACACGCAATGTCTCTAGTGCTGGTTTTAGTATAAGAACACACATGCAATGACACTGGTTGATCCATATGTGGTTTGTGGAAAGAACACACATGCAATGACTCAGGGGGATCCATGTGTGGTTTGTGGAAAGAACACACATGCAATGACCACTGGTCGATCCATGTGTGTTTTGTGGAAAGAACACACATGCAATGACACTGGTGGATCCATATGTGGCTTGTGAAAAGAACACACATGCAATGACCACTGGTTGATCCATAATTGGTTTGTGGAAAGAACACACATGCACTGACACTGGTTGATCCATGTGTGGTTTGTGGAAAGAACACACATGCAATGACTCTAGTGCTGGTTTTAGTCTAAGAACACACATGCAATGACTCTAGTGGGTCCATATGTGGTTTGTGAAAAGAACACACATACAATGACTCAAGTGGATCCATTTGTGGTTTGTGGAAAAGAACACACATGCAATGACCACTGGTTGATCCATATGTGGTTTGTGGAAAGAACACACATGCACTGATACTGGTTGATCCATGTGTGGTTTGTGGAAAGAACACACATGCAATGACTCTAGTGCTGGTTTTAGTATAAGAACACCCATGCAATGACTCTAGTGCTGGTTTTACTATAAGAACACACATGCAATGACACTGGTTGATCCATATGTGGTTTGTGGAAAGAACACACATGCAATGACTCAGCGGGATCCATGTGTGGTTCGTGGAAAGAACACACATGCAATGACACTGGTTGATCCATACGAGGCTTGTGGACAGAACACACATGCAATGACTTAGGGGGATCCATGTGTGGTTTGTGGAAAGAACACACATGCAATGACCACTGGTCGATCCATGTGTGGTTTGTGGAAATAACACACATGCAATGACACTGGTGGATCCATATGTGGGTTGTGAAAAGAACACACATGCAATGACTCTAGTGCTGGTTTTAGTATAAGAACACATATGCAATGACTCTATGGGGTCCATATGTGGTTTGTGCAAAAAACCACATGCAATGACTCTAGTGGATCCATATGTGGTGTGTGGAAAGAACACACATGCAATGACACTGGTTGATCCATATGTGGTTTGTGAAAAGAACACACATGCAACGACTCTGGGGGATCCATGTGTGGTTTGTGGAAAGAACACACATCAATGACCACTGGTCGATCCATGTGTGGTTTGTGGAAAGAACACACATGGAATGCCATTGGTGGATCCATGCGTGGTTTGTGGAAAGAACACACATGTAATGACTCTAGTGCTGTTTTTAGTATAAGAACACACATGCAATGACTCAAGGGGATCCATGTGTGGTTTGTGCAAAGAATACACATGCAATGACCACTGGTTGATCCATAAGTGGTTTGTGGAAAGAACACACATGCAATGACTCTAGTGCAGGTTTATTATAAGAACACACATGCAATGACTCTAGTGGATCCATAAGTGGTTTGTGGAAAGATGTAACATCCCAAAACTTTAATCCAAGCTTATCAAGATCAAATCATCCAAAAATAGGGTTAACAAAAACTTTTCCAAATTTAATATGAAAGCATTCATATGTGTATGCATTTAAAATAGGAGTTGTTTGAATTGCCATGATTGATCGATCCATGTGTGTTTTGTGGAAAGAACACACATGCAATGACACTGGTGGATCCATATGTGGTTTGTGAAAAGAACACACATGCAATGACTCTAGTGCTAGTTTTAGTATAAGAACACACATGCAATGACTCTAGTGGGTCCTTATGTGGTTTGTGAAAAGAACACACATGCAATGACTCTAGTGGATCCATTTGTGGTTTGTGGAAAAGAACACACATGCAATAACCACTGGTTGATCCATATGTGGTTTGTGGAAAGAACACACATGCACTGACACTGGTTGATCCATGTGTGGTTTATGGAAAGAACACACATGCAATGACTCTAGTTCTGGTTTTAGTATAAGAACACACATGCAATGACTCTAATGCTGGTTTTAGTATAAGAACACACATGCAATGACACTGGTTGATCCATATGTGGTTTGTGGAAATAACACACATGCAATGACTTAGGGGGATCCATATGTAGTTTGTGGAAAGAACACACATGCAATGACACTGGTTGATCCATATGTGGTTTGTGGACAGAACACACATGCAATGACTGAGGGGGATCCATGTGTGGTTTGTGGAAAGAACACACATGCAATGACCACTGGTCGATCCATGTGTGGTTTGTGGAAAGAACACACATGCAATGACACTGGTGGATCCATATGTGGTTTGTGAAAAGAACACACATGCAATGACTCTAGTGCTGGTTTTAGTATAAGAATACACATGCAATGACTCTAGTGGGTCTATATGTGGTTTGTGAAAAGAACACACATGCAATGACTCTAGTGGATCCATGTGTGGTTTGTGGAAAAGAACACACATGCAATGACCACTATTTGATCCATAAGTGGTTTGTGGAAAGAAGACACATGCAATGACACTGGTGGATCCAAATGTGATTCATGACAGGAACACACATGCAATGACTCTAGTGGAGACATATGTGGTTTGTGGAAAGAACACACATGAAATGAACTCTAGTGGATACATATGTGGTTTGTGGAAAAGAACACACATGCAATGACCACTGGTTGATCCATAAGTGGTTTGTGGAAAGAACACACATGCAGTGAACAGTAGTTGAACCATGTGTGATTTGTGTAAAGAACACCCAGGCAATGACTCAGGGGGATCCAGGTGTGGTTTGTGGAAAGAACACACGTGCAATGACCACTGGTCGATCCATGTGTGTTTTGTGGAAAGAACACACATGCAATGACACTGGTGGATCCATATGTGGCTTGTGAAAAGAACACACATGCAATGACCACTGGTTGATCCATAAGTGGTTTGTGGAAAGAACACACATGCACTGACACTGGTTGATCCATGTGTGGTTTGTGGAAAGAACACACATGCAATGACTCTAGTGATGGTTTTAGTATAAGAACACACATGCAATGACTCTAGTGGGTCCATATGTGGTTTGTGAAAAGAACACACATGCAATGACTCAAGTGGATCCATTTGTGGTTTGTGGAAAAGAACACACATGCAATGACCACTGGTTGATCCATATGTGGTTTGTGGAAAGAACACACATGCACTGATACTGGTTGATCCATGTGTGGTTTGTGGAAAGAACACACATGCAATGACTCTAGTGCTGGTTTTAGTATAAGAACACCCATGCAATGACTCTAGTGCTGGTTTTACTATAAGAACACACATGCAATGACACTGGTTGATCCATATGTGGTTTGTGGAAAGAACACACATGCAATGACTCAGCGGGATCCATGTGTGGTTCGTGGAAAGAACACACATGCAATGACACTGGTTGATCCATATGAGGCTTGTGGACAGAACACACATGCAATGACTTAGGGGGATCCATGTGTGGTTTGTGGAAAGAACACACATGCAATGACCACTGGTCGATCCATGTGTGGTTTGTGGAAATAACACACATGCAATGACACTGGTGGATCCATATGTGGGTTTTGAAAATAACACACATGCAATGACTCTAGTGCTGGTTTTAGTATAAGAGAACACATGCATTGACTCTATGGGGTCCATATGTGGTTTGTGCAAAAAACCACATGCAATGACTCTAGTGGATCCATATGTGGTGTGTGGAAAGAACACACATGCAATGACACTGGTTGATCCATATGTGGTTTGTGAAAAGAACACACATGCAACGACTCTGGGGGATCCATGTGTGGTTTGTGGAAAGAACACACATGCAATGACCACTGGTCGATCCATGTGTGGTTTGTGGAAAGAACACACATGGAATGCCATTGGTGGATCCATGCGTGGTTTGTGGAAAGAACACACATCCAATGACTCTAGTGCTGGTTTTAGTATAAGAACACACATGCAATGACTCAAGGGGATCCATGTGTGGTTTGTGCAAAGAATACACATGCAATGACCACTGGTTGATCCATAAGTGGTTTGTGGAAAGAACACACATGCAATGACTCTAGTGCAGGTATATTATAAGAACACACATGCAATGACTCTAGTGGGTCCATATGTGGTTTGTGAAAAGAATACACATGCAATGACTCTAGTGGATCCATAAGTGGTTTGTGGAAAGATGTAACATCCCAAAACTTTAATCCAATCTTATCAAGATCAAATCATCCAAAAATAGGGTTAACAAAAACTTTTCCAAATTTAGTATGAAAGCATTCATATGTGTATGCATTTAAAATAGGAGTTGTTTGAATTGCCATGATTGATCGATCCATGTGTGTTTTGTGGAAAGAACACACATGCAATGACACTGGTGGATCCATATGTGGTTTGTGAAAAGAACACACATGCAATGACTCTAGTGCTAGTTTTAGTATAAGAACACACATGCAATGACTCTGGTGGGTCCTTATGTGGTTTGTGAAAAGAACACACATGCAATGACTCTAGTGGATCCATTTGTGGTTTTTGGAAAAGAACACACATGCAATGACCACTGGTTGATCCATATGTGGTTTGTGGAAAGAGCACACATGCACTGACACTGGTTGATCCATGTGTGGTTTATGGAAAGAACACACATGCAATGACTCTAGTTCTGGTTTTAGTATAAGAACACACATGCAATAACTCTAATGCTGGTTTTAGTATAAGAACACACATGCAATGACACTGGTTGATCCATATGTGGTTTGTGGAAATAACACACATGCAATGACTTAGGGGGATCCATATGTGGTTTGTGGAAAGAACACACATGCAATGACACTGGTTGATCCATATGTGGTTTGTGGACAGAACACACATGCAATGACTCAGGGGGATCCATGTGTGGTTTGTGGAAAGAACACACATGCAATGACCATCTGTCCATCCATGTGTGGTTTGTGGAAAGAACACACATGCAATGACACTGGTGGATCCATATGTGGTTTGTGAAAAGAACACACATGCAATGACTCTAGTGCTGGTTTTAGTATAAGAATACACATGCAATGACTCTAGTGGGTCTATATGTGGTTTGTGAAAAGAACACACATGCAATGACTCTAGTGGATCCATGTGTGGTTTGTGGAAAAGAACACACATGCAATGACCACTATTTGATCCATAAGTGGTTTGTGGAAAGAAGACACATGCAATGACACTGGTGGATCCAAATGTGGTTCATGACAGGAACACACATGCAATGACTCTAGTGGAGACATATGTGGTTTGTGGAAAGAACACACATGAAATGAACTCTAGTGGATACATATGTGGTTTGTGGAAAAGAACACACATGCAATGACCACTGGTTGATCCATAAGTGGTTTGTGGAAAGAACACACATGCAGTGAACACTAGTTGAACCATGTGTGATTTGTGTAAAGAACACCCAGGCAATGACTCAGGGGGATCCAGGTGTGGTTTGTGGAAAGAACACACATGCAATGACCACTGGTCGATCCATGTGTGTTTTGTTGAAAGAACACACATGCAATGACACTGGTGGATCCATATGTGGTTTGTGAAAAGAACACACATGCAATGACTCTAGTGCTGGTTTTAGTATAAGAACACACATGCAATGACTATAGTGGGTCCATATGTGGTTTGTGATAAGAACATAATGCAATGACTCTAGTGGATCCATATGTGGTTTGTGGAAAAGAACACACATGAAATGACCACTGGTTGATCCATATGTGGTTTGTGGAAAGAACACACATGCAATGACCACTGGTCGATCCATGTGTGGTTTGTGGAAAGAAGACACATGCAATGACACTGGTGGATACATATGTGGTTTGTGAAAAGAACACACATGCAATGACTCTAGTGCTGGTTTTAGTATAAGAACACACATGCAATGACTCTAGTGGGTCCATATGTGGTTTGTGAAAAGAACACACATGCAATGACTCTAGTGGATCCATGTGTGGTTTGTGGAAAAGAACACACATGCAATGACCACTATTTGATCCATAAGTGGTTTGTGGAAAGAAGACACATGCAATGACACTGGTGGATCCAAATGTGGTTCATGATAGGAACACACATGCAATGACTCTAGTGGAGACATATGTGGTTTGTGGAAAGAACACACATGAAATGAACTCTAGTGGATACATATGTGGTTTGTGGAAAAGAACACACATGCAATGACCACTAGGTCATCCATAAGTGGTTTGTGGAAAGAACACACATGAAGTGAACACTAGTTGAACCATGTGTGATTTGTGTAAAGAACACCCATGCAATGACTCAGGGGGATCCAGGTGTGGTTTGTGGAAAGAACACACATGCAATGACCACTGGTCGATCCATGTGTGTTTTGTGGAAAGAACACACATGCAATGACCCTGGTGGATACATATGTGGTTTGTGAAAAGAACACACATGCAATGACTCTAGTGCTGGTTTTAGTATAAGAACACACATGCAATGACTATAGTGGGTCCATATGTGGTTTGTGAAAAGAACAGACATGCAATGCCATTGGTTGATCCATATGTGGTTTGTGGAAATAACACACATGCAATGACCACTATTTGATCCATAAGTGGTTTGTGGAACGAAGACACATGCAATGACACTGGTGGATCCAAATGTGGTTCATGAGGAACACACATGCAATGACTCTAGTGGAGACATATGTGGTTTGTGGAAAGAACACACATGAAATGAACTCTAGTGGATACATATGTGGTTTGTGGAAAAGAATACACATGCAATGACCACTGGTTGATCCATAAGTGGTTTGTGGAAAGAACACACATGAAGTGAACACTGGTTGATCCATATGTGGTTTGTGGAAAGAACAAACATGCAATGACATGGTTGATCCATGTGGTTTGTGGAAAGAACACACATGCAATAACTCTAGTGCTGGTTTTAAAATAAGAACACACACAATGTCTCTAGTGCTAGTTTTAGTATAAGAACACACATGCACTGACACTTGTTGATCCATGTGTGGTTTGTGTAAAGAACACACATGCAATGACTCAGGGTGATCCATGTGTGGTTTGTGGAAAGAACACACATGCAATGGCCATGGTCGATCCATGTGTTTTGTGGAAAGAACACACATGCAATGACACTGGTGGATCCATATGTGGTTTGTGAAAAGAACACACATGCAATGACTCTAGTGCTGGTTTTAGTATAAGAACACACATGCAATGACTCTAGTGGGTCCATATGTGGTTTGTGAAAAGAACACACATGCAATGACTCTAGGGGATCCATTTGTGGTTTGTGGAAAGAACACAGATGCAATGACCACTGGTTGATCCATATGTGGTTTATGGAAAGAACACACATGCAACACTGGTTGATCCATGTGTGGTTTGTGGAAAGAACACACATGGAATGCCATTGGTGGATACATGCGTGGTTTGTGGAAAGAACACACATGCAATGGCCACTGGTCGATCCATGTGTGTTTTGTGGAAAGAACACACATGCAATGACACTGGTGGATCCATATGTGGTTTGTGAAAAGAACACACATGCAATGACTCTAGTGCTGGTTTTAGTATAAGAACACACATGCAATGACTCTAGTGGGTCCTTATGTGGTTTGTGAAAAGAACACACATGCAATGACTCTAGTGGATCCATTTGTGGTTTTTGGAAAAGAACACACATGCAATGACCACTGGTTGATCCATATGTGGTTTGTGGAAAGAGCACACATGCACTGACACTGGTTGATCCATGTGTGGTTTATGGAAAGAACACACATGCAATGACTCTAGTTCTGGTTTTAGTATAAGAACACACATGCAATAACTCTAATGCTGGTTTTAGTATAAGAACACACATGCAATGACACTGGTTGATCCATATGTGGTTTGTGGAAATAACACACATGCAATGACTTAGGGGGATCCATATGTGGTTTGTGGAAAGAACACACATGCAATGACACTGGTTGATCCATATGTGGTTTGTGGACAGAACACACATGCAATGACTCAGGGGGATCCATGTGTGGTTTGTGGAAAGAACACACATGCAATGACCACTGGTCGATCCATGTGTGGTTTGTGGAAAGAACACACATGCAATGACACTGGTGGATCCATATGTGGTTTGTGAAAAGAACACACATGCAATGACTCTAGTGCTGGTTTTAGTATAAGAATACACATGCAATGACTCTAGTGGGTCTATATGTGGTTTGTGAAAAGAACACACATGCAATGACTCTAGTGGATCCATGTGTGGTTTGTGGAAAAGAACACACATGCAATGACCACTATTTGATCCATAAGTGGTTTGTGGAACGAAGACACATGCAATGACACTGGTGGATCCAAATGTGGTTCATGACAGGAACACACATGCAATGACTCTAGTGGAGACATATGTGGTTTGTGGAAAGAACACACATGAAATGAACTCTAGTGGATACATATGTGGTTTGTGGAAAAGAACACACATGCAATGACCACTGGTTGATCCATAAGTGGTTTGTGGAAAGAACACACATGCAGTGAACACTAGTTGAAACCATGTGTGATTTGTGTAAAGAACACCCAAGCAATGACTCAGGGGGATCCAGGTGTGGTTTGTGGAAAGAACACACATGCAATGACCACTGGTCGATCCATGTGTGTTTTGTTGAAAGAACACACATGCAATGACCCTGGTGGATACATATGTGGTTTGTGAAAAGAACACACATGCAATGACTCTAGTGCTGGTTTTAGTATAAGAACACACATGCAATGACTATAGTGGGTCCATATGTGGTTTGTGATAAGAACATAATGCAAGGACTCTAGTGGATCCATATGTGGTTTGTGGAAAGAACACACATGCAATGACCACTGGTTGATCCATATGTGGTTTGTGGAAAGAACACACATGCAATGACCACTGGTCGATCCATGTGTGGTTTGTGGAAAGAAGACACATGCAATGACACTGGTGGATACATATGTGGTTTGTGAAAAGAACACACATGCAATGACTCTAGTGCTGGTTTTAGTATAAGAATACACATGCAATGACTCTAGTGGGTCTATATGTGGTTTGTGAAAAGAACACACATGCAATGACTCTAGTGGATCCATGTGTGGTTTGTGGAAAAGAACACACATGCAATGACCACTATTTGATCCATAAGTGGTTTGTGGAAAGAAGACACATGCAATGACACTGGTGGATCCAAATGTGGTTCATGATAGGAACACACATGCAATGACTCTAGTGGAGACATATGTGGTTTGTGGAAAGAACACACATGAAATGAACTCTAGTGGATACATATGTGGTTTGTGGAAAAGAACACACATGCAATGACCACTAGGTCATCCATAAGTGGTTTGTGGAAAGAACACACATGAAGTGAACACTAGTTGAACCATGTGTGATTTGTGTAAAGAACACCCATGCAATGACTCAGGGGGATCCAGGTGTGGTTTGTGGAAAGAACACACATGCAATGACCACTGGTCGATCCATGTGTGTTTTGTGGAAAGAACACACATGCAATGACCCTGGTGGATACATATGTGGTTTGTGAAAAGAACACACATGCAATGACTCTAGTGCTGGTTTTAGTATAAGAACACACATGCAATGACTATAGTGGGTCCATATGTGGTTTGTGATAAGAACATAATGCAATGACTCTAGTGGATCCATATGTGGTTTGTGGAAAAGAACACACATGCAATGACCACTATTTGATCCATAAGTGGTTTGTGGAAAGAAGACACATGCAATGACACTGGTGGATCCAAATGTGGTTCATGACAGGAACACACATGCAATGACTCTAGTGGAGACATATGTGGTTTGTGGAAAGAACACACATGAAATGAACTCTAGTGGATACATATGTGGTTTGTGGAAAAGAATACACATGCAATGACCACTGGTTGATCCATAAGTGGTTTGTGGAAAGAACACACATGAAGTGAACACTGGTTGATCCATATGTGGTTTGTGGAAAGAACACACATGCAATGACACTGGTTGATCCATGTGTGGTTTGTGGAAAGAACACACATGCAATAACTCTAGTGCTGGTTTTAAAATAAGAACACACACACAATGTCTCTAGTGCTAGTTTTAGTATAAGAACACACATGCAATGACACTTGTTGATCCATATGTGGTTTGTGGAAAGAACACACATGCAATGACTCAGGGGGATCCATGTGTGGTTTGTGGAAAGAACACACATGCAATGGCCACTGGTCGATCCATGTGTGTTTTGTGGAAAGAACACACATGCAATGACACTGGTGGATCCATATGTGGTTTGTGAAAAGAACACACATGCAATGACTCTAGTGCTGGTTTTAGTATAAGAACACACATGCAATGACTCTAGTGGGTCCATATGTGGTTTGTGAAAAGAACACACATGCAATGACTCTAGTGGATCCATTTGTGGTTTGTGGAAAAGAACACAGATGCAATGACCACTGGTTGATCCATATGTGGTTTGTGGAAAGAACACACATGCACTGACACTGGTTGATCCATGTGTGGTTTGTGGAAAGAACACACATGGAATGCCATTGGTGGATACATGCGTGGTTTGTGGAAAGAACACACATGCAATGGCCACTGGTCGATCCATGTGTGTTTTGTGGAAAGAACACACATGCAATGACACTGGTGGATCCATATGTGGTTTGTGAAAAGAACACACATGCAATGACTCTAGTGCTGGTTTTAGTATAAGAACACACATGCAATGACTCTAGTGGGTCCTTATGTGGTTTGTGAAAAGAACACACATGCAATGACTCTAGT
The DNA here is from genome assembly GCA_023614405.1 of Avena insularis. Taxonomy (NCBI): domain Eukaryota; kingdom Viridiplantae; phylum Streptophyta; class Magnoliopsida; order Poales; family Poaceae; genus Avena; species Avena insularis. The sequence goes on from JAJUPC010000221.1 coordinate 430,387, forward strand.
GGATCCATTTGTGGTTTTTGGAAAAGAACACACATGCAATGACCACTGGTTGATCCATATGTGGTTTGTGGAAAGAGCACACATGCACTGACACTGGTTGATCCATGTGTGGTTTATGGAAAGAACACACATGCAATGACTCTAGTTCTGGTTTTAGTATAAGAACACACATGCAATAACTCTAATGCTGGTTTTAGTATAAGAACACACATGCAATGACACTGGTTGATCCATATGTGGTTTGTGGAAATAACACACATGCAATGACTTAGGGGGATCCATATGTGGTTTGTGGAAAGAACACACATGCAATGACACTGGTTGATCCATATGTGGTTTGTGGACAGAACACATGCAATGACTCAGGGGATCCATGTGTGGTTTGTGGAAAGAACACATGCAATGACCACTGGTCGATCCATGTGTGGTTTGTGGAAAGAACACACATGCAATGACACTGGTGGATCCATATGTGGTTTGTGAAAAGAACACACATGCAATGACTCTAGTGCTGGTTTTAGTATAAGAATACACATGCAATGACTCTAGTGGGTCTATATGTGGTTTGTGAAAAGAACACACATGCAATGACTCTAGTGGATCCATGTGTGGTTTGTGGAAAAGAACACACATGCAATGACCACTATTTGATCCATAAGTGGTTTGTGGAACGAAGACACATGCAATGACACTGGTGGATCCAAATGTGGTTCATGACAGGAACACACATGCAATGACTCTAGTGGAGACATATGTGGTTTGTGGAAAGAACACACATGAAATGAACTCTAGTGGATACATATGTGGTTTGTGGAAAAGAACACACATGCAATGACCACTGGTTGATCCATAAGTGGTTTGTGGAAAGAACACACATGCAGTGAACACTAGTTGAAACCATGTGTGATTTGTGTAAAGAACACCCAAGCAATGACTCAGGGGGATCCAGGTGTGGTTTGTGGAAAGAACACACATGCAATGACCACTGGTCGATCCATGTGTGTTTTGTTGAAAGAACACACATGCAATGACCCTGGTGGATACATATGTGGTTTGTGAAAAGAACACACATGCAATGACTCTAGTGCTGGTTTTAGTATAAGAACACACATGCAATGACTATAGTGGGTCCATATGTGGTTTGTGATAAGAACATAATGCAATGACTCTAGTGGATCCATATGTGGTTTGTGGAAAAGAACACACATGAAATGACCACTGGTTGATCCATATGTGGTTTGTGGAAAGAACACACATGCAATGACCACTGGTCGATCCATGTGTGGTTTGTGGAAAGAAGACACATGCAATGACACTGGTGGATACATATGTGGTTTGTGAAAAGAACACACATGCAATGACTCTAGTGCTGGTTTTAGTATAAGAATACACATGCAATGACTCTAGTGGGTCTATATGTGGTTTGTGAAAAGAACACACATGCAATGACTCTAGTGGATCCATGTGTGGTTTGTGGAAAAGAACACACATGCAATGACCACTATTTGATCCATAAGTGGTTTGTGGAAAGAAGACACATGCAATGACACTGGTGGATCCAAATGTGGTTCATGATAGGAACACACATGCAATGACTCTAGTGGAGACATATGTGGTTTGTGGAAAGAACACACATGAAATGAACTCTAGTGGATACATATGTGGTTTGTGGAAAGAACACACATGCAATGACCACTAGGTCATCCATAAGTGGTTTGTGGAAAGAACACACATGAAGTGAACACTAGTTGAACCATGTGTGATTTGTGTAAAGAACACCCATGCAATGACTCAGGGGGATCCAGGTGTGGTTTGTGGAAAGAACACACATGCAATGACCACTGGTCGATCCATGTGTGTTTTGTGGAAAGAACACACATGCAATGACCCTGGTGGATACATATGTGGTTTGTGAAAAGAACACACATGCAATGACTCTAGTGCTGGTTTTAGTATAAGAACACACATGCAATGACTATAGTGGGTCCATATGTGGTTTGTGATAAGAACATAATGCAATGACTCTAGTGGATCCATATGTGGTTTGTGGAAAAGAACACAGGCAATGACCACTATTTGATCCATAAGTGGTTTGTGGAAAGAAGACACATGCAATGACACTGGTGGATCCAAATGTGGTTCATGACAGGAACACACATGCAATGACTCTAGTGGAGACATATGTGGTTTGTGGAAAGAACACACATGAAATGAACTCTAGTGGATACATATGTGGTTTGTGGAAAAGAATACACATGCAATGACCACTGGTTGATCCATAAGTGGTTTGTGGAAAGAACACACATGAAGTGAACACTGGTTGATCCATATGTGGTTTGTGGAAAGAACACACATGCAATGACACTGGTTGATCCATGTGTGGTTTGTGGAAAGAACACACATGCAATAACTCTAGTGCTGGTTTTAAAATAAGAACACACACACAATGTCTCTAGTGCTAGTTTTAGTATAAGAACACACATGCAATGACACTTGTTGATCCATATGTGGTTTGTGGAAAGAACACACATGCAATGACTCAGGGGGATCCATGTGTGGTTTGTGGAAAGAACACACATGCAATGGCCACTGGTCGATCCATGTGTGTTTTGTGGAAAGAACACACATGCAATGACACTGGTGGATCCATATGTGGTTTGTGAAAAGAACACACATGCAATGACTCTAGTGCTGGTTTTAGTATAAGAACACACATGCAATGACTCTAGTGGGTCCATATGTGGTTTGTGAAAAGAACACACATGCAATGACTCTAGTGGATCCATTTGTGGTTTGTGGAGAAGAACAGATGCAATGACCACTGGTTGATCCATATGTGGTTTGTGGAAAGAACACACATGCGTTGATCCATGTGTGGTTTGTGGAAAGAACACACATGGAATGCCATTGGTGGATACATGCGTGGTTTGTGGAAAGAACACACATGCAATGGCCACTGGTCGATCCATGTGTGTTTTGTGGAAAGAACACACATGCAATGACACTGGTGGATCCATATGTGGTTTGTGAAAAGAACACACATGCAATGACTCTAGTGCTGGTTTTAGTATAAGAACACACATGCAATGACTCTAGTGGGTCCATATGTGGTTTGTGAAAAGAACACACATGCAATGACTCTAGTGGATCCATTTGTGGTTTGTGGAAAAGAACACACATGCAATGGACACTGGTTGATCCATATGTGGTTTGTGGAAAGAACACACATGCAATGACACTGGTTGATCCATGTACACATGGAATGCCATTGGTGGATACATGCGTGGTTTGTGGAAAGAACACACATGGTGGATCCATGTGTGGTTTTTGTAAAGAACACACATGCAATGACTCTAGTGCTGGTTTTAGTATAAGAACACACATGCAATGACTCTAGTGCTGGTTTTAGTATAAGAACACACATGCAATGACACTGGTTGATCCATATGTGGTTTGTGGAAATAACACACATGCAATGACTTAGGGGGATCCATGTGTGGTTTGTGCAAAGAACACACATGCAATGACATTGGTTGATCCATATGTGGTTTCTGGAAAGAACACACATGCAATGACTCAGGGGGATCCATGTGTGGTTTGTGGAAAGAACACACATGTAATGACCACTGGTCGATCCATGTGTGGTTTGTGGAAAGAACACACATGCAATGACACTGGTGGATCCATATGTGGTTTGTGAAAAGAACACACATGCAATGACTCTAGTGCTGGTTTTAGTATAAGAATACACATGCAATGACTCTAGTGGGTCTATATGTGGTTTGTGAAAAGAACACACATGCAATGACTCTAGTGGATCCATGTGTGGTTTGTGGAAAAGAACACACATGCAATGACACTATTTGATCCATAAGTGGTTTGTGGAAAGAAGACACATGCAATGACACTGGTGGATCCAAATGTGGTTCATGACAGGAACACACATGCAATGACTCTAGTGGAGACATATGTGGTTTGTGGAAAGAACACACATGAAATGAACTCTAGTGGATACATATGTGGTTTGTGGAAAAGAACACACATGCAATGACCACTGGTTGATCCATAAGTGGTTTGTGGAAAGAACACACATGCAGTGAACACTAGTTGAAACCATGTGTGATTTGTGTAAAGAACACCCAAGCAATGACTCAGGGGGATCCAGGTGTGGTTTGTGGAAAGAACACACATGCAATGACACATGGTGGAGCCATGTGTGTTTTGTTGAAAGAACACACATGCAATGACCCTGGTGGATACATATGTGGTTTGTGAAAAGAACACACATGCAATGACTCTAGTGCTGGTTTTAGTATAAGAACACACATGCAATGACTATAGTGGGTCCATATGTGGTTTGTGATAAGAACATAATGCAATGACTCTAGTGGATCCATATGTGGTTTGTGGAAAAGAACACACATGAAATGACCACTGGTTGATCCATATGTGGTTTGTGGAAAGAACACACATGCAATGACCACTGGTCGATCCATGTGTGGTTTGTGGAAAGAAGACACATGCAATGACACTGGTGGATACATATGTGGTTTGTGAAAAGAACACACATGCAATGACTCTAGTGCTGGTTTTAGTATAAGAATACACATGCAATGACTCTAGTGGGTCTATATGTGGTTTGTGAAAAGAACACACATGCAATGACTCTAGTGGATCCATGTGTGGTTTGTGGAAAAGAACACACATGCAATGACCACTATTTGATCCATAAGTGGTTTGTGGAAAGAAGACACATGCAATGACACTGGTGGATCCAAATGTGGTTCATGATAGGAACACACATGCAATGACTCTAGTGGAGACATATGTGGTTTGTGGAAAGAACACACATGAAATGAACTCTAGTGGATACATATGTGGTTTGTGGAAAAGAACACACATGCAATGACCACTAGGTCATCCATAAGTGGTTTGTGGAAAGAACACACATGAAGTGAACACTAGTTGAACCATGTGTGATTTGTGTAAAGAACACCCATGCAATGACTCAGGGGGATCCAGGTGTGGTTTGTGGAAAGAACACACATGCAATGACCACTGGTCGATCCATGTGTGTTTTGTGGAAAGAACACACATGCAATGACCCTGGTGGATACATATGTGGTTTGTGAAAAGAACACACATGCAATGACTCTAGTGCTGGTTTTAGTATAAGAACACACATGCAATGACTATAGTGGGTCCATATGTGGTTTGTGATAAGAACATAATGCAATGACTCTAGTGGATCCATATGTGGTTTGTGGAAAAGAACACACATGCAATGACCACTATTTGATCCATAAGTGGTTTGTGGAAAGAAGACACATGCAATGACACTGGTGGATCCAAATGTGGTTCATGACAGGAACACACATGCAATGACTCTAGTGGAGACATATGTGGTTTGTGGAAAGAACACACATGAAATGAACTCTAGTGGATACATATGTGGTTTGTGGAAAAGAATACACATGCAATGACCACTGGTTGATCCATAAGTGGTTTGTGGAAAGAACACACATGAAGTGAACACTGGTTGATCCATATGTGGTTTGTGGAAAGAACACACATGCAATGACACTGGTTGATCCATGTGTGGTTTGTGGAAAGAACACACATGCAATAACTCTAGTGCTGGTTTTAAAATAAGAACACACACACAATGTCTCTAGTGCTAGTTTTAGTATAAGAACACACATGCAATGACACTTGTTGATCCATATGTGGTTTGTGGAAAGAACACACATGCAATGACTCAGGGGGATCCATGTGTGGTTTGTGGAAAGAACACACATGCAATGGCCATCGGAATCCATGTGTGTTTTGTGGAAAGAACACACATGCAATGACACTGGTGGATCCATATGTGGTTTGTGAAAAGAACACACATGCAATGACTCTAGTGCTGGTTTTAGTATAAGAACACACATGCAATGACTCTAGTGGGTCCATATGTGGTTTGTGAAAAGAACACACATGCAATGACTCTAGTGGATCCATCTGTGGTTTGTGGAAAAGAACACAGATGCAATGACCACTAGTTGATCCATATGTGGTTTGTGGAAAGAACACACATGCACTGACACTGGTTGATCCATGTGTGGTTTGTGGAAAGAACACACATGGAATGCCATTGGTGGATACATGCGTGGTTTGTGGAAAGAACACACATGCAATGGCCACTGGTCGATCCATGTGTGTTTTGTGGAAAGAACACACATGCAATGACACTGGTGGATCCATATGTGGTTTGTGAAAAGAACACACATGCAATGACTCTAGTGCTGGTTTTAGTATAAGAACACACATGCAATGACTCTAGTGGGTCCATATGTGGTTTGTGAAAAGAACACACATGCAATGACTCTAGTGGATCCATTTGTGGTTTGTGGAAAAGAACACACATGCAATGACCACTGGTTGATCCATATGTGGTTTGTGGAAAGAACACACATGCACTGACACTGGTTGATCCATGTGTGGTTTGTGGAAAGAACACACATGGAATGCCATTGGTGGATACATGCGTGGTTTGTGGAAAGAACACACATGCAATGACTCTAGTGCTGGTTTTAGTATAAGAACACACATGCAATGACTCTAGGGGGGGTCCATATGTGGTTTGTGCAAAGAATACACATGCAATGACCACTGGTTGATCCATAAGTGGTTTGTGGAAAGAACACACATGCAATGACTCTAGTGCAGGTATTAGTATAAGAACACACATGCAAAGACTCTAGTGGGTCCATATGTGGTTTGTGAAGAGAATACACGTGCAATGACTCTAGTGGATCTATAAGTGGTTTGTGGAAATATGTAACATCCCAAAACTTTAATCCAAGCTTATCAAGATCAAATCATCCAAAAATAGGGTTAACAAAAACTTTTCCAAAATTAATATGAAAGCATTCATATGTGTATGCATTTAAAATTGGAGTTGTTTGAATTGCCATGATTGATCGATCCATGTGTGTTTTGTGGAAAGAACACACATGCAATGACACTAGTGGATCCATATGTGGTTTGTGAAAAGAGCACACATGCAATGACTCTAGTGCTGGTTTTAGTATAAGAACACACATGGAGTGACTCTAGTGGGTCCATATGTGGTTTGTGAAAAGAACACACATGCAATGACTCTAGTGGATCCATTTGTGGTTTGTGGAAAAGAACACACATGCAATGACCACTGGTTGATCCATATGTGGTTTGTGCAAAGAACACACATGCACTGACACTGGTTGATCCATGTGTGGTTTGTGGAAAGAACACACATGCAATGACTCTTGTGCTGGTTTTAGTATAAGAACACACATGCAATAACTCTAGTGCTGGTTTTATTATAAGAACACACATGCAATGCCACTGGTTGATCCATATGTGGTTTGTGGAAAGAACAAAAATGCAATGACTCAGCAGGATCCATGTGTGGTCCGTGGAATGAACACACACGCAATGACACTGGTTGATCCATATGTGGTTTGTGGACAGCACAGATGCAATGACTCAGGGGGATCCATGTGTGGTTTGTGGAAAGAACACACATGCAATGACCACGGGTCGATCCATGTGTGGTTTGTGGAAAGAACACACATGCAATGACACTGGTGGATCCATATGTGGTTTGTGAAAACAACACACATGCAATGACTCTAGTGCTGGTTTTAGTATAAGAACACACATGCAATGACTCTAGGGGGTCCATATGTGGTTTGTGAAAAAAAACCACATGCAATGACTCTAGTGGATCCATATGTGGTTTGTGGAAAGAACACACATGCAATGACACTAGTTGATCCATATGTGGTTTGTGAAAAGAACACAGATGCAACGACTCAGGGGGATCCATGTGTGGTTTGTGGAAAGAACACACATGCAATGACAACTGGCCGATCCATGTGTGGTTTGTGGAAAGAACACACGTGGAATGCCATTGGTGGATCCATGCGTGGTTTGTGGAAAGAACACACATGAAATGAACTCTAGTGGATACATATGTGGTTTGTGGAAAAGAACACACATGCAATGACCACTGGTTGATCCATAAGTGGTTTGTGGAAAGAACACACATGCAGTGAACACTAGTTGAACCATGTGTGATTTGTGTAAAGAACACCCAAGCAATGACTCAGGGGGATCCAGGTGTGGTTTGTGGAAAGAACACACATGCAATGACCACTGGTCGATCCATGTGTGTTTTGTTGAAAGAACACACATGCAATGACCCTGGTGGATACATATGTGGTTTGTGAAAAGAACACACATGCAATGACTCTAGTGCTGGTTTTAGTATAAGAACACACATGCAATGACTATAGTGGGTCCATATGTGGTTTGTGATAAGAACATAATGCAATGACTCTAGTGGATCCATATGTGGTTTGTGGAAAAGAACACACATGAAATGACCACTGGTTGATCCATATGTGGTTTGTGGAAAGAACACACATGCAATGACCACTGGTCGATCCATGTGTGGTTTGTGGAAAGAAGACACATGCAATGACACTGGTGGATACATATGTGGTTTGTGAAAAGAACACACATGCAATGACTCTAGTGCTGGTTTTAGTATAAGAATACACATGCAATGACTCTAGTGGGTCTATATGTGGTTTGTGAAAAGAACACACATGCAATGACTCTAGTGGATCCATGTGTGGTTTGTGGAAAAGAACACACATGCAATGACCACTATTTGATCCATAAGTGGTTTGTGGAAAGAAGACACATGCAATGACACTGGTGGATCCAAATGTGGTTCATGATAGGAACACACATGCAATGACTCTAGTGGAGACATATGTGGTTTGTGGAAAGAACACACATGAAATGAACTCTAGTGGATACATATGTGGTTTGTGGAAAAGAACACACATGCAATGACCACTAGGTCATCCATAAGTGGTTTGTGGAAAGAACACACATGAAGTGAACACTAGTTGAACCATGTGTGATTTGTGTAAAGAACACCCATGCAATGACTCAGGGGGATCCAGGTGTGGTTTGTGGAAAGAACACACATGCAATGACCACTGGTCGATCCATGTGTGTTTTGTGGAAAGAACACACATGCAATGACCCGGTGGATACATATGTGGTTTGTGAAAAGAACACACATGCAATGACTCTAGTGCTGGTTTTAGTATAAGAACACACATGCAATGACTATAGTGGGTCCATATGTGGTTTGTGATAAGAACATAATGCAATGACTCTAGTGGATCCATATGTGGTTTGTGGAAAAGAACACACATGCAATGACCACTATTTGATCCATAAGTGGTTTGTGGAAAGAAGACACATGCAATGACACTGGTGGATCCAAATGTGGTTCATGACAGGAACACAACTGCAATGACGCCAGTGGAGACATATGTGGTTTGTGGAAAGAACACACATGAAATGAACTCTAGTGGATACATATGTGGTTTGTGGAAAGAACACACATGCAATGACCACTGGTTGATCCATAAGTGGTTTGTGGAAAGAACACACATGAAGTGAACACTGGTTGATCCATATGTGGTTTGTGGAAAGAACACACATGCAATGACACTGGTTGATCCATGTGTGGTTTGTGGAAAGAACACACATGCAATAACTCTAGTGCTGGTTTTAAAATAAGAACACACACACAATGTCTCTAGTGCTGGTTTTAGTATAAGAACACACATGCAATGACACTGGTTGATCCATATGTGGTTTGTGGAAAGAACACACATGCAATGACTCAGGGGGATCCATGTGTGGTTTGTGGAAAGAACACACATGCAATGGCCACTGGTCGATCCATGTGTGTTTTGTGGAAAGAACACACATGCAATGACACTGGTGGATCCATATGTGGTTTGTGAAAAGAACACACATGCAATGACTCTAGTGCTGGTTTTAGTATAAGAACACACATGCAATGACTCTAGTGGGTCCATATGTGGTTTGTGAAAAGAACACACATGCAATGACTCTAGTGGATCCATCTGTGCTTTGTGGAAAGAACACATGCAATGACCACTAGTTGATCCATGTGTGGTTTGTGGAAAGAACACACATGCAATGACCCCTGGTCGATCCATGTGTGGTTTGTGGAAAGAACACAGATGCAATGCCATTGGTGGATACATGCGTGGTTTGTGGAATGAACACACATGCAATGACCAATGGTCGATCCATATTTGGTTTGTGGAAAGAACACACATACAATGACACTGGTGGATCCATATGTGGTTTGTGAAAAGAACACACATGCAATGACTCTAGTGCTGGTTTTAGTATAAGAACACACATGCAATGACTCTAGTGGGTCCATATGTGGTTTGTGAAAAGAACACACATGCAATGACTCTAGTGGATCCATTTGTGGTTTGTGGAAAGAACACACTTGCAATGACCACTGGTTGATCCATATGTGGTTTGTGGAAAGAACACACATGCACTGACACTGGTTGATCCATGTGTGGTTTGTGGAAAGAACACACATGGAATGCCATTGGTGGATACATGCGTGGTTTGTGGAAAGAACACACATGCAATGACTCTAGTGCTGGTTTTAGTATAAGAACACACATGCAATGACTCTAGGGGGGGTCCATATGTGGTTTGTGCAAAGAATACACATGCAATGACCACTGGTTGATCCATAAGTGGTTTGTGGAAAGAACACACATGCAATGACTCTAGTGCAGGTATTAGTATAAGAACACACATGCAAAGACTCTAGTGGGTCCATATGTGGTTTGTGAAGAGAATACACGTGCAATGACTCTAGTGGATCTATAAGTGGTTTGTGGAAATATGTAACATCCCAAAACTTTAATCCAAGCTTATCAAGATCAAATCATCCAAAAATAGGGTTAACAAAAACTTTTCCAAAATTAATATGAAAGCATTCATATGTGTATGCATTTAAAATTGGAGTTGTTTGAATTGCCATGATTGATCGATCCATGTGTGTTTTGTGGAAAGAACACACATGCAATGACACTAGTGGATCCATATGTGGTTTGTGAAAAGAGCACACATGCAATGACTCTAGTGCTGGTTTTAGTATAAGAACACACATGGAGTGACGCTAGTGGGTCCATATGTGGTTTGTGAAAAGAACACACATGCAATGACTCTAGTGGATCCATTTGTGGTTTGTGGAAAAGAACACACATGCAATGACCACTGGTTGATCCATATGTGGTTTGTGCAAAGAACACACATGCACTGACACTGGTTGATCCATGTGTGGTTTGTGGAAAGAACACACATGCAATGACTCTTGTGCTGGTTTTAGTATAAGAACACACATGCAATAACTCTAGTGCTGGTTTTATTATAAGAACACACATGCAATGCCACTGGTTGATCCATATGTGGTTTGTGGAAAGAACAAAATGCAATGACTCAAGGATCCATGTGTGGTCCGTGGAATGAACACACACGCAATGACACTGGTTGATCCATATGTGGTTTGTGGACAGCACAGATGCAATGACTCAGGGGGATCCATGTGTGGTTTGTGGAAAGAACACACATGCAATGACCACGGGTCGATCCATGTGTGGTTTGTGGAAAGAACACACATGCAATGACACTGGTGGATCCATATGTGGTTTGTGAAAACAACACACATGCAATGACTCTAGTGCTGGTTTTAGTATAAGAACACACATGCAATGACTCTAGGGGGTCCATATGTGGTTTGTGAAAAAAAACCACATGCAATGACTCTAGTGGATCCATATGTGGTTTGTGGAAAGAACACACATGCAATGACACTAGTTGATCCATATGTGGTTTGTGAAAAGAACACAGATGCAACGACTCAGGGGGATCCATGTGTGGTTTGTGGAAAGAACACACATGCAATGACAACTGGCCGATCCATGTGTGGTTTGTGGAAAGAACACACGTGGAATGCCATTGGTGGATCCATGCGTGGTTTGTGGAAAGAACACACATGCAATGACTCTAGTGCTGGTTTTAGTATAAGAACACACATGCAATGACTCAAGGGGATCCATGTGTGGTTTGTGCAAAGAATACACATGCAATGACCACTGGTGGATCCATAAGTGGTTTGTGGAAAGAACACACATGCAATGACTCTAGTGCAGGTTTTAGTATAAGAACACACATGCAATGACTCTAGTGGGTCCATATGTGGTTTGGGAAAATAATACACATGCAATGACTCTAGTGGATCCATAAGTGGTTTGTGGAAAGATGTAACATCCCAAAACTTTAATCCAAGCTGATCAAGATCAAATCATCCAAAAATAGGGTTACCAAAAACTTTTCCAAATTTAATATGAAAGCATTCATATGTGTATGCATTTAAAATAGAAGTTGTTTGAATTGCCATGATTGATCGATCCATGTGTGTTTTGTGGAAAGAACACACATGCAATGACACTGGTGGATCCATATGTGGTTTGTGAAAAGAACACACATGCAATGACTCTAGTGCTGGTTTTAGTATAAGAACACACATGCAATGACTCTAGTGGGTCCATATGTGGTTTGTGAAAAGAACACACATGCAATGACTCTAGTGGATCCGTTTGTGGTTTGTGGAAAAGAACACACATGCAATGACCACTAGTTGATCCATATGTGGGTTGTGGAAAGAACACACATGCACTGACACTGGTTGATCCATGTGTGGTTTGTGGAAAGAACACACATGCAATGACTCTAGTGCTGGTTTTAGTATAAGAACACACATGCAATGACTCTAATGCTAGTTTTAGTATAAGAACACACATACAATGACACTGGTTGATCCATATGTGGTTTGTGGAAAGAACACACATGCAATGACTCAGGGGGATCCATGTGTGGTTTGTGGAAAGAACACACATGCAATGACACTAGTTGATCCATATGTGGTTTATGGACAGAACACACATGCAATGACTCAGGGGGATCCATGTGTGGTTTGTGGAAAGAACACACATGCAATGACCACTGGTCGATCCATGTGTGGTTTGTGGAAAGAACACACATGCAATGACACTGGTGGATCCATATGTGGTTTGTGAAAAGAACACACATGCAATGACTCTAGTGCTGGTTTTAGTATAAGAACACACATGCAATGACTCAAGGGGGTCTATATGTGGTTTGTGAAAAAAACCACATGCAATGACTCTAGTGGATCCATATGTGGTTTGTGGAAAGAACACACATGCAATGACACTGGTTGATCCATATGTGGTTTGTGAAAAGAACACACATGCAACGACTCAGGGGGATCCATGTGTGGTTTGTGGAAAGAACACACATGCAATGACCACTGGTCGATCCATGTGTGGTTTGTGGAAAGAACACACATGGAATGCCATTGGTGGATCCATGCGTGGTTTGTGGAAAGAACACACATGCAGTGACTTCTCTAAAATAAAAAGGATGAAACTATTGAATTAAAACTTGTGATGTTTGTGATGATAATAGATCATCAAATGTGTGTTTTAGAGTGCTACTTAGCCTAGTTAAGTATTGTTTGGTGATTGTCTACTCCCTATGTATTTATAGACGCTAGTACCGACCAAGCTTTCGAGGAGGAGGAGTTCTACCAAGAAGAAGAAGAAGAAGAAAACTTCAACCACTGCACCAACCAAGGCAAGCTATTGTTAGCATGCTAGAATTAAGCTAGATGAATGAGAAAGGATGCTTTAGGCATGCTTTGATCACACCCCTTTTAACTATTAGTACCCCAAGTCTTACCTACAAGTTTTACTCCCCTTAGTATACAAAGTTCCTTACTTATTTTAAAGGTAGCATAAAAAGTATAAAACTTGACCTACTTAGAAACCTTTAGATGTCATTCCATGGCATGAGATTGATCCCATCTTTCCCCTTTAGTGAACACTCTTAACTTAGTATTTTAGAATAGATCAAAAACTTGAGTCACTTTAGAAGGGAACACTTGGTGAAAATGAATTGTAAAAACCTTGGAATGATGAGTCATTCTATTGAGATGTTTTGACATGTGTTGAGAGACACAACTGGTTTATGATGATGAAAATGATGAGGCATGAGCCTTAACCCCTTTTATAAAACTGATGGTTGGATTCGGATGCGATACCATTCCAAATTTACCGTACAAACACATTACCTGAATTGGGTAAGGCTTAGCTGGAAATTTATATGCATTAGTATTAGTTCCCTCACGGGAGAGGTTTGAGATGAGGCTACCTCTCAATGTTGTCCACCTATGTAGTGCCCAAGATGACTGATGGTCATGGTTGGGAGGCCATACTCATAGGAGAGGTGCTTGTACTAGGGTGTGTAAAGGGAAGGTTATGTTTCATTATCTGCATACTAAGTATGATGATTCAAGGTTATCCCTGACAGATGTATCGAATCTTGTGGTGAAAGTGTACCACCTCTGCAGAGTGTCAAACTATTCGAATAGCCGCGTTCGTGGTTATGGACAGTTGGAATGGCCATCGTTGCTGATGATGTTTTCTAAATAACTTGAAATGAATGATGAACTTTGACTTGACCACAACAGGGTTGTGTTGATGATAATAGCTTCCCAACTTAAGTGATTCTAGAACTTTATTTTATCTTTCTTGGTTTCTGAACTCAGCTTAGGTTTCAAACTTAACTTTATAGTTAAACTTAGATTTAGCACTTTAATTTAGAACTATAGTACATGTTAATAGTAGTTTGTGAGTACTTGAAGAGTACTCATGGCTTTAGTCCCTGGCTATTATCATGGCCAGACTATGAAGGAGATTATCAAGATGATGGTCAGTAGGACGGCTATGATAACTAGGACTATCTCGTCGGCATTACTGTGCCCCGAAGATGGACCCACCGCTATCTTTATCTTTTATTTCCGCTGCTTGTTGTATTAAGACTGGATCATGAGATCCTTATTTGTGTAAGACCTTATGTATGGTTTGTAATGGGTGATGTACTATGATATCCAATCCGTTATGTCTCACAAAAATGGTAATCCTGGGATTGCAAGGTACGGCATAACGGGCATCTGGGATTAAAAATCCGGGTGTTGACAAGTTGGTATCAGAGCCATCCTGACCATAGGAGACCCTAGTTAGAATGGACGTCCAAACCAAAAACATAGCTTCAAAACCAAAGTGAGTATTTATGAAAAACTATTTCCTCTCTTACCCATGTGAACTCATTCTTTCTCAAAAATTCATGTTCCTCAAAATTCTTACATTGTGACTTAAAACTTGACACACTTGATCACTTCACTAACTTCCTCATCCTTAATTCTTGTAGATGGAGACTCGGTTCAGCAAGTTTTACCAGTTGGGAAACGGAGGTCAGCTGATCTTCGAGAGGGATCTGGATTCACTGTCGGAGTTACTGGGACGCCCACATCCGGAGTTTCTTGGAGCTCAACTTCCAGGACCCCCAGGAGGAGACCTACAGTGGCTAGTAATCGCGGACCTTCGAGGAAGCATCGAAGCACCAACTTCCGGGAGAATTCAGTTCTCCGTGAGAGAGAACAACTGGCTAGATGGATTAGCTAGGGCAATGCATGAAGCTCTCGCACGTCTATGTGCCCTCAGCGTCAACAAGATCCAAGGAACCCGTTTTGCTCACTATGCAAGACGTGACTTCATGGGAATGCCGATGGAGATGCCAAGTCACCCAGAGTTGAGGCGTCAAGTGGAGAACCTTGACTTCTTGCTTCATGAGAGACAGCAGGAACTGGACAATGCCAAAGAGTTAGCCAACCAGAACCATGCCATTGCCGACCAGAAGGCCCAGACTTTCACACTGCTCGTCCAAGATTGCTAGTCTCTTCGTCGCCAGCATGCAAAGAAGGATCGCACCATCGCCCGTCTTTGCAAGAAGGTGGCCGACCTCGAGAAGACCATCAAGAAGCAGGAAGCTTAGCTTGCCGCCAAGGAAGAAGAATATGAGGGTGAAGACATCCAGGGAGATATGGATTCTTACCTCAGCAACGATGATGAATTTCTGGAGGAGGATGTTGTGGACTTCTACACTGATGATGAAGACTCCGACTTCATCGACGATGAGTAGAGGCACTAGAGCACTGTCGTAGCATGAGATGTATCATCTCATTGTATCGTAGCTTGCAGAATGGTTCTTCAAACCATCTGTTTTCCCCTTTGCTTGTTGTGGTGTGTGTTGTATCGGGTGCTTGCTTGCATGAATGAAAAAGAAGTTAGTTGAAAAACCTGAGTCTAACTCAATGTTTTAGCTTTGAAAACCCTAAACCATGAACCTTAGAATTTCCCTCTTACCCCTATATCTATCTCAATCTTCAGATGACTCGTGGAAACCAAGGAGGGAGCAGCTCATCGCAGGACCCAATGCTGCAGATCTTGCAGAATCTCATCGCGGACCGTGAAGCAAGCAGGGCCAAGCGTCAAGCCAACTTAGCAACATTGCAGCAGATCGCCCAAATGGCTCTCAACAACCAAGGACATGGAAATCAGGATCACCAAGGATCCAAACTCAAAAACTTTCAGAACACCAATCCCCCAATCTTTAACCAATCTAAAAACCCATTAGATGCTGATGAATGGTTATAGACCATGGAAAACAGCTTAAAGGTTGCCAGAGTTGATGAGAATGAGAAAGTTCTCTTCGCCACCCACTATTTGGCGGGAGATGCAAGAGCTTGGTGGAATAGCATCCGCAATATGAACCATGGCCAGGTGATGACCTGGGAAGCATTCAAGGTCAAGTTCAGTCGCACCCACGTGCCGCAAGGTCTTGTCAACAGGATGAGAGACGAATTCCACGAATTGAAGCAAGGAAGAATGGCTGTGCTAGAGTACCGTGACAGATTCTTGTCACTTGCCAGATATGCACCGGATGAGATCAACACGGAAGTTTTGATGATCTCGAAGAGCTAGTCGACTCTACCATTCAGATGGAAGGGAAGATTAACCAGGCAAACGACAACCGCAAGCGTCGTATGATGCAGTAGTCTGGATCCAGTAGTCACCAGAAGTACCGTCCCAACCCCTCACCAGGATATGCACCAAGGAACAACCGACCCCCAAATTCCCACCCAAGCTACCCCAACTGTAGCGGAGGTAATGTGAAGCCCGGAGGAAACAATCACAATTCCGGTAATGCCAACAATTTCAACCGTGCCCCTCCAAAGAGCAACAACAACAACAACACTGTGCCCAGAACTAGCAGCAATATTGTGCCTGTCGCAGTCAAGGACAAGTCCCAGATCACTTGCTTCGAGTGTGGAGTGAAGGGTCACTACTCCAATGAGTGTCCCAAGAAGACTGTCGCCAATGCCCCTATGAATGCCCTAGCTCAGCAGCAGCGTCGTGTTCAACCAGGAAGAAGATTGCCCCAGGGAACCCTCACAACCGCAACGGTCGTCTCTTCCACATGAACACAGAAGAAGCCCAGGAAGCGCCAGATGTAGTGCTGGGTATGTTTTCTGTCAATCAGTTTTAGCAAGAGTATTGTTTGATTTTGGAGCATCGCATTCATTTGTCACCGAAGAATTTGTATGCACTAGTAAGATTCGCCCAACCAACCTAAAGAATGTCATGATAGTTCAAATCCCCGGTTCAACAACAAAAGCTAGAAAATTTTGCAAAGTTGTACATATCAGAATACATGGGATAGATTTTTATGCCAACCTAATTGTACTTGGAACCAAAGGATTGGAAGTAGTACTAGGTATGGACTGGATGTCAAGGCATAAAGGACTGATGGACTGTGCTAAGAAAGCCATCACCATGACCAGTAGTTCTGGAGTAACAGTAGAGCATATCTCTGAAACCTTACCCCGTCAATTCAAGTGCAACAAGAGTGTAGCCCTGCCCACCATAGACCAAGTCAGAGTAGTCTGTGAATACCCCGACGTATTCCCAGATGAATTGCCAGGTATGCCCCCGGATAGGGATATTGAGTTCATTATCGAACTAATCCCCAGAACCAGACCTATAACCCAGAGACCCTATACCATGAACCCCTCAGAGTTAGTGGAGCTGAAGAAGCAGTTGGATGCCATGTTAGCAACAGGCTTGATTCAGCTAAGCGCATCGCCATGGAGATCACCAGTGTTATTCGTCGACAAGAAAGATGGAGGCAATAAATGCGTGTATGATTATAGAAAGTTGAATGACGTCACCATCAAGAACAAGTACCCTTTGCCAAAGATAGAGGATCTATTTGATCAGTTGACTAGAGCTCAGGTATTCTCAAAGATTGATCTCAGGACTGGTTATCACCAACTTAAGATTCGTGCAACTGATATCCCGAAGACCGCCTTTACTACTCGCTATGGTTTATACGAGTATACCGTTATGTCTTTTGGATTAACCAATGCCCCTGCTTATTTCATGAATCTCATGAATAAGATCTTTATGAATTTCCTAGATAAGTTTGTAGTTGTGTTTATCGACGACATCCTTATCTACTCCAAGTCAGAAGAAGAGCATGAGCAACATCTGAGAATCATCCTAGAAACCCTGAGAGAGCATCAGTTATATGCCAAGTTCAGCAAGTGTGAGTTTTGGCTGAAAGAAGTAGGATTCCTAGGACATATTGTGTCTGCCGGAGGAGTCTCTGTTGATCCCACCAAGATCAAAGATGTCAAAGAATGGGAAGCCCTAACCAATCAAACCCAAGTTCATTCATTTCTCGGATTAGCAAGATATTAGCGCAAGTTCGTAGAAGGATTCTCGAACATAGCCCGACCAACGACCCAATTGTTGAAGAAGGACAAGAAGTTTGAATGGACAGACAAGTGTGAAGCCAGTTTCCAAGAACTGAAGAAGAGATTGATATCCGCCCCAATTTTGATCATGCCAGACATCAAGAAGCCGTTTGATGTGTATTGTGTTGCATCCAAGATTGGCCTAGGATGTGTATTGATGCAAGAAGGCAAAGTAATCGCGTATCTGTCTCGACAATTGAAGCAACATGAGCAGAACTATCCGACCTATGATCTTGAGCTAGCAGCCATGGTTCTAGCGTTGAAGACATGTCTTCATTATTTGATGGGTAATCGCTGTGAGATTTACTCAGATCATAAGAGCTTGAAGTATATCTTCACTCAGAAGGAGCTGAATATGAGGCAAAGAAGATGGATAGAGTTGATCAAGTATTATGACCTTGACATTCACTATCACCCCGGCAAAGCCAATGTCGTAGCGGATGCTCTTAGCAGATTGCCGTGTAGGCTTAACACCATGATCAAAGAGAAGCAACCAAGTTTGTATGAGGAGTTGGAGCAGTTCAGGACTGAGTTAGTTAGCAAAGGATTCCTAGCTAGCATTGAACTTCAACCCACTTTGATTAGCCAAATCAAGGAAGCCCAAAAGGGAAATGAAAGTATCGACGGAATCAAACATCGTATTGGTACAAGAAAGGTACCTGGATTCACCGAAGACGAAGAAGGTGTACTGTGGTACAAAGGACGTATCTGTGTGCCAGCAGATTCGGAGCTGAAGGAAGTTATCATGATGGAAGCTCATGATACTCTTTATTATATCCACCCCGGAGGAACAAAGATGTATCAGGATTTGAAAGAGCAATTTTGGTGGCACAAGATGAAGAGAGAGATCGGAGCTACATCGCCAAATGTGACATCTGTCAAAGAGTCAAAGAAGAGCATCAGAGACCTGCAGGACTATTGCAACCATTGCAGATTCTGGAATGGAAATGGGATTCCGTCGGAATGGACTTTATAACCGATTTACCTACTTCTAGTAGGGGAAATGACTCAATCTGGGTCATAGTTGATAGATTGTCCAAGGTAGCGCACTTTATACCTATCAAAACAACCTACCAGAGTGCAAAGCTAGCAGAGTTGTACATTGCTAGGATTGTTAGTCTGCATGGAACCCCCAAGACCATCGTATCAGATCGAGGAACCCAGTTTACCTCAAGATTTTGGCAGAAAGTTTAGGAAGGTTTAGGAACCAAGTTGAACTTCAGTACCGCTTATCACCCGCAAACAGATGGACAAACTGAGAGAGTCAATCAGAACTTAGAGGATATTCTTAGAGCTTGTGTGTTGGACTACGGATCAAAATGGGAAGACTGCCTACCTTTCGCAGAATTCTCATATAACAACAGCCATCAAGCTAGTTTGCAGATGGCACCATTTGAATTCCTATACGGAAGAAAGTGTCGTACCCCTTTGAATTGGTCGCAAGTAGGAGAGAGTTAGATCTTTGGACCCGACATTCTCCGAGAAGCTGGAAATTTACCTGAATTGGGTAAGGCTTAGCTGGAAATTTATATGCACTAGTATTAGTTCCCTCACAGGAGAGGTTTGAGCTGAGGCTACCTCTCAATGTTGTCCACCTATGCAGTGCCCAAGATGACTGATGGTCATGGTTGGGAGGCCATTCTCATAAGAGAGGTGCGTGTACTAGGGTGTGTAAAGGGAAGGTTATGTTTGATTATCTGCATACTAAGTATGATGATTCAGGGTTATCCCTGACAGATGTATCGAATCTTGTGGTGAAAGTGTACCACCTCTGCAGAGTGTCAAACTATTCGAATAGCCGCGTCCGCGGTTATGGACAGTTGGAATGGTCATACTGTTTCGTTGTCAGATGTTTTCTAAATAACTTGAAATGAATGATGAACTTTGACTTGACCACAACAGGGTTGTGTTGATGATAATAGCTTCCCAACTTAAGTGATTCTAGAACCTTATTTTATCTTTCTTGGTTTCTGAACTCAGCTTAGGTTTCAAACTTAACTTTATAGTTAAACTTAGATTTAGCACTTTAATTTAGAACTATAGTACCTGTTAATAGTAGCTTGCGAGTACTTAAAGATTACTCATGGCTTTTGTCCCTAGCTATTATCATGGCCAGACTATGAAGGAGATTATCAAGATGATGGTCAGCAGGACGGCTATGATAACTAAGACTATCTGCCACAAGACTGTGCCCTCAAGATGGACCCCAACGCTACGCTATCTTTTATTTCCGCTGCTTGTTGTATTAAGACTGGATCATGAGATCCTTATTTGTGTAAGACCTTATGTATGGTTTGTAATGGGTGATGTACTATGATATCCAATCCGTTATGTCTCGCAAAAATGGTAATCCTGGAATTGCGAGGTATGGCATAACGGGCATCTAGGATTAAAAATCCGGGTGTTGACAAAAGAACACACATGCAGTGAACACTGGTTGATCCATGTGTGGTTTGTGGAAAGAACACACATGCAATGACTCAGGGGGATCTATGTTTGGTTTGTGGAAAGAACACACATGCAATGACCACTGGTCGATCCATGTGTGTTTTGTGGAAAGAACACACATGCAATGACACTGGTGGATCCATATGTGGTTTGTGAAAAGAACACACATGCAATGACTCTAGTGCTAGTTTTAGTATAAGAACACACATGCAATGACTCTAGTGCTAGTTTTAGTATAAGAACCCACATACAATGACTCTAGTGGGTCCATATGTGGTTTGTGAGAAGAACACACATGCAATGACTCTAGTGGATCCATATGTGGTTTGTGGAAACAAACACACATGCAATGACCACTGGTATATCCATAAATGGTCTGTGGAAAGAACACACATGCAATGACACTAGTGGATCCAAATGTGGTTCATGATAGGAACACACATGCAATGACTCTAGTGGATACATATGTGGTTTGTGGAAAGAACACACAGGCAATGAACTCTAGTGGATACATATGTGGTTTGCGGAAAATAACACACATGCAATGACCACTGGTTGATCCATAAGTGGTTTGTGGAAAGAACACAAATGTAGTGAACACTGGTTGATCCATGTGTGGTTTGTGGAAACAACACACATGCAAAGACTCAGGGGGATCCATGTGTGGTTCGTGGAAAGAACACAGATGCAATGACCACTGGTCGATCCATGTGTGTTCTGTGGAAAGAACACACATGCATTGACAGTGGTGGATCCATATCCGGTAAGTGAAAAGAACACACATGCAATGACTCTAGTGCTGGTTTTAGTATAAGAACACACATGCAATGACTCTACTGGGTCCATATGTGGTTTTTGAAAAGAACACACATGCAATGACTCTAGTGGATCCATATGTGGTTTGTGGAAAAGAACTCACATGCAATGACCACTAGTGGATCCATATGTGGTTTGTGGAAAGAACACACATGCAATGACACTGGTTGATCCATGTGTGGTTTGTGGAAACAACACACATGCAATGACTCTAGTGCTGGTTTTAGTATAAGAACACGCATGCAATGACTCTAGTGCTGGTTTTAGTATAAGAACAAACACGCAATGACACTGGTTGATCCATATGTGGTTTGTGGAAAGAACACACATGCAATGATTCAGGGGGTCCATGTGTGGTTTGTGGAAAGAACACACATGCAATGACCACTGGTCGATCAATGTGTGCTTTATGGAAAGAACACACAAGCAATGACACTGGTGGATCCATATGTGATTTGTGAAAAGAACACACATGCAATGACTCTAGTGGATCCATATGTGGTTTGTGAAAAGAACACACATGCAATGACACTGGTTGATCCATATGTGGTTTGTGGAAAGAACACACATGCAATGACACTGGTTGATCCATATGTGGTTTGTGGAAAGACACACATGCAATGACCACTGGTCAATCGAAGTGTGGTTTGTGGAAAGAATACACATGCAATGACACTGATGGATCCATATGTGGTTTGTGAAAAGAACACACATGCAATGTCTCTAGTGCTGGTTTTAGTATAAGAACACACATGCAATGACTCTACTGGGTCCATATGTTGTTTGTGGAAAAGAACACACATGCAATGACCACTGGTTGATCCATATGTGGTTTGTGGAAAGAACACACATGCAATGACACTGGTTGATCCATGTGTGGTTTGTGGAAAGAACACACATGCAATGACTCTAGTGCTGGTTTTAGTATAAGAACACACATGCAATGACACTGGTTGATCCATATGTGGTTTGTGGAAAGAACACACATGCAATGACTTAGGGGGATCCATGTGTAGTTTGTGGAAAGAACACACATGCAATGACCACTAGTCGATCCATGTGTGTTTTGTGGAAAGAACACACATGCAATGACACTGGTTGATCCATGTGTGGTTTGTGGAAAGAACACACATGCAATGACTCTAGTGCTGGTTTTATATATGTGGTTTCTGGAAAGAACACACATGCAATGACTCAGGGGGATCCATGTGTGTTTTGTGGAAAGAACACACATGCAATGACACTGGTTGATCCATATGTGGTTTGTGGAAAGAACACACATGCAATGACTCAGGGGGATCCATGTGTGGTTTGTGGAAAGAACACAAATGCAATGACCACTGGTCGATCCATGTGTGGTTTGTGGAAAGAACACACATGCAATGACACTGGTCGATCCATATGTGGTTTGTGAAAAGAACATGCATGTAATGACTCTAGTGCTAGTTTTAGTATAAGAACACACATGCAATGACTCTAGTGGGTCCATATGTGGTTTGTGAAAAGAACACACATGCAATGACTCTATTGCTGGTTTTAGTATAAGAACATACATGCAATGACTCTAGGGTTGGTTTTAGTATAAGAACACACATGCAATGACTCTAGTGCTGGTTTTAGTATAAGAACACACATGCAATGACTCAAGTGGGTCCATATATGGTTTGTGAAAGAACACACATGCAATGACTCTAGTGGATCCATATGTGGTTTGTGGAAAAGAACACACATGCAATGACCACTGGTTGATCCATATGTGGTTTGTGGAAAGAACACACATGCAATGACCACTGGTCGATCCATATATGGTTTGTGAAAAGAAGACACATGCAATGACTCTAGTGTTGGTTTTAGTGTAAGAACACACATGCAATGACTCTAGTGCTGGTTTTAGTATAAGAACACACATGCAATGACTCTAGTGGGTCCATATGTGGTTTGTGAAAAGAACACACATGCAATGACTCTAGTGGATCCATATGTGGTTAGTGGAAAATAACACACATGCAATGACCACTTATTGATCCATAAGTGGTTTGTGGAAAGAACACACATGTAGTGAACACTGGTTGATTCATGTGTGGTTTGTGGAAATAACACACATGCAATGACTCAGGGGGATCCATTTGTGGTTTGTCGAAAGAACACACATGCAATGACTCAGGGGGATCCATGTGTGGTTTGTGGAAAGAACACACATGCAATGACCACTGGTGGATCCATGTGTGGTTTGTGGAAAGAACACACTTGCAATGACTCTAGTGCTGGTTTTAGTATAAGAACACACATGCAATGACTCTAGTGCTGCTTTTAGTATAAGAACACACATGCAATGAGTCTAGTGGGTCCATATGTGGTTTGTGAAAAGAACACACATGCAATGACTCTAGTGAATCCATATGTGGTTTGTGGAAAAGAACACACATGCAATGACCACTTGTGGATCCATGTGTGGTTTGTGGAAAGAACACACATGCAATGACTCTAGTGCTGGTTTTAGTATAAGAACACACATGCAATGACTCTAGTGCTGGTTTTAGTATAAGAACACACATGCAATGACTCTAGTGCTGGTTTTAGTATAAGAACACACATGCAATGACTCTAGTGGGTCCATATATGGTTTGTGAAAAGAACACACATGCAATGACTCTAGTGGATCCATATGTTGTTTGTGGAAAAGAACACACATGCAATGACCACTGGTTGATCCGTATGTGGTTTGTGGAAAGAACACACATGCAATGACCACTGGTCGATCCGTATATGGTTTGTGAAAAGAAGACACATGCAATGACTCCAGTGCTGGTTTTAGTATAAGAACACACATGCAATGACCCTAGTGCTGGTTTTAGTATAAGAACGCACATGCAATGACTCTAGTGGGTCCACATGTGGTTTGTGAAAAGAACACACATGCAATGACTCTAGTGGATACATATGTGGTTTGTGGAAAAGAAGACACATGCAATGACCACTGGTTGATCTATAAGTGGTTTGTGGAAAGAACACACATGCAGTGAACACTAGTTGATCCATGTGTGGTTTGTGGAAAAACACACATGCAATGACTCAGGGGGATCTATGATTGGTTTGTGGAAAGAACACACATGCAATGACCACTAGTCGATCCATGTGTGTTTTGTGGAAAGAACACACATCCAATGACACTAGTGGATCCATATGTGGTTTGTGAAAAAAACACACATGCATGACTCTAGTGCTGGTTTTAGTATAAGAACACTGATACATTGCAAATGTATCTATAATTTTTGATGTTCCATGCTTGGTTTTATCCACTTTCTTGTGTTTTGTTCCAACTTTGGAGTACTTTTCATATGATTTCTTGGACTAACCTATTAACAAGAGCCACAGTGCCAGCTGCCTGTTTTCTGCTGTTTTTGGTTCCAGGAAAGTCAGAAAATGAATATTCTCGGAATTGGACGGGACAAAAGACAAAGTGCCTATTTTTCGGAAGGGATCAAGTGCCAGAATACGAGATGGAGAAGGGCCAAGGAGCCACCACACCACCTGGCCGCGCGGCCAGGCCTGGCCCACGCCAGGGGGTGGTGTGGCCGCTACCGGCACCCCCTCGGCTTCTCCTTCCGCCTATATATTGCCCTCGAGACGAAAACCCTAAGGGCTGATCCACGAAAGAGTCTATAGCCGTCGTCATCTCCATCCCTAGATCGGGAGGGATCTGAAGATCTTCCCGGCACCTGGGAGAGGAATTCACCACAGGCCTTCTTCATCACCATGCAAGCCTCCGGTGTGATGCGTGAGTAGTTCATCCTGGGACTACGGATCCATGTAGTAGCTAGATGGCTGGTTTCTCCTCCTTTGTGCTTTCAAGTTTAGATCTTGTGAGCTCCGTTCATGATCAAGATCATCTATTTGTAATTCATACATGTTGTGTTTGCGGGGATCCGATGGATATTGATATGCTATTTCAGATTGATTATTGATTCTATCATGTCTTTGTTATTTGTGATATTGCATGCTTTCCGTTGTTAGTAGCTATCTTGGCCAAGTAGATGCTAGCAACTCCAAGAGTTAGTATTTATGCTCGATAGTGGGTTCATGCCTCGTAATCTGGGAAGTGACAAATCTCTAAGGTACTAGATGTGTTGTTGCTACTAGGGAGAAAACAACAATCCTTTGTTCATAGAACAATCGTATTGTTTACTTTACACACAATTCGTAAAGCAATAATCTGTTGCTTGCAACTTAATACTGGAGGGGGTTCGGATGATAACCTGAAGGTGGATTATTAGTCATAGATGCGCTTGGATGGCGATCTATGTATTATGTTGTAATGCCCAATCAAGTCTCAAAGGAGTCAAGATGATTAGTATATGCATGTATTGTTTTCGGTGTTTGTCAATTGCCCCAATCGTAATTTGTTCACCCAGCATGTTATCTATCTAAGAGCCACCTCTAGTGAACTATGGATCCGGTCCTTTTCTTTACATACAATCTACAATCTTTTCGCTTTGTGTTTACTTTTGCAAACTTTTACTTCTTTCCATTCGACACGTTTAATCCTTTGTTTTATGCAAAACACGGTGAGATTGACAACCTCATAGCAAGTTGGGGACAAAGTTATGTGGTTGTGTTGTGCAGGTGTCCACGTTGCTAATAGCACCAGTAGTGCGCCCTACCAAAGCTCAGCTAGTAACACCTTTGGGGTGTTTCCTTGCTCCTCCTGGTTCGATTAAACCTTGGTTTCATAACTGAGGGAAACTTGCTGCTGTGCTCATCATACCATCCTCTTGGGGTTCCCAACGAGCTCTACATCAACCACGAGCCATCAACACATTTTCTAGGCACCGTGTACTGAGCCATCAAGCGATTTTCTGGCGCCATTGCCGGGGAACGAAGAAGAAGAAACTCCCACTTCAACTACACGCCAGCAACAATTTTCTGGCGCTGTTGCCGGGGAGTCAAGGACATCTTCACAAGGGGAGTCCCTCATAACCAATCTCTTTACTTTGTTGTTTTTGTTTTGCTTAGTTTTCTTTTTGCTTTGTTTGCTTGTTTTTTGTGGCATCCTGCTAAAACCACAACTAGAAAATCGCTGTGTTTTTGTGCATTGCATCATTATGACCGCATGCTCATGTCATCATGCCACATTGCATTTGAGCATTGTCATCATCATGCATGGTTTTGTTTAAAACTATTTTCGAAAAGTGTAGTTTTTGTTTTCTAAATATCCCCCGTCTTTATTCAAATACAAACACCGGTCTTCCGGATTATTTTATTTCGTCTAAAAGTGGTTTACAAAAGCCCCGTTTAAATAAATAAAAATTTCAAGTTGTTTTTAGGAGGCAGCCCGCCAGGCCCGAAAGCCCAGCCGGCCACCTCCAAATAAAATCCTAGCCTAACCAAACCCTATCTAGTTCCTCCCCTAACCCTAATCCCCACAGCCTACCTACCCCCTCCTTTTCCCGCCTCCCATACGCCATCCACCATCTGCCGCCAACAGCTCCACCCGGTCCCACCTCCCCATCTCCCGCTCAGTCTCCCGCGTCCCGCACGCCACCCCAACACGCACGCCACCTCACCTGATCCACTCCCAGGCCTCCACCTCATCCTCCCGATCGCCACCTGCCCACTCCTGTCACCTGGCCCCACCACCTGGTCCAATCCCGAGCCGTGCCCACCAACCCCCACAGCGCCGCATCGCTCGCCCTGCCCTCCACGATCCAATCCCCACCTACCCCGCTAGGCCCCGCGCTCGCTGCGGTATTCTCCTCCCCTGCAAGCCCCTGCTCCGGCCCGTAGCCGCTCGCCGCCAGGGACACAAGGCCCTCTCCGGCCTCCTTCCTTGTCCGCCTCCTCAAGCTTCCATCATTGCCACCTCCTACCTCAGCTCGCCGCTGGCGCCTTGGGTCCGAGCCCCGCCGCCGCATCCTCCCCGGCCCGGTCGCATCTCCGTTGCCGCCCTCTCGGCCTCCTCCCTACGAGCGGCCACCCCTCCTGCACCGCCGCCGCCTTTTCCTCCCCGAGCCAAGCTCGACCCTCCCGTCGCAGTCGACCTCGCCCCTTGTTGTCGGCAACAAGCCCTGTCCTGGCGCCTTCCCTCTCAGCCATATGCTTCCCCGGCACCGCCCCTTCGACCACGGGCCTGCGTGCGCCCTGCCGCCTCGAGATGAGCCAGGCGCCGCCACCTTCGACCATTCTCCAACCTGGGTCCCCTTCCGCATGGGCTCCTGCAGATGCACAAACCAAGGTCGCCATTGTGCTTCTCACCTGTGTTCCAGCACACTCAAGCACATGCAGCCTCGTAGCCAGCTGACATCTCGTGGCCTCGGCTCCAGGTCCTCTGGTTGATTATAGCTTTGTCGACATAATAGGGAGAGCCAAGAGGGACTGGTGTTGGTGGATAGTTCGGTGATGTGGTACTGCAATGTTGGGAAAATGGCGTATGTGAAGACAACCTGCAACTCGAAGACGCAGGCACCGATTCAAGTTCGACACGACACCACTCGAAGGTCATGGAACGCCAAGTACGCCGAGAACCCGGACGCCAAGGTCGCCGACACAGAACACCGAGTTCTCCATCTTGGACGACAAGACCGTCGACATGGAGCCCGAAGACCGATCCGGAACACCGAGAACTGCTCCCGGACCCGAAGACACCGAGTACGCCGACATGAGTCTGAAGCCCGACACCGAACCCCTAGCTCCCGCCGAGGCCGTTTCCCGTCGAACCCAGAGACCGAAGTCGGACCGTCGGAATCCAAGATCTTCCGAACCCAGATGTGTGCCCCTAAGCCCCTATCTTTTTATAATATGACATTATCAATTGTCGCATATTAAATTGTTCATGCATGTATACCTGTCTGTGGTTTGGGGGCACTATGCCGATTCACTCATAATTAAATATGGAGCGCATATGCGGGCTATACTTGTATTATACCACCTCCATTTAAATTCGAGTAGCGAACCGATGCCATGTTTTGCCTTGTTAAGACAACATTTAAATTGCGGGGTAGCTAAACAACTCGAACCATCTAATTAATTGTCGGGGCCCCGATTCCGCTTAATATTGCCTAGTTGCATCACATCTTTGCCATGCCATGCATCATATCATAGCATGCCGGATCTTCTGCCGTAGTATTAAATATTGCATCCGGTGTTTCTTCTAGTGTTTGCTTCTTCGCGGATTAGGCCGATAGTTTATGCGAGTGTCAACAAGTTCTCCGGATATGAACCGTCGATAGTGTTTCCCAGGCGAGCATCTCTCCCCCTTCTACCTATTTTGCATATATAGTCTTTATTTCCTCCTGTTATTCTATGGCTATCCGTGTCGCGATGCTTTAGTTTTCCGTACACCAGTTATATCCCGTGCAGCCTCTATATTGCCTTGGACACCTCCTATTACCTATGTTTGGTAGATAGCTGGCCTTGCGAGGCGTAGTAGCTTGCTCAGGTGCGATCTCGTGTTCTCAAGTACCATAGTTGTTGGAATGCTGCCAGATGTTTATGGTGGAGATGATCATGACCTTAAGTACTACTATTAAATTGCTAGATATAACTAATGCAGAGGCATCGGTGGGCAATAGATGTTATTTGGTTCTTCCAAAGCTCACTTGTGTCCCGTAGGACCCCGAGTACTTGATACCTGTTCCTTGACTATTCGCACTATCCACATCCGGGAGGCCTTATTGACCCCCCCTGAGCCAGAGCTTGATTCATTTCTATTTCTTGGGGCCACAAAGTAGTTTGGGGCTTTATTACTATCTTGTACCGATGCCATGATTTACTGCTTTATTTAAGATTGTGCATGGAGCACTTGTACTATTTAGGAATTGCAGAGTGTTTTCGCGGTATCGACAAGCCCAGTCACATTTTCGGGTTCCTAGTCGTTTATAGCCATTGGCGCAAACCTTGGGTCCGTCTCGGAGCCGGCCAACTTCGTTGCGGGTAGCTTAATGGGGTGGCCCCTTGAAATATTTATGAATCTTGTGATTGCTTTGTCGTGAAAGCCTCATTGGGTTTTGAGTTGGTTTTTCCAAGGTTGATCGAGTGTGTGTTGCTATTTGTGCACCCCTGCAGGGTAAAACTTTCTGAAAGCCGTGTCTGCGGTTATGGATGACTTGGAGCACAATATCTCGATCATAGACAAGCATAACTAAAGTAGTGCTATAAATTTGACTTAATATGTGACTAGTAATTCAGCTTCACTACAATGGAATGGATTATAAAAATGCCAACAACTGGTGGATCTGTGGTGATCTGTGTCATACTATACCTGCCTAGTAAGTATTGCAACTCCAATGGAATGTGATAAAAGTGCCAACAACTGCTGGGTTTTGAGATTCCTCAGGACAATCATATCTGACTAGTAAATGTTCCAACTACCACGGAATGGTGATTAAAACTGCCCACTACTTATGCTATCAGGAGGACTCATGCTATATATCTGACTAGTAAATGTTGCAACTATAATGGAATGAGTAAAACTGCCAACTGTGTGAGTTCCTTGGTCCGACTTCCTCGTTTGGTCTCAAGGGGGAAATACCAGGATGGGTATGTCTGGTGTTAGTATCAGGTAGGATCCGAATAGGTCTTTCTTACCCCTGTCTAATAGCCGCCAGTGGTACCGAGTCTCTATAGGTTGTCTAGTGTCGCTGCGCTGCCACTTCAGTCCACCATACCTGTGTAGGCGAGGACCGCCGAATTCTAGACTCGCCATGTACTGGCCTCAGTACTGACGCTCCTCTTTTTCCTTTGCCCTTTGTCGGCACCCCTTTTGTTTTAGCAGGTTTGAGATCGACGTTGTTAGCAGGGTTACCCTTCCGGCTTGGCCTGGGCAGGGTTATGGACACCATTGGATATTCTTCAGGGCTCTCAGCCCCATTTGCATCTTGTCCCTAGTCGGATGCTGTAACGTTTTCAAGGTGATTTGGATCTTTGTATTGTATATCTATATTCTTGACTCGTTGAGTCGCTGTTGTATATATATATATGTTCTGTGGGTCCCATCGAGGACTGTTGTGTAATGGTATTACTTCGTTTTCCACCCGCACAAAAGTGCCTGGTGGGCGTCCTTGAATCGTTTCTATGCGGGTTTGGCGGAAAGGGCTAAAACTTGCATAGGGTCAATTCGAGGGTGGTACAACACTCGCCTTCGTGGATCTCTCGTAAGATTTCCACTCCTTCTTCCGGAGATACAGAACACTGAAAGACCCCAGATGCACTTCGCTTATAGAGCTTACCACTAATTATAGTATAGGCTTTTGCTCGTCGGACGATCTGTCGGCTCAGAGCTTCGTCTTCGGGTAATTTTCCATCTATCAAGAAATTAAGATAGGGTTGAGTCCAGCTGGGAATCACAGCCAGAACTGCTACTAAAGGTGAGTCGGATTTGGTCGGATATTCCTCATCTACTCCTTTTATAGAGGGAACTTTGAGGTGCTCTAAAAAAGCGCCATTCGGGACCTTTTTCCGGGCAGAGCCTATTCGAGATAGTGCATCTGCTTCCTCATTTTATGTTCGAGGGATGTGTTGAACTTCAAACCCTTCAAACGATTTAGATAATTCATCCACGACAGCTCTATATGTTGCCATGTGTTTATTTGCCTTACAGATATCCGACACTTGTTGAGCAACAAGATCCGAATCTCCATAACACATTAATCGTCGGATGCCTATGTCCTTAGCAATTCGGATTCCATGCAGTAGTGTTTCATATTCGGCAATGTTATTCATCGCCGTGAAGTATATCTGCAATACATAAAAAAGTTTATCACCTTGGGGTGACTTGAGCTGCAACTATAATGGAATGAATAAAACTGCCAACTATGTGAGTTCCTTGGTCCGACTTCCTCGTTTGGTCTCGAGGGGGAAATACCAGGATGGGTATGTTTGGTGTTAGCTTCAGGTAGGATCCGAATAGGTCTTTCTTACCCCTCTCTAATAGCCGCCAGTGGTACCGAGTCTCTATAGGTTGTCTAGTGTCGCTGCGCTGCCACTTCAGTCCACCATACCTGTGTAGGCGAGGACCGCCGAATTCTAGACTCGCCATGTACTGGCCTCAGTACTGACGCTCCTCTTTTTCCTTTGCCCTTTGTCGGCACCCCTTTTGTTTTAGCAGGTTTGAGATCGACGTTGTTAGCAGGGTTACCCTTCCGCTTGGCACGCAGGTTATGGACACCATTGGATATTCTTCAGGGCTCTTAGCCCCATTTGCATCTTGTCCCTAGTCGGATGCTGTAACGTTTTCAAGGTGATTTGAATCTTTGTATTGTATATCTATATTCTTGACTCGTTGAGTCGCTGTTGTATATATATATATATATCTGTTCTGTGGGTCCCATCGAGGACTGTTGTGTAATGGTATTACTTCGTTTTCCACCCGCACGAAAGTGCCTGGTGGGCGTCCTTGAATCGTTTCTATGCGGGTTTGGCGGAAAGGGCTAAAACTTGCATAGGGTCAATTCGAGGGTGTTACAACACTCGCCTTCGTGGATCTCTCGTAAGATTTCCACTCCTTCTTCTGGAGATACAGAACACTGAAAGACCCCAGATGCACTTCGCTTATAGAGCTTACCACTAATTATAGTATAGGCTTTTGCTCGTCGGACGATCTGTCGGCTCAGAGCTTCGTCTTCGGGTAATTTTCCATCTATCAAGAAATTAAGATAGGGTTGAGTCCAGCTGGGAATCACAGCCAGAACTGCTACTAAAGGTGAGTCGGATTTGGTCGGATATTCCTCATCTACTCCTTTTATAGAGGGAACTTTGAGGTGCTCTAAAACAAGCGCCATTCGGGACCTTTTTCCGGGCAGAGCCTATTCGAGATAGTGCATCTGCTTCCTCATTTTATGTTCGAGGGATGTGTTGAACTTCAAACCCTTCAAACGATTTAGATAATTCATCCACGACAGCTCTATATGCTGCCATGTGTTTATTTGCCTTACAGATATCCGACACTTGTTGAGCAACAAGATTCGAATCTCCATAACACATTAATCGTCGGATGCCATGTCCTTAGCAATTCGGATTCCATGCAGTAGTGCTTCATATTCGGCAATGTTATTCATCATCGTGAAGTGTATCTGCAATACATAAAAAAGTTTATCACCTTGGGGTGACTTGAGCTGCAACTATAATAGGTCTTTCTTACCCCTCTCTAATAGCCGCCAGTGATACCGAGTCTCTATAGGTTGTTTAGTGCCGCTGCGCTGCCGCTTCAGCCCACCATACCTATGTAGGCGAGAGCCGCCGAATTCTAGCCTCGCCGTGTACTGGCCTCAGTACTGGCGCTCCTCTTTTTCCTTTGCCCTTTGTCGGCACCCCTTTTGTTTTAGCAGGTGTGAGATCGATGTCATTAGCAGGGTTACCCTTCCGGCTTGGCCTGGGCAGGGTTATGGATGCCATTGGTTATTCTTCAGGGCTCTTAGCCCCATTTGCATCTTGTCCGTAGTCCGGCGCTCTATCATTTTCAAGGTGATTTGAATTTTTGTATAGTATATCTTATTCTTGACTCATGGAGTCGTTGATGTATATATCTGTTCTGTGGGTCCCATCGAGGACTGTTGTGTAATGGTATTACTTCTTTTTCCACCCGCACGAAAGTGCCTGGTGGGCGTCCTTGAATCATTTCTATGCGGGTTTGGCAGAAAGGGCTAAAACTTGCATAGGGCCGATTTGAGGGTGTTACATTTTGTTCTTCAAAAAACACAAAAAAATTAGTTTTACTTGTTTGCTTTCTTATTTGAAAACCCAAAAAAATGACTACTCTTGAAAACACTAAGTTGTGTGACTTCACTAGCACCAACAACAATGATTTTATGAGCACACCTATTGCTCCACACAGTGCTGAAAATACTTTCTTTGAGATAAAACCTGCTTTGCTCAATCTTGTTATGAGAGAACAATTTTCTGGTATTGGTAATGAAGATGCTGCTTCCCATCTAAATAACTTTGTTGAACTTTGTGAGATGCAAAAGCATAAGGATATAGATGGTGATATTATTAAACTGAAATTGTTTCCTTTTTCTTTGAGAGGAAAAGGTAAAGAGTGGTTGAATTCCTTAACTAGGAATAGTATTGATTCTTGGACTAAGTGCAAAGATGCTTTTATTGGAAAATACTATCCTCCTACTAAGATTATATCCATGAGAAGTGAAATAATGAAGTTTAAACAACTTGATAATGAGCATGTTGCTCAAGCTTGGGAAAGAATGAAATCTTTGGTAAAGAATTGTCCCACTCATGGACTGACTGCTTGGATGATCATCCAAACTTTTTATGCAGGATTGAACTATTCTTCAAGGAACCTATTGGATTCTGCTGCTGGAGGTACCTTTATGACCATCACTTTGGGTGCTGCAACCAAACTTCTAGACAATATGATGGTTAATTATTCTGAATGGCATACTGAGAGAGCTCCACAAGGTAAGAAGGTAAATTCTGTTGAGGAAACATCCTCCTTGAGTGATAAAATTGATATTATTATGTCTATGCTTGTTAATGGGAAATCCCATATTGATCCAAATAATGTTCCTTTAGCCTCTTTGGTTGCTCAAGAAGAGCAAGTTGATGTGAACTTCATAAGAAATAACAATTTTGGCAACAATTCTTATGGTAATAATGCTTATAGGAACAATTTTGGTAACAACAATTATAAGCCATATCCTCCTAATAATACTTATGGCTATAATGGTAAACCTGAATTACCTAGTGAAGGAAGAATTTTAGAAGTTGAAAGAGCCACTAAAAACTTCATGCAAATGCAATATGAGCAAAATAAACTATTTACTAAAACTATGGAGGAACAACCTATCATTTTGAAGAACATTAGCCATCAACTTGAGAGTCTAAATAGGGAAATTCCTAGTTTACAATTGAAACTCTCTAATGCTGAAAGAAATATATCATCTTTGTCTGAAGCTCAATCTTCATTGATTAATAAAATGGCTGCTAAACCTGCAACTAATGAGAATCTCTTTGCAGCTACCAATGCCATACAAGTAAGAATTGATGAAAATGTTAGACTTTTAGATGAATTTCATGCTAAGTGGGAAAGAGAAGATGAAATGGCTAGAAACATTAGTGTTTCTACTATCACCACCACTAGTGTTGAGGCTACTAATAGTTCTACTACTCTAGATGATAAATTTGATTTTGATCTTGATGGTTGCAATATCTCTGAAGTTATTAAGTTCCTACAAAAGCTTGCAAAAAGTCCTAATGCTAGTGCTATGAACATGGCTTTTACAAAACACATTACTGATGCTCTCATAAAGATTATAGAAGAAAAGATGAAACATAAAGCTTCTATTTCTATAAAACAAGAAGATGGTTGGGAACCCATCATTAATATGAAAGTGAATGACTTTGATTTCAAAGCTTTGTTTGATCTTGATAGTAGTGTTTCTATTATGCCTAGAAGGATTTATGATATGCTTGATTTGCCTCCTCTTGAAGATTGCTATTTGAATGTCCCACTTGATGATAATGCTACAAAACTCATGGGGAGTCTTAATGATGTTCTTATTATGGTTAATGATTCCTATGTCCCCGTTGATTTCTATGTTTTGGATGTTGAATACAATGCTTCTTGTCCTATTACTTTGGGAAGACCTTTTCTTAGAACTGTTGGTGCCATCATTGATATGAAAGAAGCCACCATTAAATATCAACTCCCACTCAAGAAAGGTATAGAACACTTCCCTAAAAAGAGAGAAAAGATTTCTTTTGCTTCTCCTATGAAAACAAAATTTGGTCTTAATGCTTCTTCATTTGAGAACACTTGATTCTTTCTTTGCTTCTTTTGCCTAACTTAAAGGCGTTAAAGAAAAGTACTTGTTGGGAGATAACCCAAGAGTTTTAGATGAGTCTTGGAAGTTATTACTTCAGTAATAACTGCTCCTTATCCTTTTTATTTGCTTTTTGTGCCAAGAGTAACCTCTAATGAGAGTGAAGTAATGATTGGGAAAGTTGCTGTCCCGAAACAGATTTTTGTGCTTCACCGTAAAAATTCCTGAGAGAGCTCTGTATGTCGTATTGATCTGTAATGTTTTGTGCTTCTGCCCCAGGTTGTTATATAACTTTTGTTAGTTCAACACTTTCTGATTTGAGCAACAGAAGGTCTTCGAAAAAATTCGTCTTTACCTGCTGGTCTGTTTTGACAGATTTCTGCCATTTTCTGCATTTGTTTCTTGTGGGTTCCTTCTTGAGTTCTTTTGGGGAATTGAGCTTTTTGGGGGAAGTGCTACAGTATCTAGTGTTCTAATGGAAGTTTATTTGGTGTTAGAACTGAACCTTGAGACTTATTTATCTTAAGTGCACTAATGTTGCTAATGAGATTGTGTGAAGTTTTGTATGAAGGAAAATTTCAGGTGTATGGAAGGAATGAGTAATGAGATGAAGGATGGACTAAAGCTCAAGCTTGGGGATGCCACGCGTGTCACCCGAAGAAATATCCAATAAGTACAAGCGTCAAAGCCTGGGGACACCCAAGGCATCCCCTTCTTCATCAATAAATTGTTAGGGACACTCAATTCCAAACGCTTCATTTTTATTGTTTCATCCACAGTTATGTTTTTCTTGGAGCGTCTTCTTTTTCGTTTTCGTTTTGGTTTTTTGTTTGCTTTGGTTTGCTTAGTTTTCTGAATAAATTGGTTGGACCCCCTCTTTCATACATTGGTTTGCAAATAGTTTGGTTTGGTTTGGAAAAGAGTAGGGAAGTTCTTACTTATGTGGTAAAAAGAGCTTGTTTTTGACTGCGGCCTGTGCTTTGTCATGCCATGCTTGATATTGTTTTGGCTTTATGCTTAGTATTATTTGGTGTAGCATGAATTGTTATAAGCAATTGAGATTGCTTAATGTGCCTTGGATGAATCATGCGTTGTTTTAGCATATTAAAGCATAGTATAGTGGTATTCTCCTTTGATGCTTTATTTGGGTTGACTTGGCGCATGCTCAGACCATGTTATGACTATCTCAAGTCACCATAGCCTTTATGATCCTTTAGTTTTCAACTTGTAGTATCACTTTATGCTTTTATCAATGATGTTTTGTCGCTCTGCATGATTATGGCCATTATTGCTCTCTTAGTTTGTCGCTCCCAGTCTTTTGCTAGCCTCCACAACAAAGTATGAGTTCCACTCATGCATCCAACTCCCTAAACCAAGTTATTCCAAAGAGTCCACCATACCTACCTACTAGCTTATGCTATTCCAAGTATATTCATGCTTTTGTTTACCTTCCACTTGTTATGAGAAAACTAGTGATTAAAGCTCTCACGAACTTGATGGCACACTTTACTTTACTTGCCCTTAATAAACTTGAATCATTGTGTCGTCTATGTTGTATATGCTTGCACTTATTTGTTCGGAATTAGCAGAACCATGATTTCATGGGGAACGCTTTCAACATTGCACATGGTACTTGTACCTAGTTGATATCATGCTCTTTTGTATATGGATGTCGTCGGTGTGAAATGAAAGGGGAGCTTGTAAGTCCATGGAGTTATGTATATGTGTTAGAGAAACGCCTGGACCGCTGGTCTAATCCATGCTGACATGGTGGAAACCTGCAGTGTAACCATAATGAGCTATCTATGAAGCATTCTTCTTATAAAAAAAAGAGTCCTACATTGAGAAAAAAAAGAGATACTATGAAAAGAAGAAAGAGAGAAAAAAGCACCATATTCCCATGGTAAATAAGAAGAATGCTGAGATGCTCGTTGTCTGCTTGCCTTGTCATTTTGATATGGGGATTCTTCCGTATCATCGGGCAAGGGGTACCCCGTTGGCGGTTCTCAATGATACACATGTACTTACAATGACAAGAACTTACCGGTGACTAAACTTGAGTAGCATGAGGAGCGGCCCTCGTATATAAGGGACATGAGATTTCTAACTTATACTTTGTCAAGCATGTACACCATAGTTTGTTCACTTTAATCTTAATCACTTCAAGATGCTTATGATAGGGGCAATGAGAGCTGAAAGCTATAAGTACCATAATTTTTGGAAGCTCTTTATGAGACTTGAATCCCTACTTCCTTTTACAAAAGGCCTTTCTTCCACCATTATATTGAGTCTCCACCTTCTATCTTTATGCACTTACTTTGAGAGAAAAGTGGCCATTCTTAGTTCTATGTGCATTGTCCCAAGACTAGTTGATTGATGCATACTTTGATATTGCTTGTTTTAAACTATTGTATCTAGTCACTCTTATGAACTTTGAAGGTGTCCTATGCATTTATATTTGCTACTCTATTGAGGGACAAGCTGAAAACTATTATGCTATGTTTTCTTTATGTGAAACAAACAAACGTCTTGCAAAGCATTGTTATTCATGAATCTTTTGTTTGTGCCTTTTCATGTTGCATCATAGTTTCTTTGCTTATTGCTAGAACTTTGTCTTTCATGTTATGATTGAAGTACTATGATCCCAACTTTGAATGTTTTGCAAATACTTTGATCAAGTCTTTGATGGTGCATGTCACCTCAAAATTATTTCTTTTTATCACTTACCTACTCGAGGACGAGCAGGAGTTAAGCTTGGGGATGTTGATACATTGCAAATGTATCTATAATATTTGATGTTCCATGCTTGGTTTTATCCACTTTCTTGTGTTTTGTTCCAACTTTGGAGTACTTTTCATATGATTTCTTGGACTAACCTGTTAACAAGAGCCACAAGGTGCCTGCCTGTTTCTCTGTTTTTGGTTCGGGAAAGTCGGAAAATGAATATTCTCGAATTGGGCGGGACAAAAGCCAAAGTGCCTATTTTCGGAAGGATCAAGTGCGAGAATCTGAGGCGGAGAAGGGGCCAGCCACCACACCACTGGGCGGCGGCTGGCCAGCGCCGAGGTGGTGTGGCCGCTCCCGGCACCCCCTCGGCCTCTCCTTCCGCCTATATATTACCCTCGGGACGAAAACCCTAAGGGCCCGTTCAAAAATCCACGAAAGAGTCTATAGCCACCGTCATCTCCATCCCTAGATCGGGAGGGATCTGAAGCTCTTCCCGGCACCCTGCCGGAGAGGGGAATTCACCCTGGAGGCCTTCTTCATCACCATGCAAGCCTCCGGTGTGATGTGTGAGTAGTTCATCCTTGGACTACAGATCCATGTAGTAGCTAGATGGCTGGTTTCTCCTCCTTTGTGCTTTCATGTTTAGATCTTGTGATCTCCGTTCATGATCAAGATCATCTATTTGTAATTCATACATGTTGTGTTTGCGGGGATCCGATGGATATTGAGATGCTATTTCAGATTGATTATTGATTCTATCATGTCTTTGTTATTTGTGATCTTGCATGCTTTCCGTTGTTAGTAGCTATCTTTGCCAAGTAGATGCTAGCAACTCCAAGAGTTAGTATTTATGCTCGATAGTGGGTGCATGCCTCTGGTAATCTAGGGAAGTGACAGAAATCTCTAAGGTACTAGATGTGATGTTGCTACTAGGGAGAAAACAACAATCCTTTGTTCATAGAACAATCGTATTGTTTACTTTACACGCAATTCGTAAAGCAATAATTTGTTGCTTGCAACTTAATACTAGAGGGGGTTCGGATGATAACCTGAAGGTGGATTATTAGTCATAGATGCAGTTGGATGGCGGTCTATGTATTATGTTGTAATGCCCAATCAAGTCTCAAAGGAGTCAAGATGATTAGTATATGCATGTATTGCTTTCTAGGTGTTTGTCAATTGCCCCGCTGTAATTTGTTCACCCAGCATGTTATCTATCTAAGGAGAGCCACCTCTAGTGAACTATGGATCCCGGTCCTTTTTCTTTACATACAATCTACAATCTTTTACGGCTATGTGTTTACTTTCTGCAAACTTTTACTTCTTTCCATTCGATACGTTTAATCCTTTGTTTTCCGCAAAACACGGTGAGATTGACAACCTCATCGCAACTTGGGGACAAAGTTCTGTGGTTGTGTTGTGCAGGTCTCCATGTTGCTACTAGCACTGGTAGTGCGCCCTGCCAAAGCTCAGCTAGTAACACCTTTGGGGTGTTTCCTTGCTCCTACTGGTTCAATTAAACCTTGGTTTCATAACTGAGGGAAACTTGCTGTTGTGCTCATCATACCTTCCTCTTGGGGTTCCCAACGAGCTCTACATCAACCACGAGCCATCAACGCGTTTTCTGGGCGCCGTGCATTGAGCCATCAAACACACATGCAAAGACTCTAGTGGGTCCATATGTGGTTTGTGTAAAGAACACACATGCAATGACTCTAGTGGATCCATATGTGGTTTGTGGAAAAGAACACACATGCAATGACCACTGGTTGATCCATAAGTGGATTGTGGAAGGAACACACATGCAATGACACTGGTGGATCCAAATGTGGTTCATTATAGGAAAACACATGCAATGACTCTACTAGATACATATCTGGTTTGTGGAAAGAACACACATGCCATGAACTCTAGTGGATACATATGTGGTTTGTGGAAAAGAACACACATGCAATGACCACTGGTTGATCCATAAGTGGTTTGTGGAAAGAACACACATGTAATGAACACCGGTTGATCCATGTGTGGTTTGTGGAAAGAACACACATGCAATGACTCAGGGAGATGCATGTGTGGTTTGTGGAAAGAACACACATGCAATGACCACTGGTCGATCAATGTGTGTTTTGTGGAAAGAACACACACGTAATGACACTGGTGGATCCATATGTGGTTTGTGAAAAGAACACACATGCAATGACTCTAGTGCTGGTTTTAGTATAAGAACACACATGCAATGACTCTAGTGGGTCCATATGTGGTTTGTGAAAAGAACACACATGCAATGACTCTAGTGGATCCATATGTGGTTTGTGGAAAAGAACACACATGCAATGACCACTGGTTGATCCATAAGTGGTTTGTAGAAAGAAGACACATGAAGTGAACACTGGTTGATCCATGTGTGGTTTGTGGAAAGAACACACATGCAATTACCACTGGTTGATCCATAAGTGGTTTGTGGAAAGAAGACACATGAAGTGAACACTGGTTGATCCATGTGTGGTTTGTGGAAACAACACACATGCCATGAACTCTAGTGGATACATATGTGGTTTGTGGAAAAGAACAGACATGCAATGACCACTGGTTGATCCATAAGTGGTTTGTGGAAAGAACACACATGTAATGAACACTGGTTGATCCACGTGTGGTTTGTGGAAAGAACACACATGCAATGACTCAGGGGGATGCATGTGTGGTTTGTGGAAAGAACACACATGCCATGACCACTGGTCGATCAATGTGTGTTTTGTGGAAAGAACACACATGTAATGACACTGGTGGATCCATATGTGGTTTGTGAAAAGAACACACATGCAATGACTCTAGTGCTGGTTTTAGTATAAGAACACACATGCAATGACTCTAGTGGGTCCATATGTGGTTTGTGAAAAGAACACACATGCAATGACTCTAGTGGATCCATATGTGGTTTGTGGAAAAGAACACACATGCAATGACCACTGGTTGATCCATAAGTGGTTTGTGGAAAGAACACACATGTAGTGAACACTGGTTGATCCATGTGTGGTTTGTGGAAAGAACACACATGCAATGACTCAGGGGGATCTATGTGTGGCTTGTGGAAAGAACACACAAGGAATGACCACTGGTCGATCCATGTGTGTTTTGTGGAAAGAACACACATGCAATGACACTGGTGGATCCATATGTGGTTTGTGAAAAGAACACACATGCAATGACTCTAGTGCTGGTTTTAGTATAAGAACACACATGCAATGACTCTAGTGGGTCCATATGTGGTTTGTTAAAAGAACACACATGCAATGACTCTAGTGGATCCATATGTGGTTTGTGGAAAAGAACACACATGCAATGACCACTTGTTGATCCATATGTGCTTTGGGGAAAGAACACACATGCAATGCCACTGGTTGATCCATGTGTGGTTTGTGGAAAGAACACACATGCAATGACTCTAGTGCTGGTTTTAGTATAAGAACAGACATGCAATGACTCTAGTACTGGTTTAGTATAAGAACACACATGCAATTAGTCTAGTGGGTCCATGTGTGGTTTGTGAAAAGAACACACATGCAATGACTCTAGTGGATCCATATGTGGTTTGTGGAAAAGAACACACATGCAATGACCACTGGTTGATCCATAAGTGGTTTGTGGAAAGAACACACATGCAGTGAACACTGGTTGAACCATGTGTGGTTTGTGGAAAGAACACACATGCAATGACCACTGGTCGATCCCTGTGTGGTTTGTGGAAAGAACACACATGCAATGGCAATAGTGGATCCATATGTGGTTTGTGAAAAGAACACACATGCGATGACTCTAGTGCTGGTTTTAGTATAAGAATACACATGCAATGACTCTAGTGGGTCCATATGTGGTTTGTGAAAAGAACACACATGCAATGACTCTAGTGGATACATATGTGGTTTTTGGAAAAGAACACACATGCCATGAACTCTAGTGGATACATATGTGGGTTGTGGAAAATAACACACATGCAATGACCACTAGTTGATCCATAAGTGGTTTGTGGAAAGAACACACATGAAGTGAACACTGGTTGATCCATGTGTGGTTTGTGGAAAGAACACACATGCAATATGACTCAGGGGGATCCATGTGTGGTTTGTGGAAAGAACACACATGCAATGACCACTTGTCGATCCATGTGTGTTTTGTGGAAAGAACACACATGCAATGACACTGGTGGATCCATATGTGGTTTGTGAAAAGAACACACATGCAATGACTCTAGTGATGGTTTTAGTATAAGAACACACATGCAATGACTCTAGTGGGTCCATATGTGGTTTGTTAAAAGAACACACATGCAAAGACTCTAGTGGATCCATATGTGGTTTGTGGAAAAGAACGCACATGCAATGACCACTGTTTGATCCATATGTGCTTTGTGGAAAGAACACACATGCAATGCCACTGGTTGATCCATGTGTGGTTTGTGGAAAGAACACACATGCAGTGACTCTAGTGCTGGTTTTAGTATAAGAACAAACATGCAATGACTCTAGTACTGGCTTTAGTATAAGAATACACATGCAATGAGTCTAGTGGGTCCATATGTGGTTTGTGAAAAGAACACACATGCAATGACTCTAGTGGATCCATATGTGGTTTATGGAAAAGAACACACATGCAATGACCACTAGCTGATCTAAGTCGTTTCTGGAAAGAACACACATGCAGTGAACACTGGTTGAACCATGTGTGGTTTGTGGAAAGAACACACATGCAATGACTTAGGGGGATCCATGTGTGGTTTGTGGAAAGAACACACATGCAATGACCACTGGTCGATCCATGTGTGGTTTATGGAAAGAACACACATGCAATGACACTGGTGGATCCATATGTGGTTTGTGAAAAGAACACACATGCAATGACTCTAGTGCTGGTTTTAGTATAAGAACACACGTGCAATGACTCTAGTGGGTCCATATGTGGTTTGTGAAAAGAACACATATGCAATGACTCTAGTGGATACATATGTGGTTTGTGGAAAAGAACACACATGCCATGAACACTAGTGGATACATATGTGGTTTGTGGAAAAGAACACACATGCAATGACCACTAGTTCATCCATAAGTGGTTTGTGGAAAGAACACACATGAAGTGAACACTGGTTGATCCATGTGTAGTTTGTGGAAAGAACACACATGCAACGACTCAGGGTGATCCATGTGTGCTTTGTGAAAAGAACACACATGCAATGAATCTAGTGCTGGTTTTAGTATAAGAACACACATGCAATGACTCTAGTGGGTCCATATGTGGTTTGTGAAAAGAACACACATGCAATGACTCTAGGGGATCCATATCTGGTTTGTGGAAAAGAACACACATGCAATGACCACTAGCTGATCCATAAGTCGTTTCTGGAAAGAACACACATGAGGTGAACACTGGTTGATCCATGTGTGGTTTGTGGAAAGAACACACATGCAATGACTCAGGGGGATCCATGTGTGGTTTGTGGACAGAACACACATGCAATGACCACTGGTCGATCCATGTGTGTTTTGTGGAAAGAACACACATGCAATGACACTGGTGGATCCATATGTGGTTTGTGAAAAGAACACACATGCAATGACTCTAGTGCTGGTTTTAGTATAAGAACACACATGCAATGACTCTAGTGGGTCCATATGTGGTTTGTTAAAAGAACACACATGCAATGACTCTAGTGGATCCATATGTGGTTTGTGGAAAAGAACACACATGCAATGACCACTTGTTGATCCATATGTGCTTTGGGGAAAGAACACGCATGCAATGCCACTGGTTGATCCATGTGTGGTTTGTGGAAAGAACACACATGCAATGACTCTAGTGCTGGTTTTAGTATAAGAACAGACATGCAATGACTCTAGTACTGGTTTAGTATAAGAACACACATGCAATTAGTATAGTGGGTCCATATGTGCTTTGTGAAAAGAACACACATGCAATGACTCTAGTGGATCCATATGTGGTTTGTGGAAAAGAACACACATGCAATGACCACTGGTTTATCCATAAGTGGTTTGTGGAAAGA
This sequence comes from Avena insularis, assembly GCA_023614405.1. Lineage (NCBI taxonomy): Eukaryota > Viridiplantae > Streptophyta > Magnoliopsida > Poales > Poaceae > Avena > Avena insularis. Next base: position 474,902 of record JAJUPC010000221.1, read on the forward strand.
ACACACATGCAGTGAACCTGGTTGAACCATGTGTGGTTTGTGGAAAGAACACACATGCAATGACCACTGGTCGATCCATGTGTGGTTTGTGGAAAGAACACACATGCAATGGCACTAGTGGATCCATATGTGGTTTGTGAAAAGAACACACATGCGATGACTCTAGTGCTGGTTTTAGTATAAGAATACACATGCAATGACTCTAGTGGGTCCATATGTGGTTTGTGAAAAGAACACACATGCAATGACTCTAGTGGATCCATATGTGGTTTGTGGAAAAGAACACACATGCAATGACCACTGGTTGATCCATAAGTGGTTTGTGGAAAGAAGACACATGAAATGAACACTGGTTGATCCATGTGTGGTTTGTGGAAAAGAACACACATGCAATGACCACTGGTTGATCCATAAGTGGTTTGTGGAAAGAACACACATGCAGTGAACACTGGTTGAACCATGTGTAGTTTGTGGAAAGAACACACATGCAATGACCACTGGTCGATCCCTGTGTGGTTTGTGGAAAGAACACACATGCAATGGCACTAGTGGATCCATACGTGGTTTGTGAAAAGAACACACATGCGATGACTCTAGTGCTGGTTTTAGTATAAGAATACACATGCAATGACTCTAGTGGGTCCATATGTGGTTTGTGAAAAGAACACACATGCAATGACTCTAGTGGATACATATGTGGTTTGTGGAAAAGAACACACATGCCATGAACTCTAGTGGATACATATGTGGGTTGTGGAAAAGAACACACATGCAATGACCACTAGTTGATCCATAAGTGGTTTGTGCAAAGAACACACATGAAGTGAACACTGGTTGATCCATGTGTGGTTTGTGGAAAGAACACACATGCAATATGACTCAGGGGGATCCATGTGTGGTTTGTGGAAAGAACACACATGCAATGACCACTTGTCGATCCATGTGTGTTTTGTGGAAAGAACACACATGCAATGACACTGGTGGATCCATATGTGGTTTGTGAAAAGAACACACATGCAATGACTCTAGTGATGGTTTTAGTATAAGAACACACATGCAATGACTCTAGTGGGTCCATATGTGGTTTGTTAAAAGAACACACATGCAAAGACTCTAGTGGATCCATATGTGGTTTGTGGAAAAGAACACACATGCAATGACCACTGTTTGATCCGTATGTGCTTTGTGGAAAGAACACACATGCAATGCCACTGGTTGATCCATGTGTGGTTTGTGGAAAGAACACACATGCAGTGACTCTAGTGCTGGTTTTAGTATAAGAACAAACATGCAATGACTCTAGTACTGGCTTTAGTATAAGAATACACATGCAATGAGTCTAGTGGGTCCATATGTGGTTTGTGAAAAGAACACACATGCAATGACTCTAGTGGATCCATATGTGGTTTGTGGAAAAGAACACACATGCAATGACCACTAGCTGATCCATAAGTCGTTTCTGGAAAGAACACACATGCAGTGAACACTGGTTGAACCATGTGTGGTTTGTGGAAAGAACACACATGCAATGACTTAGGGGGATCCATGTGTGGTTTGTGGAAAGAACACACATGCAATGACCACTGGTCGATCCATGTGTGGTTTATGGAAAGAACACACATGCAATGACACTGGTGGATCCATATGTGGTTTGTGAAAAGAACACACATGCAATGACTCTAGTGCTGGTTTTAGTATAAGAACACACGTGCAATGACTCTAGTGGGTCCATATGTGGTTTGTGAAAAGAACACATATGCAATGACTCTAGTGGATACATATGTGGTTTGTGGAAAAGAACACACATGCCATGAACACTAGTGGATACATATGTGGTTTGTGGAAAAGAACACACATGCAATGACCACTAGTTCATCCATAAGTGGTTTGTGGAAAGAACACACATGAAGTGAACACTGGTTGATCCATGTGTAGTTTGTGGAAAGAACACACATGCAACGACTCAGGGTGATCCATGTGTGCTTTGTGAAAAGAACACACATGCAATGAATCTAGTGCTGGTTTTAGTATAAGAACACACATGCAATGACTCTAGTGGGTCCATATGTGGTTTGTGAAAAGAACACACATGCAATGACTCTAGGGGATCCATATGTGGTTTGTGGAAAAGAACACACATGCAATGACCACTGGTTGATCCATAAGTGGTTTGTGGAAAGAACACACATGAGGTGAACACTGGTTGATCCATGTGTGGTTTGTGGAAAGAACACACATGCAATGACTCAGGGGGATCCATGTGTGGTTTGTGGACAGAACACACATGCAATGACCACTGGTCGATCCATGTGTGTTTTGTGGAAAGAACACACATGCAATGACACTGGTGGATCCATATGTGGTTTGTGAAAAGAACACACATGCAATGACTCTAGTGCTGGTTTTAGTATAAGAACACACATGCAATGACTCTAGTGGGTCCATATGTGGTTTGTTAAAAGAACACACATGCAATGACTCTAGTGGATCCATATGTGGTTTGTGGAAAAGAACACACATGCAATGACCACTTGTTGATCCATATGTGCTTTGGGGAAAGAACACACATGCAATGCCACTGGTTGATCCATGTGTGGTTTGTGGAAAGAACACACATGCAATGACTCTAGTGCTGGTTTTAGTATAAGAACAGACATGCAATGACTCTAGTACTGGTTTAGTATAAGAACACACATGCAATTAGTATAGTGGGTCCATATGTGCTTTGTGAAAAGAACACACATGCAATGACTCTAGTGGATCCATATGTGGTTTGTGGAAAAGAACACACATGCAATGACCACTGGTTTATCCATAAGTGGTTTGTCGAAAGAACACACATGCAGTGAACCTGGTTGAACCATGTGTGGTTTGTGGAAAGAACACACATGCAATGACCACTGGTCGATCCATGTGTGGTTTGTGGAAAGAACACACATGCAATGGCACTAGTGGATCCATATGTGGTTTGTGAAAAGAACACACATGCGATGACTCTAGTGCTGGTTTTAGTATAAGAATACACATGCAATGACTCTAGTGGGTCCATATGTGGTTTGTGAAAAGAACACACATGCAATGACTCTAGTGGATACATATGTGGTTTGTGGAAAAGAACACACATGCCATGAACTCTAGTGGATACATATGTGGGTTGTGGAAAAGAACACACATGCAATGACCACTAGTTGATCCATAAGTGGTTTGTGGAAAGAACACACATGAAGTGAACACTGGTTGATCCTTGTGTGGTTTGTGGAAAGAACACACATGCAATATGACTCAGGGGGATCCATGTGTGGTTTGTGGAAAGAACACACATGCAATGACCACTTGTCGATCCATGTGTGTTTTATGGAAAGAACACACATGCAATGACACTGGTGGATCCATATGTGGTTTGTGAAAATAACACACATGCAATGACTCTAGTGATGGTTTTAGTATAAGAACACACAAGCAATGACTCTAGTGGGTCCATATGTGGTTTGTTAAAAGAACACACATGCAAAGACTCTAGTGGATCCATATGTGGTTTGTGGAAAAGAACGCACATGCAATGACCACTGTTTGATCCATATGTGCTTTGTGGAAAGAACACACATGCAATGCCACTGGTTGATCCATGTGTGGTTTGTGGAAAGAACACACATGCAGTGACTCTAGTGCTGGTTTTAGTATAAGAACAAACATGCAATGACTCTAGTACTGGCTTTAGTATAAGAATACACATGCAATGAGTCTAGTGGGTCCATATGTGGTTTGTGAAAAGAACACACATGCAATGACTCTAGTGGATCCATATGTGGTTTGTGGAAAAGAACACACATGCAATGACCACTGGCTGATCCATAAGTCGTTTCTGGAAAGAACACACATGAAGTGAACACTGGTTGAACCATGTGTGGTTTGTGGAAAGAACACACATGCAATGACTTAGGGGGATCCATGTGTGGTTTGTGCAAAGAACACACATGCAATGACCACTGGTCGATCCATGTGTGGTTTATGGAAAGAACACACATGCAATGACACTCGTGGATCCATATGTGGTTTGTGAAAAGAACACATATGCAATGACTCTAGTGCTGGTTTTAGTATAAGAACACACATGCAATGACTCTAGTGGGTCCATATGTGGTTTGTGAAAAGAACACATATGCAATGACTCTAGTGGATACATATGTGGTTTGTGGAAAAGAACACATATGCAATGACCACTAGTTGATCCATAAGTGGTTTGTGGAAAGAACACACATGAAGTGAACACTGGTTGATACATGTGTAGTTTGTGGAAAGAACACACATGCAACGACTCAGGGTGATCCATGTGTGCTTTGTGGAAAGAACACACATGCAATGACCACTATTCGGTCCATGTGTGTTTTGTGGAAAGAACACACATGCAATGACACTAGTGGATCCTTATGTGGTTTGTGAAAAGAACACACATGCAATGACTCTAGTGATGGTTTTAGTATAAGAACACACATGCAATGACTATAGTGGGTCCATATGTGGTTTGTTAAAAGAACACACATGCAAAGACTCTAGTGGATCCATATGTGGTTTGTGGAAAAGAATACACATGCAATGACCACTTTTTGATCCATATGTGCTTTGTGGGAAGAACACACATGCAATTCCACTGGTTGATCCATGTGTGGTTTGTGGAAAGAACACACATGCAATGACTCTAGTGCTGGTTTTAGTATAAGAACAGACATGCAATGACTCTAGTACTGGTTTAGTATAAGAACACACATGCAATTAGTCTAGTGGGTCCATATGTGGTTTGTGAAAATAACACACATGCAATGACTCTAGTGGATCCATATGTGGTTTGTGGAAAAGAACACACATGCAATGACCACTGGTTGATCCATAAGTGGTTTGTGGAAAGAACACACATGCAGTGAACACTGGTTGAACCATGTGTGGTTTGTGGAAAGAACACACATGCAATGACCACTGGTCGATCCATGTGTGGTTTGTGGAAAGAACACACATGCAATGACACTAGTGGATCCATATGTGGTTTGTGAAAAGAACACACATGCGATGACTCTAGTGCTGGTTTTAGTATAAGAATACACATGCAATGACTCTAGTGGGTCCATATGTGGTTTGTGAAAAGAACACACATGCAATGACTCTAGTGGATACATATGTGGTTTGTGGAAAAGAACACACATGCCATGAACTCTAGTGGATACATATGTGGTTTGTGGAAAAGAACACACATGCAATGACCACTAGTTGATCCATAAGTGGTTTGTGGAAAGAACACACATGAAGTGAACACTGGTTGATCCATGTGTGGTTTGTGGAAAGAACACACATGCAATATGACTAAGGGGGATCCATGTGTGGTTTGTGGAAAGAACACACATGCAATGACCACTAGTCGATCCATGTGTGTTTTGTGGAAAGAAAACACATGCAATGACACTGGTGGATCCATATGTGGTTTGTGAAAAGAAAACACATGCAATGACTCTAGTGATGGTTTTAGTATAAGAACACACATGCAATGACTCTAGTGGGTCCATATGTGGTTTGTTAAAAGAACACACATGCAAAGACTCTAGTGGATCCATATGTGGTTTGTGGAAAAGAACACACATGCAATGACCACTGTTTGATCCATATGTGCTTTGTGGAAAGAACACACATGCAATGCCACTGGTTGATCCATGTGTGGTTTGTGGAAAGAACACACATGCAGTGACTCTAGTGTTGGTTTTAGTATAAGAACAAACATGAAATGACTGTAGTACTGGCTTTAGTATAAGAATACACATGCAATGAATCTAGTGGGTCCATATGTGGTTTGTGAAAAGAACACACATGCAATGACTCTAGTGGATCCATATGTGGTTTGTGGAAAAGAACACACATGCAATGACCACTGGCTGATCCATAAGTCGTTTCTGGAAAGAACACACATGCAGTGAACACTGGTTGAACCATGTGTGGTTTGTGGAAAGAACACACATGTAATGACTTAGGGGGATCCATGTGTGGTTTGTGGAAAGAACACACATGCAATGACCACTGGTCGATCCATGTGTGGTTTATGGAAAGAACACACATGCAATGACATTGGAGGATCCATATGTGGTTTGTGAAAAGAACACACATGCAATGACTCTAGTGGGTCCATATGTGGTTTGTGAAAAGAACACATATGCAATGACTCTAGTGGATACATATGTGGTTTGTGGAAAAGAACACACATGCCATGAACTCTAGTGGATACATATGTGGTTTGTGGAAAAGAACACACATGCAATGACCACTAGTTGATCCATAAGTGGTTTGTGGAAAGAACACACATGAAGTGAACACTGGTTGATCCATGTGTAGTTTGTGGAAAGAACACACATGCAACGACTCAGGGTGATCCATGTGTGCTTTGTGGAAAGAACACACATGCAATGACCACTGGTCGGTCCATGTGTGTTTTGTGGAAAGAACACACATGCAATGACACTAGTGGATCCATATGTAGTTTGTGAAAAGAACACACATGCAATGACTCTAGTGATGGTTTTAGTATAAGAACACACATGCAATGACTATAGTGGGTCCATATGTGGTTTGTTAAAAGAACACACATGCAAAGACTCTAGTGGATCCATATGTGGTTTGTGGGAAAGAATACACATGCAATGACCACTTTTTGATCCATATGTGCTTTGTGGGAAGAACACACATGCAATGCCACTGGTTGATCCATGTGTGGTTTGTGGAAAGAACACACATGCAATGACTCTAGTGCTGGTTTTAGTATAAGAACAGACATGCAATGACTCTAGTACTGGTTTTAGTATAAGAATACACATGCAATGAGTCTAGTGGGTCCATATGTGGTTTCTAAAAAGAACACACATGCAATGACTCTAGTGGATCCATATGTGGTCTGTGGAAAAGAACACACATGCAATGACCACTGGTTGATCCATAAGTGGTTTGTGGAAAGAACACACATGTAGTGAACACTGGTTGAACCATGTGTGGTTTGTGGAAAGAAGACACGTGCAATGACTCAGGGGGATCCATGTGTGGTTTGTGGAAAGAACACACATGCAATGACCACTAGTCGATCCATGTGTGTTTTGTGGAAAGAACACACATGCAATGACACTGGTGGATCCATATGTGGTTTGTGAAAAGAACACACATGCAATGACTCTAGTGCTGGTTTTAGTATAAGAACACACATGCAATGACTCTAGTAGGTCCATATGTGGTTTGTGAAAAGAACACACATGCAATGACTCTAGTGGATACATATGTGGTTTGTGTAAAAGATCACACATGCAATGACCACTGGTTGATCCATAAGTGGTTTGTGGAAAGAACACACATGTAGTGAAAACTGGTTGATCCATGTGTGGTTTGTGGAAAAACACACACGCAATTACTCAGGGGGATCCCGGTGTGGTTTGTGGAAAGAACACACATGCAATGACCACTGGTCGATCCATGTGTGTTTTCTGGAAAGAACACACATGCAATGACATTGGTGGATCCATATGTGGTTTGTGAAAAGAACACACATGCAATGACTCTAGTGCTGGTTTTAGTATAACAACACACATGCAATGACTCTAGTTGGTCCATATGTGGTTTGTGAAAAGAACACGCATGCAATGACATTGGTGGATCCATATGTGGTTTGTGAAAAAAACACACATGCAATGACTCTAGTGGATCCATATGTGGTTTGTGGAAAAGAACACACATGCAATGACCACTTGTTGATCCATAAGTGGTTTGTGGAAAGAACACACATGCAATGACACTGGTGGATCCAAGTGTGGTTCATGACAGGAACACACATGCAATGACTCTAGTGGATACATATGTGGTTTGTGGAAAGAACACACATGCCATGAACTCTAGTGGATACATATGTGGTTTGTGGAAAAGAACACACATGCAATGACCACTAGTTGATCCATAAGTGGTTTGTGGAAAGAACACACATGATGTGAACACTGGTTGATCCATGTGTGGTTTGGGGAAAGAACACACATGCAATGACTTAGGGGGATCCATGTGTGGTTTGTGGAAACAACACACATGCAATGACCACTGGTCGATCCATGTGTGTTTTGTGGAAAGAACACACATGCAATGGGATCCATATGTGGTTTAAAGAACACACATGCAATGACACTGGTGGATCCATATGTGGTTTGTGAAAAGGACACACATGCAATGACTCTAGTGCTGCTTTTAGTATAAGAACACACATGCAAGGTCTCTAGTGGGTCGATATGTGGTTTGTGAAAAGAGCACACATGCAATGAATCTAGTGGATCCATATGTGGTTTGTGGAAAAGAAGACACATGCAACGACCACTGGTTGATCCATATGTGGTTTGTGGAAAGAACACACATGCAATGACACTGGTTGATCCATGTGTGGTTTGTGGAAAGAACACACATGCAATGACTCTAGTGCTGTGGTTTGTATAAGAACACACATGCAATGACTCTAGTGCTGGTTTTAGTATAAGAACAAACATGCAATGACTCTAGTGGGTCCATATGTGGTTTGTGAAAAGAACACACATGCAATGACTCTAGTGGATCCATATGTGGTTTGTGGAAAGAACACACATGCAATGACCACTGGTTGATCCATAAGTGGTTTGTGGAAAGAACACACATGCAATGACACTGGTGGATCCAAATGTGGTTCATGCAATGACTCTAGTGCTGGTTTAGTATAAGAACACACATGCAATGAGTCTAGTGGGTCCATATGTGGTTTGTGGAAAAGAACACATGCATCATGAACTCTAGTGGATACATATGGTTTGTGGAAAAGAACACACATGCAATGACCACTGGTTGATCCATAAGTGGTTTGTGGAAAGAACACACATGATGTGAACACTGGTTGATCCATGTGTGGTTTGTGGAAAGAACACACATGCAATGACTTAGGGGATCCATGTGTGGTTTGTGGAAAGAACACACATGCAATGACCACTGGTCGATCCATGTGTGGTTTGTGGAAAGAACACACATGCAATGACACTGGTGGATCCATATGTGGTTTGTGAAAAGAACACACATGCAATGACTCTAGTGTTGGTTTTAGTATAAGAACACACATGCAATGACTCTAGTGGGTCCATATGTGGTTTGTGAAAAGAACACACATGCAATGACTCTAGTGGATACATATGTGGTTTGTGGAAAAGAACACACATGCAATGCCCACTGGTTGATCCATAAGTGGTTTGTGGAAAGAACACACATGCAGTGAACACTGGTTGATCCATGTGTGGTTTGTGATAAAACACACATGCAATGACTCAGGGGGGTCCAGGTGTGGTTTGTGGAAAGAACACACATGCAATGACCACTGGTCGATCCATGTGTGTTTTGTGGAAAGAACACACATGCAATGACATTGGTGGATCCATATGTGGTTTGTGAAAAGAACACACATGCAATGACTCTAGTGCTGGTTTTAGTATAACAACACACATGCAATGACTCTAGTTGGTCCATATGTGGTTTGTGAAAAGAACACACATGCAATGACTCTAGTGGATCCATATGTGGTTTGTTTAAAGAACACACATGCAATGACTCTAGTGGATCCATATGTGGTTTGTGGAAAAGAACACACATGCAATGACCACTTGTTGATCCATAAGTGGTTTGTGGAAAGAACACACATGCAATGACACTGGTGGATCCAAGTGTGGTTCTTGGAAAGAACACACGTGCAATGACTCTAGTGGATACATATGTGGTTTGTGGAAAGAACACACATGCCATGAACTCTAGTGGATACATATGTGGTTTGTGGAAAAGAACACACATGCAATGACCACTAGTTGATCCATAAGTGGTTTGTGGAAAGAACACACATGATGTGAACACTGGTTGATCCATGTGTGGTTTGGGGAAAGAAAACACATGCAATGACTTAGGGGGATCCATGTGTGGTTTGTGGAAACAACACACATGCAATGACCACTGGTCGATCCATGTGTGTTTTGTGGAAAGAACACACATGCAATGACACTGGTGGATCCATATGTGGTTTGTGAAAAGGACACACATGCAATGACTCTAGTGCTGCTTTTAGTATAAGAACACACATGCAAGGTCTCTAGTGGGTCGATATGTGGTTTGTGAAAAGAGCACACATGCAATGAATCTAGTGGATCCATATGTGGTTTGTGGAAAAGAAGACACATGCAACGACCACTGGTTGATCCATATGTGGTTTGTGGAAAGAACACACATGCAATGACACTGGTTGATCCATGTGTGGTTTGTGGAAAGAACACACATGCAATGACTCTAGTGCTGGTTTTAGTATAAGAAAACACATGCAATGACTCTAGTGCTGGTTTTAGTATAAGAACAAACATGCAATGACTCTAGTGGGTCCATATGTCGTTTGTGAAAAGAACACACATGCAATGACTCTAGTGGATCCATATGTGGTTTGTGGAAAAGAACACACATGCAATGACCACTGGTTGATCCATAAGTGGTTTGTGGAAAGAACACACATGCAATGACACTGGTGGATCCAAATCTGGTTCATGAAAACACACATGCAATGAGTCTAGTGGGTCCATATGTGGTTTGTGGAAAGAAACACATGCCATGAACTCTAGTGGATACATATGTGGTTTGTGGAAAGAACACACATGCAATGACCACTGGTTGATCCATAAGTGGTTTGTGGAAAGAACACACATGATGTGAACACTGGTTGATCCATGTGTGGTTTCTGGAAAGAACACACATGCAATGACTTAGGGGGATCCATGTGTGGTTTGTGGAAACAACACACATGCAATGACCACTGGTCGATCCATGTGTGGTTTGTGGAAAGAACACACATGCAATGACACTGGTGGATCCATATGTGGTTTGTGAAAAGAACACACATGCAATGACTCTAGTGTTGGTTTTAGTATAAGAACACACATGCAATGACTCTAGTGGGTCCATATGTGGTTTGTGAAAAGAACAGACATGCAATGACTCTAGTGGATACATATGTGGTTTGTGGAAAAGAACACACATGCAATGCCCACTAGTTGATCCATAAGTGGTTTGTGGAAAGAACACACATGCAGTGAACACTGGTTGATCCATGTGTGGTTTGTGGAAAAACACACATGCAATGACTCAGGGGGGTTCAGGTGTGGTTTGTGGAAAGAACACACATGCAATGACCACTTGTCGATCCATGTGTGTTTTGTGGAAAGAACACACATGCAATGACATTGGTGGATCCATATGTGGTTTGTGAAAAGAACACACATGCAATGACTCTAGTGCTGGTTTTAGTATAACAACACACATGCAATGACTCTAGTTGGTCCATATGTGGTTTGTGAAAAGAACACACATGCAATGACTCTAGTGGATCCATATGTGGTTTGTGGAAAGAACACACATGCAATGACCATATGTGGTTTGTGGAAAAGAACACACATGCAATGACCACTTGTTGATCCATAAGTGGTTTGTGGAAAGAACACACATGCAATGACACTGGTGGATCCAAGTGTGGTTCATGACAGGAACACACATGCAATGACTCTAGTGGATACATATGTGGTTTGTGGAAAGAACACACATGCCATGAACTCTAGTGGATACATATGTGGTTTGTGGAAAAGAACACACATGCAATGACCACTAGTTGATCCATAAGTGGTTTGTGGAAAGAACACACATGATGTGAACACTGGTTGATCCATGTGTGGTTTGTGGAAAGAACACACATGCAATGACTTAGGGGGATCCATGTGTGGTTTGTGGAAACAACACACATGCAATGACCACTGGTCGATCCATGTGTGTTTTGTGGAAAGAACACACATGCAATGACACTGGTGGATCCATATGTGGTTTGTGAAAAGGACACACATGCAATGACTCTAGTGCTGGTTTTAGTATAAGAACACACATGCAAGGTCTCTAGTGGGTCGATATGTGGTTTGTGAAAAGAACACACATGCAATGAATCTAGTGGATCCATATGTGGTTTGTGGAAAAGAAGACACATGCAACGACCACTGGTTGATCCATATGTGGTTTGTGGAAAGAACACACATGCAATGACACTGGTTGATCCATGTGTGGTTTGTGGAAAGAACACACATGCAATGACTCTAGTGCTGGTTTTAGTATAAGAAAACACATGCAATGACTCTAGTGCTGGTTTTAGTATAAGAACAAACATGCAATGACTCTAGTGGGTCCATATGTCGTTTGTGAAAAGAACACACATGCAATGACTCTAGTGGATCCATATGTGGTTTGTGGAAAAGAACACACATGCAATGACCACTGGTTGATCCATAAGTGGTTTGTGGAAAGAACACACATGCAATGACACTGGTGGATCCAAATGTGGTTCATGACAGAAACACACATGCAATGAGTCTAGTGGGTCCATATGTGGTTTGTGGAAAGAAAACACATGCCATGAACTCTAGTGGATACATATGTGGTTTGTGGAAAAGAACACACATGCAATGACCACTGGTTGATCCATAAGTGGTTTGTGGAAAGAACACACATGATGTGAACACTGGTTGATCCATGTGTGGTTTGTGGAAAGAACACACATGCAATGACTTAGGGGGATCCATGTGTGGTTTGTGGAAACAACACACATGCAATGACCACTGGTCGATCCATGTGTGGTTTGTGGAAAGAACACACATGCAATGACACTGGTGGATCCATATGTGGTTTGTGAAAAGAACACACATGCAATGACTCTAGTGTTGGTTTTAGTATAAGAACACACATGCAATGACTCTAGTGGGTCCATATGTGGTTTGTGAAAAGAACAGACATGCAATGACTCTAGTGGATACATATGTGGTTTGTGGAAAAGAACACACATGCAATGCCCACTAGTTGATCCATAAGTGGTTTGTGGAAAGAACACACATGCAGTGAACACTGGTTGATCCATGTGTGGTTTGTGGAAAAACACACATGCAATGACTCAGGGGGGTTCAGGTGTGGTTTGTGGAAAGAACACACATGCAATGACCACTTGTCGATCCATGTGTGTTTTGTGGAAAGAACACACATGCAATGACATTGGTGGATCCATATGTGGTTTGTGAAAAGAACACACATGCAATGACTCTAGTGCTGGTTTTAGTATAACAACACACATGCAATGACTCTAGTTGGTCCATATGTGGTTTGTGAAAAGAACACACATGCAATGACTCTAGTGGATCCATATGTGGTTTGTGCAAAAGAACACACATGCAATGACCACTTGTTGATCCATAAGTGGTTTGTGGAAAGAACACACATGCAATGACACTGTGGATCCAAGTGTGGTTCATGACAGGAACACACATGCAATGACTCTAGTGGATACATATGTGGTTTGTGGAAAGAACACACATGCCATGAACTCTAGTGGATACATATGTGGTTTCTGGAAAAGAACACACTTGCAATGACCACTAGTTGATCCATAAGTGGTTTGTGGAAAGAACACACATGATGTGAACACTGGTTGATCCATGTGTGGTTTGTGGAAAGAACACACATGCAATGACTTAGGGGGATCCATGTGTGGTTTGTGGAAACAACACACATGCAATGACCACTGGTCGATCCATGTGTGTTTTGTGGAAAGAACACACATGCAATGACACTGGTGGATCCATATGTGGTTTGTGAAAAGGACACACATGCAATGACTCTAGTGCTGGTTTTAGTATAAGAACACACATGCAAGGTCTCTAGTGGGTCGATATGTGGTTTGTGAAAAGAACACACATGCAATGAATCTAGTGGATCCATATGTGGTTTGTGGAAAAGAAGACACATGCAACGACCACTGGTTGATCCATATGTGGTTTGTGGAAAGAACACACATGCAATGACACTGGTTGATCCATGTGTGGTTTGTGGAAAGAACACACATGCAATGACTCTAGTGCTGGTTTTAGTATAAGAACACACATGCAATGACTCTAGTGCTGGTTTTAGTATAAGAACACACATGCAATGACTCTAGTGGGTCCATATGTGGTTTGTGAAAAGAACACACATGCAATGACTCTAGTGGATCCATATGTGGTTTGTGGAAAAGAACACACATGCAATGACCACTGGTTGATCCATAAGTGGTTTGTGGAAAGAACACACATGCAATGACACTGGTGGATCCAAATGTGGTTCATGACAGAAACACACATGCAATGACACTAGTGGATCCATATGTGGTTTGTGAAAAGAACACACATGCCATGAACTCTAGTGGATACATATGTGGTTTGTGGAAAAGAACACACATGCAATGACCACTGGTTGATCCATAAGTGGTTTGTGGAAAGAACACACATGCGATGAACACTGGTCGATCCATGGGTGGTTTGTGGAAAGAACACACATGCAATGGCTATAGTGGATCCATATGTGGTTTGTGGAAAGAACACACATGCAATGACCACTGGTCGATCCATGTGTGGTTTGTGGAAAGAACACACATGCAATGACACTGGTGGATCCATATGTGGTTTGTGAAAAGAACACACATGCAATGACTCTAGTGCTGGTTTTAGTATAAGAACACACATGCAATGACTCTAGTGGGTCCATATGTGGTTTGTGAAAAGAACACACATGCAATGACTCTAGTGGATCCATATGTGGTTTGTGGAAAAGAACACACATGCAATGACCACTAGTTGATCCATATGTGGTTTGTGGAAAGAACACACATGCAATGACACTGGTTGATCCACGTGTGGTCTGTGGAAAAACACACATGCAATGACTCAAGAACACACATGCAATGACCACTTGTCATCCATGTGTGTTTTGTGGAAGGAACACACATGCAATGACACTGGTGGATCCATATGTGGTTTGTGAAAAGAACACACATGCAATGACTCTAGTGCTGGTTTTAGTATAAGAACACACATGCAATGACTCTAGTGGGTCCATATGTGGTTTGTGAAAAGAACACACATGCAATGACTCTAGTGGATCCATATGTGGTTTGTGGAACAGAACACACATGCAATGACCACTGGTTGATCCATAAGTGGTTTGTGGAATGAACACACATGCAATGACACTGTGGATCCAAATGTGGTTCATGACAGGAACACACATGCAATGACTCTAGTGGACATATGTGGTTTGTGGAAAGAACACATGCCATGAACTCTAGTGGATACATATGTGGTTTGTGGAAAAGAACACACATGCAATGACCACTTGTTGATCCATAAGTGGTTTGTGGAAAGAACACACATGATGTGAACACTGGTTGATCCATGTGTGGTTTGTGGAAAGAACACACATGCAATGACTTAGGGGGATCCATGTGTGGTTTGTGGAAACAACACACATGCAATGACCACTGGTCGATCCATGTGTGTTTTGTGGAAAGAACACACATGCAATGACACTGGTGGATCCATATGTGGTTTGTGAAAAGAACACACATGCAATGACTCTAGTGCTGGTTTAGTATAAGAACACACATGCAATGACTCTAGTGGGTCCATATGTGGTTTGTGAAAAGAACACACATGCAATGACTCTAGTGGATCCATATGTGGTTTGTGGAAAAGAACACACATGCAATGACCACTGGTTGATCCATATGTGGTTTGTGGAAAGAACACACATGCAATGACACTGGTTGATCCATGTGTGGTTTGTGGAAAAACACACATGCAATGACTCAGGGGGGTTCAGGTGTGGTTTGTGGAAAGAACACACATGCAATGACCACTTGTCGATCCATGTGTGTTTTGTGGAAAGAACACACATGCAATGACATTGGTGGATCCATATGTGGTTTGTGAAAAGAACACACATGCAATGACTCTAGTGCTGGTTTTAGTATAACAACACACATGCAATGACTCTAGTTGGTCCATATGTGGTTTGTGAAAAGAACACACATGCAATGACTCTAGTGGATCCATATGTGGTTTGTGCAAAAGAACACACATGCAATGACCACTTGTTGATCCATAAGTGGTTTGTGGAAAGAACACACATGCAATGACACTGTGGATCCAAGTGTGGTTCATGACAGGAACACACATGCAATGACTCTAGTGGATACATATGTGGTTTGTGGAAAGAACACACATGCCATGAACTCTAGTGGATACATATGTGGTTTCTGGAAAAGAACACACTTGCAATGACCACTAGTTGATCCATAAGTGGTTTGTGGAAAGAACACACATGATGTGAACACTGGTTGATCCATGTGTGGTTTGTGGAAAGAACACACATGCAATGACTTAGGGGGATCCATGTGTGGTTTGTGGAAACAACACACATGCAATGACCACTGGTCGATCCATGTGTGTTTTGTGGAAAGAACACACATGCAATGACACTGGTGGATCCATATGTGGTTTGTGAAAAGAACACACATGCAATGACTCTAGTGCTGGTTTTAGTATAAGAACACACATGCAAGGACTCTAGTGGGTCGATATGTGGTTTGTGAAAAGAACACACATGCAATGAATCTAGTGGATCCATATGTGGTTTGTGGAAAAGAACACACATGCAATGACCACTGATTGATCCATATGTGGTTTGTGGAAAGAACACACATGCAATGACACTGGTTGATCCATGTGTGGTTTGTGGAAAGAACACACATGCAATGACTCTAGTGCTGGTTTTAGTATAAGAACACACATGCAATGACTCTAGTGCTGGTTTTAGTATAAGAACAAACATGCAATGACTCTAGTGGGTCCATATGTAGTTTGTGAAAAGAACACACATGCAATGACTCTAGTGGATCCATATGTGGTTTGTGGAAAAGAACACACATGCAATGACCACTGGTTGATCCATAAGTGGTTTGTGGAAAGAACACACATGCAATGACACTGGTGGATCCAAATGTGGTTCATGACAGGAACACACATGCAATGAGTCTAGTGGATACATATGTGGTTTGTGGAAAGAACACACATGCCATGAACTCTAGTGGATACATATGTGGTTTGTGGAAAAGAACACACATGCAATGACCACTTGTTGATCCATAAGTGGTTTGTGGAAAGAACACACATGAAGTGAACACTGGTTGATCCATGTGTGGTTTGTGGAAAGAACACACATGCAATGACTCAGGGGATCCATGTGTGGTTTTTGGAAAACAAACACATGCAATGACCTCTGGTCGATCCATGTGTGGTTTGTGGAAAGAACACACATGCAATGACACTGGTGGATCCATATGTGGTTTGTGAAAAGAACACACATGCAATGACTCTAGTGTTGGTTTTAGTATAAGAACACACATGCAATGACTCTAGTGGGTCCATATGTGGTTAGTGAAAAGAACAGACATGCAATGACTCTAGTGGATACATATGTGGTTTGTGGAAAAGAACACACATGCAATGCCCACTGGTTGATCCATAAGTGGTTTGTGGAAAGAACACACATGCAGTGAACACTGGTTGATCCATGTGTGGTTCGTGGAAAAACACACATGCAATGACTCAGGGGGGTCCAGGTGTGGTTTGTGGAAACAACACACATGCAATGACCACTGGTCGATCCATGTGTGTTTTTTGGAAAGAACACAGATGCAATGACATTGGTGGATCCATATGTGTATTGTGAAAAGAACACACATGCAATGACTCTAGTTCTAGTTTTATTATAACAACACACATGCAATGACTCTAGTTGGTCCATATGTGGTTTGTGAAAAGAACACACATTCAATGACTCTAGTGGATCCATATGTGGTTTGTGGAAAAGAACACACATGCAATGACCACTTGTTGATCCATAAGTGGTTTGTGGAAAGAACACACATGCAATGACACTGGTGGATCCAAATGTGGTTCATGACAGGAACACACATGCAATGACTCTAGTGGATACATATGTGGTTTGTGGAAAGAACACACATGCCATGAAATCTAGTGGATACATATGTGGTTTGTGGAAAAGAACACACATGCAATGACCACTAGTTGATCCATAAGTGGTTTGTGGAAAGAACACACATGACGTGAACACTGGTTGATCCATGTGTGGTTTGTGGAAAGAACACACATGCAATGACTTAGGGGGATCCATGTGTGGTTTGTGGAAACAACACACATGCAATGACCACTGGTCGATCCATGTGTGTTTTGTGGAAAGAACACACATGCAATGACACTGGTGGATCCATATGTGGTTTGTGAAAAGAACACACATGCAATGACTCTAGTGCTGGTTTTAGTATAAGAACACACATGCAATGACTCTAGTGGGTCGATATGTGGTTTGTGAAAAGAACACACATGCAATGAATCTAGTGGATCCATATGTGGTTTGTGGAAAAGAACACACATGCAATGACCACTTGTTGATCCATATGTGGTTTGTGGAAAGAACACACATGCAATGACACTGGTTGATCCATGTGTGGTTTGTGGAAAGAACACACATGCAATGACTCTAGTGCTGGTTTTAGTATAAGAACACACATGCAATGACTCTAGTGCTGGTTTTAGTATAAGAACAAACATGCAATGACTCTAGTGGGTCCATATGTGGTTTGTGAAAAGAACACACATGCAATGACTCTAGTGGATCCATATGTGGTTTGTGGAAAAGAACACACATGCAATGACCACTGGTTGATCCATAAGTGGTTTGTGGAAAGAACAGACATGCAATGACACTGGTGGATCCAAATGTGGTTCATGCCAGAAACACACATGCAATGACACTAGTGGATCCATATGTGGTTTGTGAAAGAATACACATGCCATGAACTCTGGTCGATACATATGTGGTTTCTGAAAAGAACACACATGCAATGACCACTTGTTGATCCATAAGTGGTTTGTGGAAAGAACACACATGAAGTGAACACTGGTTGATCCATGTGTGGTTTGTGGAAAGAACACACATGCAATGAATTAGGGGGATCCATGTGTGGTTTGTGGAAAGAACACACATGCAATGACAACTGGTCGATCCATGTGTGGTTTGTGGAAAGAACACACATGCAATGACACTGGTGGATCCATATGTGGTTTGTGAAAAGAACACACATGCAATGACTCTAGTGTTGGTTTTAGTATAAGAACACACATGCAATGACTCTAGTGGGTCCATATGTGGTTTGTGAAAAGAACACACATGCAATGACTCTAGTGGATACATATGTGGTTTGTGGAAAAGAACACACATGCAATGCCCACTGGTTGATCCATAAGTGGTTTGTGGAAAGAACACACATGCAATGACACTGGTTTATCCATGTGTGGTTTGTGGAAAGAACACACATGCAATGACTCAGGTTGGTCGTTGTGTGGTTTGTGGAAAGAACACACATGCAATGACCACTGGTCGATCCATGTGTGTTTTGTGGAAAGAACACACATGCAATGACATTGGTGGATCCATATGTGGTTTGTGAAAAGAACACACATGCAATGACTCTAGTGCTGGTTTTAGTATAAGAACACACATGCAATGACTCTAGTTGGTCCATATGTGGTTTGTGAAAAGAACACACATGCAATGACTCTAGTGGATCCATATGTGGTTTGTGGAAAAGAACACACATGCAATGACCACTTGTTGATCCATAAGTGGTTTGTGGAAAGAACACACATGCAATGACAGTGGTGGATCCAAGTGTGGTTCATCACAGGAACACACATGCAATGACTCTAGTGGATACATATGTGGTTTGTGGAAAGAACACACATGCCATGAAATCTAGTGGATACATATGTGGTTTGTGGAAAAGAACACACATGCAATGACCACTAGTTGATCCATGAGTGGTTTGTGGAAAGAACACACATGATGTGAACACTGGTTGATCCATGTGTGGTTTGTGGAAAGAACACATATGCAATGACTTAGGGGGATCCATGTGTGGTTTGTGGAAACAACACACATGCAATGACCACTGGTCGATCCATGTGTGTTTTGTGGAAAGAACACACATGCAATGACACTGGTGGATCCATATGTGGTTTGTGAAAAGAACACACATGCAATGACTCTAGTGCTGGTTTTAGTATAAGAACACACATGCAAGGACTCTAGTGGGTCGATATGTGGTTTGTGAAAAGAACACACTTGCAATGAATCTAGTGGATCCATATGTGGTTTGTGGAAAAGAACACACATGCAATGACCACTGATTGATCCATATGTGGTTTGTGGAAAGAACACACATGCAATGACACTGGTTGATCCATGTGTGGTTTGTGGAAAGAACACACATGCAATGACTCTAGTGCTGGTTTTAGTATAAGAACACACATGCAATGACTCTAGTGCTGGTTTTAGTATAAGAACAAACATGCAATGACTCTAGTGGGTCCATATGTGGTTTGTGAAAAGAACACACATGCAATGACTCTAGTGGATCCATATGTGGTTTGTGGAAAAGAACACACATGCAATGACCACTTGTTTATCCATAAGTGGTTTGTGGAAAGAACACACATGCAATGACACTGGTGGATCCATATGTGGTTCATGGAATCAACACACATGCAATGACTCTAGTGGGTCCATATGTGGTTTGTGAAAAGAACACACATGCAATGACTCTAGTGGATCCATATGTGTTTTGCGGACAATAACACACATGCAATGACCACTAGTTGATCTATAAGTGGTTTGTGGAAAGCACACACATGATGTGAAAACTGGTTGATTCATGTGTGGTTTGTGGAAAGAACACACATGCAATGACTCAGGGGGATCCATTTGTGGTTTGTGGAAAGAACACACATGCAATAACAACTGGTCGATCCATGTGTGGTTTGTGGAAAGAACACACATGCAATGACACTGGTGGATCCATATGTGGTTTGTGGAAAGAACACACATGCAATGACTCTAGTGCTGGTTTTAGTATAAGAACACACATGCAATGACTCTAGTGGGTCCATATGTGGTTTGTGAAAAGAACAGACATGCAATGACTCTAGTGGATACATATGTGGTTTGTGGAAAAGAACACACATGCAATGACCACTGGTTGATCCATAAGTGGTTTGTGGAAAGAACACACATGCAGTGAACACTGGTTGATCCATGTGTGGTTTGTGGAAAAACACACATGCAATGACTCAGGGGGATCCATGTGTGGTTTGTGGAAAGAACACACATGCAATGACCACTGGTCGATCCATGTGTGTTTTGTGGAAAGAACACACATGCAATGACACTGGTGGATCCATATGTGGTTTGTGAAAAGAACACACATGCAATGACTCTAGTGCTAGTTTTAGTATAAGAACACACATGCAATGACTCTAGTGGGTCCATATGTGGTTTGTGAAAAGAACACACATGCAATGACTCTAGTGGATCCATATGTGGTTTGTGGAAAAGAACACACATGCAATGACCACTGGTTGATCCATAAGTGGTTTGTGGAAAGAACACACATGCAATGACACTGGTGGATCCAAATGTGGTTCATGCCAGAAACACACATGCAATGACTCTAGTGGATGCATATGTGGTTTGTAGAAAGAAAACGCATGCAATGAACTCTAGTGGATCCATATGTGGTTTGTGGAAAGAACACACATGCAATGACCACTGGTTGATCCATAAGTGGTTTGTGGAAAGAACACACATGAAGTGAACACTGGTTGATCCATGTGTGGTTTGTGGAAAGAACACACATGCAATGACTCAGGGGGATCCATGTGTGGTTTGTGGAAAGAACACACATGCAATGACCACTAGTCGATCCATGTGTGTTTTGTGGAAAGAACACACATGCAATGACACTGGTGGATCCATATGTGGTTTGTGAAAAGAACACACATGCAATGACTCTAGTGCTGGTTTTAGTATAAGAACACACATGCAATGACTCTAGTGGGTCCATATGTGGTTTGTGAAAAGAACACACATGCAATGACTCTAGTGGATCCATATGTGGTTTGTGGAAAGAACACACATGCAATGACCACTGGTTGATCCATATGTGGTTTGTGGAAAGAACACACATGCAATGACACTGGTTGATCCATGTGTGGTTTGTGGAAAGAACACACATGCAATGACTCTAGTGCTGGTTTTAGTATAAGAACACACATGCAATGACTCTAGTGCTGGTTTTAGTATAAGAACAAACATGCAATGACTCTAGTGGGTCCATATGTGGTTTGTGAAAAGAACACACATGCAATGACTCTAGTGGATCCATATGTGGTTTGTGGAAAAGAACACACATGCAATGACCACTGGTTGATCCATAAGTGGTTTGTGGAAAGAACACACATGCAATGACACTGGTGGATCCAAATGTGGTTCATGACAGGAACACACATGCAATGACTCTAGTGGATACATATGTGGTTTGTGGAAAGAACACACATGCCATGAACTCTAGTGGATACATATGTGGTTTGTGGAAAGAACACACATGCATTGACACTGGTTGATCCATAAGTGGTTTGTGGAAAGAACACACATGAAGTGAACACTGGTTGATCCATGTGTGGTTTGTGGAAAGAACACACATGCAATGACTCAGGGGGATCCATGTGTGGTTTGTGGAAAGAACACACATGCAATGACCACTGGTCGATCCATGTGTGTTTTGTGGAAAGAACACACATGCAATGACACTGGTGGATCCATATATGGTTTTTGAAAAGAACACACATGCAATGACTCTAGTGCTGGATTTAGTATAAAAACACACATGCAATGATTCTAGTGGGTCCATATGTGGTTTCTGAAAATAATACACATGCAATGAATCTAGTGGATCCATATGTGGTTTGTGGAAAATAACACACATGCAATGACCACTAGTTTATCGATATGTGGTTTGTGGAAAGAACACACATGCAATGACACTGGTTGATCCACGTGTGGTCTGTGGAAAGAAGACGCATCCAATGACTCTAGTGCTGGTTTAGTATAAGAACACACATGCAATGACTCTAGTGCTGGTTTTAGTATAAGAACACACATGCAATGACTCTAGTGGGTCCATATGTGGTTTGTGTAAAGAACACACATGCAATGACTCTAGTGGATCCATATGTGGTTTGTGGAAAGAACACACATGCAATGACCACTGGTTGATCCATAAGTGGTTTGTGGAAAGAACACACATGCAATGACACTGGTGGATCCATATGTGGTTTGTGAAAAGAACACACATGCAATGACTCTAGTGGATACATATGTGGTTTGTGGAAAGAACACACATGCCATGAACTCTAGTGGATACATATGTGGTTTGTGGAAAAGAACACACATGCAATGACCACTGGTTGATCCATAAGTGGTTTGTGGAAAGAACACACATGAAGTGAACACTGGTTGATCCATGTGTGGTTTGTGGAAAGAACACACATGCAATGACTCAGGGGGATCCATGTGTGGTTTGTGGAAAGAACACACATGCAATGACCACTGGTCGATCCATGTGTGTTTTGTGGAAAGAACACACATGCAATGACATTGGTGGATCCATATGTGGTTTGTGAAAAGAACACACATGCAATGACTCTAGTGCTGGTTTTAGTATAAGAACACACATGCAATGACTCTAGTGGGTCCATATGTGGTTTGTGAAAAGAACACACATGCAATGACTCTAGTGGATCCATATGTGGTTTGTGGAAAAGAACACACATGCAATGACCACTGGTTGATCCATATGTGGTTTGTGGAAAGAACACACATGCAATGACACTGGTGGATCCATGTGTGGTTTGTGGAAAGAACACACATGCAATGACTCAGAGGGATCCATGTGTGGTTTGTGGAAAGAACACACATGCAATCAGCACTGGTTGATCCATGTGTTTTTGGAAAGAACACACATGCAATGACTTAGTGGATCCATATGTGGTTTGTGAAAAGAACACACATGCAATGACTCTAGTGCTGGTTTTAGTATAAGAACACACATGCAATGACTCTAGTGGGTCCATATGTGGTTTGTGAAAAGAACACAAATCCAATGACTCTAGAGGATCCATATGTGGTTTGTGGAAAATAATACACATGCAATGACCACTGGTTGATCCATAAGTGGTTTGTGGAAAGAACACACATGCAGTGAACACTGGTTGATCCATGTGTGGTTTGTGGAAAAACACACATGCAATGACTCAGGGGGATCCATGTGTGGTTTGTGGAAAGAACACACATGCAATGACTCTAGTGGATCCATATGTGGTTTGTGGAAAAGAACACACATGCAATGACCATTGGTGGATCCATATGTGGTTTGTGAAAAGAACACACATGCAATGACTCTAGTGGATCCATATGTGGTTTGTGGAAAAGAACACACATGCAATGACCACTGGTTGATCCATAAGTGGTTTGTTGAAACAACACACATACACTGGTGGATCCAAATGTGGTTCATGACAGGAACACACATGCAATGACTCTAGTGGATACATATGTGGTTTGTGGAAAGAACACACATGCCATGAACTCTAGTGGATACATATGTGGTTTGTGGAAAAGAACACACATGCAATGACCACTGGTTGATCCATAAGTGGTTTGTGGAAAGAACACACATGAAGTGAACACTGGTTGATCCATGTGTGGTTTGTGGAAAGAACACACATGCAATGACTCAGGGGGATCCATGTGTGGTTTGTGGAAAGAACACACATGCAATGACCATTGGTCGATCCATGTGTGTTTTGTGGAAAGAACACACATGCAATGACACTGGTGGATCCATATGTGGTTTGTGAAAAGAACACACATGCAATGACTCTAGTGCTGGTTTTAGTATAAGAACACACATGCAATGACTCTAGTGGGTCCATATGTGGTTTGTGAAAAGAACACACATGCAATGACTCTAGTGGATCCATATGTGGTTTGTGGAAAAGAACACACATGCAATGACCACTGGTTGATCCATATGTGGTTTGTGGAAAGAACACACATGCAATGACACTGGTTGATCCATGTGTGGTTTGTGGAAAGAACACACATGCAATGACTCTAGTGCTGGTTTTAGTATAAGAACACACATGCAATGACTCTAGTGCTGGTTTTAGTATAAGAACACACATGCAATGACTCTAGTGGGTCCATATGTGGTTTGTGAAAAGAACACACATGCAATGACTCTAGTGGATCCATATGTGGTTTGTGGAAAAGAACACACATGCAATGACCACTGGTTGATCCATAAGTGGTTTGTGGAAAGAACACACATGCAATGACACTGGTGGATCCAAATGTGGTTCATGACAGAAACACACATGCAATGACACTGGTGGATCCATATGTGGTTTGTGAAAAGAACACACATGCAATGACTCTAGTGGATCCATATGTGGTTTGTGGAAAAGAACACACATGCAATGACCACTGGTTGATCCATAAGTGGTTTGTGGAAAGAACACACATGAAGTGAACACTGGTTGATCCATGTGTGGTTTGTGGAAAAACACACATGCAATGACTCAGGGGGATCCATGTGTGGTTTGTGGAACGAACACATGCAATGACCACTGATCCATGTGTGGAAAGAACACACATGCAATGACATTGGTGGATCCATATGTGGTTTGTGAAAAGAACAACACATGCAATGACTCTATTGCTGGTTTTAGTATAAGAACACACATGCAATGACTGTAGTGGGTCGATATGTGGTTTGTGAAAAGAACACACATGCAATGACTCTAGTGGATCCATATGTGGTTTGTGGAAAAGAACACACATGCAATGACCCAGGGGGATCCATGTGTGGTTTGTGGAAAGAACACACATGCAATGACACTAGTGGATCCATATGTGGTTTGTGGAAAGAACACACATGCAATGACACTGGTTGATCCATGTGTGGTTTGTGGAAACAACACACATGCAATGACTCTAGTGCTGGTTTTAGTATAAGAACACACATGCAATGACTCTAGTGCTGGTTTTAGTATAAGAACAAACATGCAATGACTCTAGTGGGTCCATATGTGGTTTGTGAAAAGAACACACATGCAATGACTCTAGTGGATCCATATGTGGTTTGTGAAAAAGAACACACATGCAATGACCACTGGTTGATCCATAAGTGGTTTGTGGAAAGAACACACATGCAATGACACTGGTGGATCCAAATGTGGTTCATGACAGGAACACACATGCAATGACTCTAGTGGATACATATGTGGTTTGTGGAAAGAACACACATGCCATGAACTCTAGTGGATACATATGTGGTTTGTGGAAAAGAACACACATGCAATGACCACTGGTTGATCCATAAGTGGTTTGTGGAAAGAACAGACATGAAGTGAACACTGGTTGATCCATGTGTGGTTTGTGGAAAGAACACACATGCAATGACTCAGGGGGATCCATGTGTGGTTTGTGGAAAGAACACACATGCAATGACCACTGGTCGATCCATGTGTGTTTTGTGGAAAGAACACACATGCAATGACACTGGTGGATCCATATGTGGTTTGTGAAAAGAACACACATGCAATGACTCTAGTGCTGGTTTTAGTATAAGAACACACATGCAATGACTCTAGTGGGTCCATATGTGGTTTGTGAAAAGAACACACATGCAATGACTCTAGTGGATCCATATGTGGTTTGTGGAAAGAACACACATGCAATGACCACTAGTTGATCCATATGTGGTTTGTGGAAAGAACACACATGCAATGCCACTGGTTGATCCATGTGTGGTTTGTGGAAAAACACACATGCAATGACTCAGGTGTGGTTTGTGGAAAGAACACATGCAATGACCAGAGTTGTGTGGTTTGTGGAAAGAACACACATGCAATGACTCTAGTGGACCTG
Organism: Avena insularis; assembly: GCA_023614405.1. Classification (NCBI taxonomy): domain Eukaryota; kingdom Viridiplantae; phylum Streptophyta; class Magnoliopsida; order Poales; family Poaceae; genus Avena; species Avena insularis. The sequence continues at coordinate 501,752 of JAJUPC010000221.1, forward strand.
GTTAGTATAAGAACACACATGCAATGACTCTAGTGCTGGTTTTAGTATAAGAACACACATGCAATGACTCTAGTGGATCCATATGTGGTTTGTGAAAAGAACACACATGCAATGACTCAGGGGGATCCATGTGTGGTTTGTGGAAAGAACACACATGCAATAACCACTGGTTGATCCATAAGTGGTTTGTGGAAAGAACACACATGAAGTGAACACTGGTTGATCCATGTGTGGTTTGTGGAAAAACACACATGCAATGACTCAGGGGGATCCATGTGTGGTTTGTGGAAAGAACACACATGCAATGACTCTAGTGCTGGTTTTAGTATAAGAACACACATGCAATGACTCTAGTGTTGGTTTTAGTATAAGAACAAACATGCAATGACACTGGTTGATCCATATGTGGTTTGTGGAAACAACACACATTCAATGACTCTAGTGCTGGTTTTAGTATAAGAACACACATGCAATGACTCTAGTGCTGGTTTTAGTATAAGAACAAACATGCAATCACTCTAGTGGGTCCTTATGTGGTTTGTGAAAAAACACACATCCAATGACTCTAGTGGATCCATATGTGGTTTGTGGAACAGAACACACATGCAATGACCACTGGTTGATCCCTAAGTGGTTTGTGGAAAGAACACACATGCAATGACACTGGTGGATCCAAATGTGGTTCATGACAGGAACACACATGCAATGACTCTAGTGGATACATATGTGTTTTGTGGAAAGAACACACATGCCATTACCTCTAGTGGATATATATGTGGTTTGTGGAAAAGAACAAACTTGCAATGACCACTGGTTGATCCATAAGTGGTTTGTGGAAAGAACACACATGAAGTGAACACTGGTTGATCCATGTGTGGTTTGTGGAAAGAACACACATGCAATGACTCAGGGGGATCCATGTGTGGTTTGTGGAAAGAACACACATGCAATAACAACTGGTCGATCCATGTGTGTTTTGCGGAAAGAACACACATGCAATGACACTGGTTGATCCATATGTGGTTTGTGAAAAGAACACACATGCAATGACTCTATTGCTGGTTTTAGTATAAGAACACACATGCAATGACTCTAGTGGGTCCATATGTGGTTTGTGAAAAGAACACACATGCAATGACTCTAGTGGATCCATATGTGGTTTGTGGAAAAGAACACACATGCAATGACCACTGGTTGATCCATATGTGGTTTGTGGAAAGAACACACATGCAATGACACTGGTTGATCCATGTGTGGTTTGTGGAAAGAACACACATGCAATGACTCTAGTGCTGGTTTTAGTATAAGAACACACATGCAATGACTCTAGTGCTGGTTTTAGTATAAGAACACACATGCAATGACTCTAGTGCTGGTTTTAGTATAAGAACACACATGCAATGACACTGGTTGATCCATATGTGGTTCGTGGAAAGAACACACATGCAATGACACTGGTTGATCCATGTGTGGTTCGTGGAAAGAACACACATGGAGTGAACACTGGTTGATCCATGTGTGGTTTGTGGAAATAACACACATGCAATGACCACTGGTTGATCCATAAGTGGTTTGTGGAAAGAACACACATGGAGTGAACACTGGTTGATCCATGTGTGGTTTGTGGAAAAACACACATGCAATGACTCTGGGGATCCATGTGGTTTGTGGAAAGAACACACATGCAATGACTCTAGTGGTGGGTTTAGTATAAGAACACACGTGCACTGACTCTAGTGTTGGTTTTAGTATAAGAACACACATGCAATGACACTAGTTGATCCATATGTGGTTTGTGGAAAGAACACACATGCAATGACTCAGGGGGATCCATGTGTGGTTTGTGGAAAGAACACACATGCAATGACCACTGATTGATCCATAAGTGGTTTGTGGAAAGAACACACATGGAGTGAACACTGGTTGATCCATGTGCAGTTTGTGGAAAAACACACATGCAATGACTCAGGGGGATCCATGTGTGGTTTGTGGAAAGAACACACATGCAATGACTCTAGTGCTGGTTTTAGTATAAGAACACACATGCAATGACTCTAGTGTTGGTTTTAGTATAAGAACAAACATGCAATGACACTGGTTGATCCATGTGTGGTTTGTGGAAACAACACACATTCAATGACTCTAGTGCTGGTTTTAGTATAAGAACACACATGCAATGACTCTAGTGCTGGTTTTAGTATAAGAACAAACATGCAATGACTCTAGTGGGTCCTTATGTGGTTTGTGAAAAGAACACACATGCAATGACTCTAGTGGATCCATATGTGGTTTGTGGAACAGAACACACATGCAATGACCACTGGTTGATCCCTAAGTGGTTTGTGGAAAGAACACACATGCAATGACACTGGTGGATCCAAATGTGGTTCATGACAGGAACACACATGCAATGACTATAGTGGATACATATGTGGTTTAAGGATAGAACACACATGCCATTACCTATAGTGGATACATATGTGGTTTGTGGAAAAGAACACACATGCAATGACCACTGGTTGATCCATAAGTGGTTTGTGGAAAGAACACACATGAAGTGAACACTGGTTGATCCATGTGTGGTTTGTGGAAAAACACACATGCAATGACTCAGGGGGATCCATGTGTGGTTTGTGGAAAGAACACACATGCAATGACCACTGGTCGATCCATGTGTGTTTTGTGGAAAGAACACACATGCAATGACACTGGTGGATCCATATGTGGTTTGTGAAAAGAACACACATGCAATGACTCTAGTGCTGGTTTTAGTATAAGAACACACATGCAATGACTCTAGTTGGTCCATATGTGGTTTGTGACAAGAACACACATGCAATGACTCTAGTGGATCCATATGTGGTTTGTGGAAAAGAACACACATGCAATGACCACTGGTTGATCCATATGTGGTTTGTGGAAAGAACACACATGCAATGACACTGGTTGATCCATGTGTGGTTTGTGGAAAGAACACACATGCAATGACTCTAGTGCTGGTTTTGTTATAAGAATACACATGCAATGACTCTAGTGCTGGTTTTAGTATAAGAACACACATGCAATGACTCTAGTGCTGGTTTTAGTATAAGAACACACATGCAATGACACTGGTTGATCCATATGTGGTTTGTGGAAAGAACACACATGCAATGACTCAGGGGGATCCATGTGTGGTTTGTGGAAAGAACACACATGCAATGACCACTGGTTGATCTATAAGTGGTTTGTGGAAAGAACACACATGGAGTGAACACTGGTTGATCCATGTGTGGTTTGTGGAAAAACACACATGCAATGACTCAGGGGGATCCATGTGTGGTTTGTGGAAAGAACACACATGCAATGACTCTAGTGCTGGTTTTAGTATAAGAACACACATGCAATGACTCTAGTGTTGGTTTTAGTATAAGAACAAACATGCAATGACACTGGTTGATCCATGTGTGGTTTGTGGAAACAACACACATTCAATGACTCTAGTGCTGGTTTTAGTATAAGAACACACATGCAATGACTCTAGTGCTGGTTTTAGCATAAGAACAAACATGCAATGACTCTAGTGGGTCCTTATGTGGTTTGTGAAAAGAACACACACGCAATGACTCTAGTGGATCCATATGTGGTGTGTGGAACAAAACACACATGCAATGACCACTGGTTGATCCCTAAGTGGTTTGTGGAAAGAACACACATGCAATGACACTGGTGGATCCAAATGTGGTTCATGACAGGAACACACATGTAATGACTCTAGTGGATAAATATTTGGTGTGTGGAAAGAACACAAATGCCAAGCGCTCTAGTGGATACATATGTGGTTTGTGGAAAAGAACACACATGGAATGACCACTGGTTGATCCATAAGTGGTTTGTGGAAAGAGCACACATGAAGTGAACACTGGTTGATCCATGTGTGGTTTGTGGAAGGAACACACATGCAATGACTCAGGGGGATCCATGTGTGGTTTGTGGAAAGAACACACATGCAATACACACTTGTCGATCCATGTGTGTTTTGTGGAAAGAACACACATGCAATGACACTGGTGGATCCATATGTGGTTTGTGAAAAGAACACACATGCAATGACTCTAGTGCTGGTTTTAGTATAAGAACACACATGCAATAACTCTAGTGTGTCCATATGTGGTTTGTGAAAAGAACACACATGCAATGACTCTAGTGGATCCATATGTGGTTTGTGGAAAAGAACACACATGAAATGACCACTGGTTGATCCATATGTGGTTTGTGGAAAGAACACACATGCAATGACACTGGTTGATCCATGTGTGGTTTGTTGAAAGAACACGCATGCAATGACTCTAGTGCTGGTTTTATTATAAGAACACACATGCAATGACTCTAGTGCTGGTTTTAGTATAAGAACACACATGCAATGACTCTATTGCTGGTTTTAGTATAAGAACACACATGCAATGACACTGGTTGATCCATATGTGGTTTTTGGAAAGAACACACATGCAATCACTCAGGGGGATCCATGTGTGGTTTGTGGAAAGAACACACATGCAATGACCACTGGTTGATCCATAAGTGGTTTGTGGAAAGAACACACATGCAGTGAACACTGGTTGATCCATGTGTGGTTTGTGGAAAAACACACATGCAATGACTCAGGGGGATCCATGTGTGGTTTGTGAAAAGAACACACATGCAATGACTCTAGTGCTGGTTTTAGTATAAGAACACACATGCAATGACTCTAGTGTTGGTTTTAGTATAAGAACAAACATGCAATGACACTGGTTGATCCATGTGTGGTTTGTGGAAACAACACACATTCAATGACTCTAGTGCTGGTTTTAGTATAAGAACACACATGCAATGACTCTAGTGCTGGTTTTAGTATAAGAACAAACATGCAATGAATCTAGTGAGTCCTTATGTGGTTTGTGAAAAGAACACACATCCAATGACTCTAGTGGATCCATATGTGGTTTGTGGAACAGAACACACATGCAATGACCACTGGTTGATCCCTAAGTGGTTTGTGGAAAGAACACACATGCAATGACTCTAGTGCTGGTTTTAGTATAAGAATACACATGCAATGACTCTAGTGCTGGTTTTAGTATAAGAACACACATGCAATGACTCTAGTGCTGGTTTTAGTATAAGAACACACATGCAATGACACTGGTTGATCCATATGTGGTTCGTGGAAAGAACACACATGCAATGACTCAGGGGGATCCATGTGTGGTTTGTGGAAAGAACACACATGCAATGACCACTGGTTGATCCAAAAGTGGTTTGTGGAAAGAACACATATGGAGTGAACACTGGTTGATCCATGTGTGGTTTGTGGAAAAACACACATGCAATGACTCAGGGGGATCCATGTGTGGTTTGTGGAAAGAACACACGTGCAATGACTCTAGTGCTGGTTTTAGTATAAGAACACACATGAAATGACTCTAGTGTTGCTTTTAGTATAAGAACAAACATGCAATGACACCGGTTGATCCATGTGTGGTTTGTGGAAACAACACACATTCAATGACTCTAGTGCTGGTTTTAGTATAAGAACACACATGCAATGACTCTAGTGTTGGTTTTAGCATAAGAACAAACATGCAATGACTCTAGTGGGTCCTTATGTGGTTTGTGAAAAGAACACACACGCAATGACTCTAGTGGATCCATATGTGGTTTGTGGAACAGAACACACATGCAATGACCACTGGTTGATCCCTAAGTGGTTTGTGGAAAGAACACACATGCAATGACACTGGTGGATCCAAATGTGGTTCATGACAGGAACACACATGTAATGACTCTAGTGGATAAATATGTGGTTTGTGGAAAGAACACACATGCCATGCACTCTAGTGGATACATATGTGGTTTGTGAAAAACAACACACATGGAATGACCACTGGTTGATCCATAAGTGGTTTCTGGAAAGAGCACACATGAAGTGAACACTGGTTGATCCATGTGTGGTTTGTGGAAGGAACACACATGCAATGACTCAGGGGGATCCATGTGTGGTTTGTGGAAAGAACACACATGCAATAAACACTGGTCGATCCATGTGTGTTTTGTGGAAAGAACACACATGCAATGACACTGGTGGATCCATATGTGGTTTGTGAAAAGAACACACATGCAATGACTCTAGTGCTGGTTTTAGTATAAGAACACACATGCAATAACTCTAGTGTGTCCATATGTGGTTTGTGAAAAGAACACACATGCAATGACTCTAGTGAATCCATATGTGGTTTGTGGAAAAGAACACACATGAAATGACCACTAGTTGATCCATATGTGGTTTGTGGAAAGCACACACATGCAATGACACTGGTTGATCCATGTGTGGTTTGTTGAAAGAACACGCATGCAATGACTCTAGTGCTGGTTTTATTATAAGAACACACATGCAATGACTCTAGTGCTGGATTTAGTATAAGAACGCACATGCAATGACTCTATTGCTGGTTTTAGTATAAGAACACACATGCAATGACACTGGTTGATCCATATGTGGTTTGTGGAAAGAACACACATGCAATGACTTAGGGGGATCCATGTGTGGTTTGTGGAAAGAACACACATGCAATGACCACTGGTTGATCCATAAGTGGTTTGTGGAAAGAACACACATGCAGTGAACACTGGGTTATCCATGTGTGGTTTGTGGAAAAACACACATGCAATGACTCAGGGGGATCCATGTGTGGTTTGTGGAAAGAACACACATGCAATGACTCTAGTGCTGGTTTTAGTATAAGAACACACATGCAATGACTCTAGTGTTGGTTTTAGTATAAGAACAAACATGCAATGACACTGGTTGATCCATGTGTGGTTTGTGAAAAATCACAATTCAATGACTCTAGTGCTGGTTTTAGTATAAGAACACACATGCAATGACTCTAGTGCTGGTTTTAGTATAAGAATAAACATGCAATGAATCTAGTGGGTCCTTATGTGGTTTGTGAAAAGAACACACATCCAATGACTCTAGTGGATCCATATGGGGTTTGTGGAACAAAACACACATGCAATGACCACTGGTTGATCCCTAAGTGGTTGTGGAAAGAACACACATGCAATGACACCGGTGGATCCAAATGTGGTTCATGACAGGAACACACATGCAATGACTCTAGTGGATACATATGTGGTTTGTGGAAACAACACACATGCCATGACCTCTAGTGGATACATATGTGGTTTGTGGAAAAGAACACACATGCAATGACCACTGGTTGATCCATAAGTGGTTTGTGGAAAGAACACACATGAAGTGAACACTGGTTGATCCATGTGTAGTTTGTGGAAGGAACACACATGCAATGACTCAGGGGGATCCATGTGTGGTTTGTGGAACACACATGCAATAACCACTGGTCGATCCATGTGTGTTTTGTGGAAAGAACACACATGCAATGACACTGGTGGATCCATATGTGGTTTGTGAAAATAACACACATGCAATGACTCTAGTGCTGGTTTTAGTATAAGAACAAACATGCAATGACTCTAGTGGGTCCATATGTGGTTTGTGAAAAGAACACACATGCAATGACTCTAGTGGATCCATATGTGGTTTGTGGAAAAGGACACACATGCAATGACCCCTGGTTGATCCATATGTGGTTTGTGGAAAGAACACACATGCAATGACACTTGTTAATCCATGTGGGGTTTGTGGAAAGAACACACATGCAATGAATCTAGTGCTGGTTTTAGTATAAGAACACACATGAAATGACTCTAGTGCTGGTTTTAGTATAAGAACACACATGCAATGACTCTAGTGCTGGTTTTAGTATAAGAACAGACATGCAATGACACTGGTTGATCCATATGTGGTTTGTGGAAGGAACACACATGCAATGACTCAGGGGGATCCATGTGTGGTTTGTGGAAAGAACACACATGCAATGACCACTGGTCGATCAATGTGTTGTTTGTGGAAAGAACACACATGCAATGACACTAGTGGATCCATATGTGGTTTGTGAAAAGAACACACATGCAATGACTAGTGATGGATTTAGTATAAGAACACACATGAAATCACTCTAGTGGGTCCATATGTGGTTTGTGAAAAAAACACACATGCAATGACTCTAGTGGATCCATATGTGGTTTGTGGATAAGAACACACATGCAATGACCACTAGTTGATCCATATGTGGTTTGTGGAAAAAACACACATGCAATGACACTGGTTGATCGATGTGTGGTTTGTGGAAAGAACATACATGCAATGACTCTAGTGCTGGTTTTAGTATAAGAATACATGCAATGACTCTAGTGCTGGTTTTACTATAAGAACACACATGCAATGGCACTGGTTGATCCATATGTGGTTTGTGGAAAGAACACACATGCAATGACTCAGGGGGATCCATGTGTGCTTTGTGGAAAGAACACACATGCAATGACACTGGTTGATCCATATGTGGTTTGTGGAAAGAACACACATGCAATGACTCAGGGGGATCCATGTGTGGTTTGTGGAAAGAGCACACATGCAATGACCACTATTCGATCCATGTGTGGTTTGTGGAAAGAACACACATGCAATAACACTGGTGGATCCATATGTGGTTTGTGAAAAGAACACACATGCAATGACTCTAGTGCTGGTTTTAGTATAAGAACACACATGTAATGACTCTAGTGGGTCCATATGTGGCTTGTGAAATGAACACACATGCAATGACTCTAGTGGATCCATATGTTGTTTGTGGAAAAGGACACACTTGCAATGACCACTGGTTGATCCATATGTGGTTTGTGGAAAGAACACACATGCAATGAATCTAGTGTTGGTTTTAGTATAAGAACACACATGCAATGACACTGGTTGATCCATGTGTGGTTTGTGGAAAGAACACACATGCAATGAATCTAGAGCTGGTTTTAGTATAAGAACACACATGCAATGACACTGGTTGATCCATATGTGGTTTGTGGAAAGAACACACATGCAATGACTTAGGGGGATCCATGTGTGGTTTGTGGAAAGAACACACATGCAATGTCCACTGGTCGTTCAATGTGTGGTTTGTGGAAAGAACACACATGCAATGACACTGGTGGATCGATATATGGTTTGTGAAAACAACACACATGCAATGACTCTAGTGCTGGTTTTAGTGTAAGAACACACATGCAATGACTCTAGTGGGTCCATATGTGGTTTTTGAAAAGAACACACATGCACTGACTCTAGTGGATACATATGTGGTTTGTGGGAAAAATACACATGCAATGACCACTGGTTGATCGATAAGTGGTTTGTGGAAAGAACACACATGAAGTGAACACTGGTTGATCCATGTGTGGTTTGTGGAAAAACACACATGCAATGACTCAGGGGGATCCATGTGTGGTTTGTGGAAAGAACACACATGCAATGACAACTGGTCGATCCATGTTTGTTTTGTGGAAAGAACACACATGCAATGACACTGGTCGATCCAAATGTGGTTTGTGAAAAGAACACACTTGCAAAGGCTCTAGTGCTAGTTTTAGTATAAGAACACACATGCAATGACTCTAGTGGGTCCATATGTGGGTTGTGAAAAGAACACACATGCAATGACTCTAGTGGATCCATATGTGGTTTGTGGAAAAGAACACACATGCAATAACCACTAGTTGATCCATATGTGGTTTGTGGAAACAACACACATGCAATGACACTGGTGGATCCAAATGTGGTTCATTACAGGAACACACATGCAATGACTCTAGTGGATACATATGTGGTTTGTGGAAAGAACACACATGCCATGAACTCTAGTGGATACATATGTGGTTTGTGGAAAAGAACACACATGCAATGACCACTAGTTGATCCATAAGTGGTTTGTGGAAAGAACACACACGAAGTGAACACTGGTTGATCCATGTGTGGTTTGTGGAAAGATCACACATGCAATGACTCAGGGGGATCCATGTGTGGTTTGTGGAAAGAACACCCATGCAATGATCACTGGTCGATCAATGTGTTGTTTGTGGAAAGAACACACATGCAATGACACTAGTGGATCCAGATGTGGTTTGTGAAAAGAACACACATGAAATGACTCTAGTGTTGGTTTTAGTATAAGAACAAACATGCAATGACACTGGTTGATCCATGTGTGGTTTGTGGAAACAACACACATTCAATGACTCTAGTGCTGGTTTTAGTATAAGAACACACATGAAATGACTCTAGTGCTGGTTTTAGTATAAGAAAAAACATGCAATGACTCTAGTGGGTCCTTATGTGGTTTGTGAAAAGAACACACATGTAATGACTCTAGTGGATCCATATGTGGTTTGTGGAACAGAACACACATGCAATGACCACTGGTTGATCCCTAAGTGGTTTGTGGAAAGAACACACATGCAATGACACTGGTGGATCCAAATGTGGTTCATGACAGGAACACACATGCAATGACTCTAGTGGATACATATGTGGTTTGTGGAAAGAACACACATGCCATGAACTCTAGTGGATACATATGTGGTTTGTGGAAAAGAACACACATGCAATGACCACTGGTTGATCCATAAGTGGTTTGTGGAAAGAACACACATGAAGTGAACACTGGTTGATCCATGTGTGGTTTGTGGAAAGAACACACATGCAATGACTCAGTGGGATCCATGTGTGGTTTGTGTAAAGAACACACATGCAATGACCACTGGTCGATCCATGTGTGTTTTGTGGAAAGAACACACATGCAATGACACTGGTGGATCCATATGTGGTTTGTGAAAAGAACACACATGCAATGACTCTAGTGCTGGTTTTAGTATAAGAACACACATGTAATGACTCTAGTGGGTCCATATGTGGCCTGTGAAAAGAACACACATGCAATGACTCTAGTGGATCCATATGTTGTTTGTGGAAAAGGACACACATGCAATGACCACTGGTTGATCCATATGTGGTTTGTGGAAAGAACACACATGCAATGAATCTAGTGCTGGTTTTAGTATAAGAACACACATGCAATGACACTGGTTGATCCATGTGTGGTTTGTGGAAAGAACACACATGCAATGAATCTAGAGCTGGTTTTAGTATAAGAACACACATGCAATGACACTGGTTGATCCATATGTGGTTTGTGGAAAGAACACACATGCAATGACTTAGGGGGATCCATGTGTGGTTTGTGGAAAGAACACACATGCAATGTCCACTGGTCGTTCAATGTGTGGTTTGTGGAAAGAACACACATGCAATGACACTGGTGGATCGATATATGGTTTGTCAAAACAACACACATGCAATGACTCTAGTGCTGGTTTTAGTATAAGAACACACATGCAATGACTCTAGTGGGTCCATATGTGGTTTGTGAAAAGAACACACATGCACTGACTCTAGTGGATACATATGTGGTTTGTGGAAAAAACACACATGCAATGACCACTGGTTGATCGATAAGTGGTTTGTGGAAAGAACACACATGAAGTGAACACTGGTTGATCCATGTGTGGTTTGTGGAAAAACACACATGCAATGACTCAGGGGGATCCATGTGTGGTTTGTGGAAAGAACACACATGCAATGACAACTGGTCGATCCATGTTTGTTTTGTGGAAAGAACACACATGCAATGACACTGGTCGATCCAAATGTGGTTTGTGAAAAGAACACACTTGCAAAGGCTCTAGTGCTAGTTTTAGTATAAGAACACACATGCAATGACTCTAGTGGGTCCATATGTGGGTTGTGAAAAGAACACACATGCAATGACTCTAGTGGATCCATATGTGGTTTGTGGAAAAGAACACACTTGCAATAACCACTAGTTGATCCATATGTGGTTTGTGGAAACAACACACATGCAATGACACTGGTGGATCCAAATGTGGTTCATTACAGGAACACACATGCAATGACTCTAGTGGATACATATGTGGTTTGTGGAAAGAACACACATGCCATGAACTCTAGTGGATACATATGTGGTTTGTGGAAAAGAACACACATGCAATGACCACTAGTTGATCCATAAGTGGTTTGTGGAAAGAACACACACGAAGTGAACACTGGTTGATCCATGTGTGGTTTGTGGAAAGATCACACATGCAATGACTCAGGGGGATCCATGTGTGGTTTGTGGAAAGAACACCCATGCAATGATCACTGGTCAATCAATGTGTTGTTTGTGGAAAGAACACACATGCAATGACACTAGTGGATCCAGATGTGGTTTGTGAAAAGAACACACATGAAATGACTCTAGTGTTGGTTTTAGTATAAGAACAAACATGCAATGACACTGGTTGATCCATGTGTGGTTTGTGGAAACAACACACATTCAATGACTCTAGTGCTGGTTTTAGTATAAGAACACACATGCAATGACTCTAGTGCTGGTTTTAGTATAAGAAAAAACATGCAATGACTCTAGTGGGTCCTTATGTGGTTTGTGAAAAGAACACACATGTAATGACTCTAGTGGATCCATATGTGGTTTGTGGAACAGAACACACATGCAATGACCACTGGTTGATCCCTAAGTGGTTTGTGGAAAGAACACACATGCAATGACACTGGTGGATCCAAATGTGGTTCATGACAGGAACACACATGCAATGACTCTAGTGGATACATATGTGGTTTGTGGAAAGAACACACATGCCATGAACTCTAGTGGATACATATGTGGTTTGTGGAAAAGAACACACATGTAATGACCACTGGTTGATCCATAAGTGGTTTGCGGAAAGAACACACATGAAGTGAACACTGGTTGATCCATGTGTGGTTTGTGGAAGGAACACACATGCAATGACTCAGGGGGATCCATGTGTGGTTTGTGGAAAGAACACACATGCAATAACCACTGGTCGATCCATGTGTGTTTTGTGGAAAGAACACACATGCAATGACACTGGTGGATCCATATGTGGTTTTTGAAAAGAACACACATGCAATGACTCTAGTGCTGGTTTTAGTATAAGAACACACATGCAATAACTATAGTGTGTCCATATGTGGTTTGTGAAAAGAACACACATGCAATGACTCTAGTGGATCCATATGTGGTTTGTGGAAAAGAACACACATGCAATGACCACTGGTTGATCCATATGTGGTTTGTGGAAAGAACACACATGCAATGACACTGGTTGATCCATGTGTGGTTTGTTGAAAGAACACACATGCAATGACTCTAGTGCTAGTTTTTGTATAAGAACACACATGCAATGACTCTAGTGCTAGTTTTAGTATAAGAACACACATGCAATGATTCTAGTGCTGGTTTTAGTATAAGAACACACATGCAATGACACTGGTTGATCCATATGTGGTTTGCGGAAAGAACACACATGCAATGACTCAGGGGGATCCATGTGTGGTTTGTGGAAAGAACACACATGCAATGACCACTGGTTGATCCATAAGTGGTTTGTGGAAAGAACACACATGCAGTAACACTGGTTGATCCATGTGTGGTTTGTGGAAAAACACACATGCAATGACTCAGGGGGATCCATGTGTGGTTTGTGGAAAGAACACACATGCAATGACTCTAGTGCTGGTTTTAGTATAAGAACACACATGCAATGACTCTAGTGTTGGTTTTAGTATAAGAACAAACATGCAATGACACTGGTTGATCCATATGTGGTTTGTGGAAACAACACACATTCAATGACTCTAGTGCTGGTTTTAGTATAAGAACACACATGCAATGACTCTAGTGCTGGTTTTAGTATAAGAAAAAACATGCAATGACTCTAGTGGGTCCTTATGTGGTTTGTGAAAAGAACACACATGTAATGACTCTAGTGGATCCATATGTGGTTTGTGGAACAGAACACACATGCAATGACCACTGGTTGATCCCTAAGTGGTTTGTGCAAAGAACACACATGCAATGACACTGGTGGATCCAAATGTGGTTCATGACAGGAACACACATGCAATGACTCTAGTGGATACATATGTGGTTTGTGGAAAGAACACACATGCCATGAACTCTAGTGGATACATATGTGGTTTGTGGAAAAGAACACACATGTAATGACCACTGGTTGATCCATAAGTGGTTTGCGGAAAGAGCACACATGAAGTGAACACTGGTTGATCCATGTGTGGTTTGTGGAAGGAACACACATGCAATGACTCAGAGGGATCCATGTGTGGTTTGTGGAAAGAACACACATGCAATAACCACTGGTCGATCCATGTGTGTTTTGTGGAAAGAACACACATGCAGTGACACTGGTGGATCCATATGTGGTTTGTGAAAAGAACACACATGCAATGACTGTAGTGCTGGTTTTAGTATAAGAACACACATGCAATGACTCTAGTGGGTCCATATGTGGTTTGTGGAAAGAACACACATGCAATGACTCTAGTGGATCCATATGTGGTTTGTGGAAAAGAACACACATGCAATGACCACTGGTTGATCCATATGTGGTTTGTGGAAAGAACAAACATGCAATGACACTGGTTGATCCATGTGTGGTTTGTGGAAAGAACACACATGCAATGACTCTAGTGCTGGTTTTAGTATAAGAATACACATGCAATGACACCATTGCTGCTTTTAGTATAAGAACACACATGCAATGACTCTAGTGGGTCCATATGTGGTTTGTGAAAAGAACACACATGCAATGACTCTAGTGGATCCATATGTGGTTTGTGGAAAGAACACACATGCAATGACACTGGTGGATCCAAATGTGGTTCATGACAAGAACGCACATGCAATGACTCTAGTGGATACATATGTGCTTTGTGGAAAGAACACACATTCCATGAACTCTAGTGGATACGTATGTGGTTTGTGGAAAAGAACACACATGCAATGACCACTGGTTGATCCATAAGTGGTTTGTGGAAAGAACACACATGAAGTGAACACTGGTTGATCCATGTGTGGTTTGTGGAAAGAACACACATGCAATGACTCAGTGGGATCCATGTGTGGTTTGTGTAAAGAACACACATGAAATGACCACTGGTCGATCCATGTGTGTTTTGTGGAAAGAACACACATGCAATGACACTGGTGGATCCATATGTGGTTTGTGAAAAGAACACACATGCAATGACTCTAGTGCTGGTTTTAGTATAAGAACACACATGCAATGACTCTAGAGGGTCCATATGTGGTTTGTGAAAAGAACACACATGCAATGGCTCTAGTGGATCCAAATGTGGTTTGTGGAAAAGAACACACATGCAATAACCACTAGTTGATCCATATGTGGTTTGTGGAAAGAACATACCTACAATGACACTGGTTGATCCATGTGTGGTTTGTGGAAAGAACACACAAGCAATGACACTGGTGGATCCATATGTGGTTCGTGAAAAGAACACACATGCAATGACTCTAGTGCTGGTTTTACTATAAGAACACACATGCAATGACTCTAGTGGGTCCATATGTGGTTTGTGAAAATAACACACATGCAATGACTCTAGTGGATACATATGTGGTTTGTGGAAAAGAACACACATCCAATGACCACTGGTTGATCCATAAGTGGTTTGTGGAAAGAACACACATGCAATGACCACTGGTCGATCCATGTGTGTTTTGTGGAAAGAACACCCATGCAATGACCACTGGTTGATCCATATGTGGTTTGTGGAAAGAACACACATGCAATGACCACTGGTCGATCCATGTGTGTTTTGTGGAAAGAACACACGTGCAATGACACTGGTGGATCCATATATGGTTTGTGAAAACAACACACATGCAATGACTCTAGTGCTGGTTTTAGTATAAGAACACACATGCAATGACTCTAGTGGGTCCATATGTGGTTTGTGAAAAGAACACACATGCAATGACTCTAGTGGATCCATATGTGGTTTGTGGAAAAGAACACACATGCAATGACCACTTGTTGATCCATATGTGGTTTGTGGAAAGAACACACATGCAGAGAACACTGGTTGATCCACGTGTGGTTTGTGGAAAAACACACATGCAATGACTCAGGGGGATCCAGGCGTGGTTTGTGGAAAGAACACACATGCAATGACCACTGGTCGATCCATGTGTGTTTTGTGGAAAGACCACATGCAATGACACTGGTGGATCCATATGTGGTTTGTGAAAAGAACACACATGCAATGACTCTAGTGGATCCATATGTGGTTTGTGGAAAAGAACACTCATGCAATGACCACTGGTTGATCCATAAGTGGTTTGTGGAAAGATCACACATGCAATGACACTGGTGGATCCAAATGTGGTTCATGACAGGAACACACATCCAATGACTCTAGTGGATACATATGTGGTTTGTGGAAAGAACACACATGCCATGAACTCTAGTGGATACATATATGGTTTGTGGAAAAGAACACACATGCAATGACCACTGGTTGATCCATAAGTGGTTTGTGGAAAGAACACACGTGAAGTGAACACTGGTTGATCCATGTGTGGTTTGTGGAAAGCACACACATGCAATGACTCAGGGGGATCCATGTGTGGTTTGTGGAAAGAACACATATGCAATGACACTGGTGGATCCATATGTCGTTTGTGAAAAGAACACACATGCAATGACTCTAGTGTTGGTTTTAGTATAAGAACACACATGCAATGACTCTAGTGGGTCGATATGTGGTTTGTGAAAAGAACACACATGCAATGACTCTAATGGATCCATATGTGGTTTGTGGAAAATAACACACATGCAATGACCACTGGTTGATCCATATGTGGTTTGTGGAAAGAACACACATGCAATGACACTGGTTGATCCATGTGTGGTTTGTGGAAAGAACACACATGCAATGACTCTAGTGCTGGTTTTATTATAACAACACACATGCAATGACTCTAGTGCTGGTTTTAGTATAAGAACAAACATGCAATGACTCTAGTGGGTCCATATGTGGTTTGTGAAAAGAACACACATGCAATGACTCTAGTGGATCCATATGTGGTTTGTGGAAAGAACACACATGCAATGACACTAGTGGATCCAAATGTGGTTCATGACAGGAACACACATGCAATGACTCTAGTGGATACATATGTGCTTTGTGGAAAGAACACACATTCCATGAACTCTAGTGGATACGTATGTGGTTTGTGGAAAAGAACACACATGCAATGACCAATGGTTGATCCATAAGTGGTTTGTGGAAAGAACACACATGAAGTGAACACTGGTTGATCCATGTGTGGTTTGTGGAAAGAACACACATGCAATGACTCAGTGGGATCCATGTGTGGTTTGTGTAAAGAACACACATGCAATGACCACTGGTCGATACATGTGTGTTTTGTGGAAAGAACACACATGCAATGACACTGGTGGATCCATATGTGGTTTGTGAAAAGAACACACATGCAATGACTCTAGTGCTGGTTTTAGTATAAGAACACACATGTAATGACTCTAGAGGGTCCATATGTGGTTTGTGAAAAGAATACACATGTAATGGCTCTAGTGGATCCATATGTGGTTTGTGGAAAAGAACACACATGCAATGACCACTAGTTGATCCATATGTGGTTTGTGGAAAGAACATTCCTGCAATGACACTTGTTGATCCATGTGTGGTTTGTGGAAAGAACACACAAGCAATGACACTGGTGGATCCATATGTGGTTCGTGAAAAGAACACACATGCAATGACTCTAGTGCTGGTTTACTATAAGAACACACATGCAATGACTCTAGTGGGTCCATATGTGGTTTGTGAAAATAACACACATGCAATGACTCTAGTGGATACATATGTGGTTTGTGGAAAAGAAAACACATGCAATGACCACTGGTTGATCCATAAGTGGTTTGTGGAAAGAACACACATGCAATGACCACTGGTCGATCCATGTGTGTTTTGTGGAAAGAACACACATGCAATGACCACTGGTTGATCCATATGTGGTTTGTGGAAAGAACACACATGCAATGACCACTGGTCGATCCATGTGTGTTTTGTGGAAAGAACACACGTGCAATGACACTGGTGGATCCATATATGGTTTGTGAAAACAACACACATGCAATGACTCTAGTGCTGGTTTTAGTATAAGAACACACATGCAATGACTCTAGTGGGTCCATATGTGGTTTGTGAAAAGAACACACATGCAATGACTCTAGTGGATCCATATGTGGTTTGTGGAAAAGAACACACATCCAATGACCACTGGTTGATCCATATGTGGTTTGTGGAAAGAACACACATGCAATGACACTGGTTGATCCATGTGTGGTTTGTGGAAAGAACACACATGCAATGACTCTAGTGCTGGTTTTATTATAACAACACACATGCAATGACTCTAGTGCTGGTTTTAGTATAAGAACAAACATGCAATGACTCTAGTGGGTCCATATGTGGTTTGTGAAAAGAACACACATGCAATGACTCTAGTGGATGCATATGTGGTTTGTGGAAAGAACACACATGCAATGACACTGGTGGATCCAAATGTGGTTCATGACAGGAACACACATGCAATGACTCTAGTGGATACATATGTGCTTTGTGGAAAGAACACACATTCCATGAACTCTAGTGGATACGTATGTGGTTTGTGGAAAAGAACACACATGCAATGACCACTGGTTGATCCATAAGTGGTTTGTGGAAAGAACACACATGAAGTGAACACTGGTTGATCCATGTGTGGTTTGTGGAAAGAACACACATGCAATGACTCAGTGGGATCCATGTGTGGTTTGTGGAAAGAACACACATGCAATGACCACTGGTCGATCCATGTGTGTTTTGTGGAAAGAACACACGTGCAATGACACTGGTGGATCCATATATGGTTTGTGAAAACAACACACATGCAATGACTCTAGTGCTGGTTTTAGTATAAGAACACACATGCAATGACTCTAGTGGGTCCATATGTGGTTTGTGAAAAGAACACACATGCAATGACTCTAGTGGATCCATATGTGGTTTGTGGAAAAGAACACACATGCAATGACCACTGGTTGATCCATAAGTGGTTTGTGGAAACAACACACATGAAGTGAACACTGGTTGATCCATGTGTGGTTTGTGGAAAAACACACATGCAATGACTCAGGGGGATCCATGTGTGGTTTGTGGAACGAACACACATGCAATGACCACTGGTTGATCCATGTGTGTTTTGTGGAAAGAACACACATGCAATGACACTGGTGGATCCATATGTGGTTTGTGAAAAGAACACACATGCAATGACTCTAGTGCTGGTTTTAGTATAAGAACACACATGCAATGACTCTAGTGGGTCCATATATGGTTTGTGAAAAGAACACACATGCAATGACTCTAGTGGATCCATATGTGGTTTGTGGAAAATAACACTCATGCAATGACTCTAGTGCTGGTTTTAGTATAAGAACACACATGCAATGACTCTAGTGTTGGTTTTAGTATAAGAACAAACATGCAATGACACTAGTTGATACATATGTGGTTTGTGGAAACAACACACATTCAATGACTCTAGTGCTGGTTTTAGTATAAGAACACACATGCAATGACCACTGGTTGATCCATATGTGGTTTGTGGAAAGAACACACATGCAATGACACTGGTTGATCCATAAGTGGTTTGTGGAAAGAACACACATGCAATGACACTGGTGGATCCAAATGTGGTTCATGACAGGAACACACATGCAATGACTCTAGTGGATACATATGTGCTTTGTGGAAAGAACACACATTCCATGAACTCTAGTGGATACGTATGTGGTTTGTGGAAAAGAACACACATGCAATGACCACTGGTTGATCCATAAGTGGTTTGTGGAAAGAACACACATGAAGTGAACACTGGTTGATCCATGTGTGGTTTGTGGAAAGAACACACATGCAATGACTCAGTGGGATCCATGTGTGGTTTGTGGAAAGAACACACATGCAATGACCACTGGTCGATCCATGTGTGTTTTGTGGAAAGAACACACGTGCAATGACACTGGTGGATCCATATATGGTTTGTGAAAACAACACACATGCAATGACTCTAGTGCTGGTTTTAGTATAAGAACACACATGCAATGACTCTAGTGGGTCCATATGTGGTTTGTGAAAAGAACACACATGCAATGACTCTAGTGGATCCATATGTGGTTTGTGGAAAAGAACACACATGCAATGACCACTTGTTGATCCATATGTGGTTTGTGGAAAGAACACACATGCAGTGAATACTGGTTGATCCACGTGTGGTTTGTGGAAAAACACACATGCAATGACTCAGGGGGATCCAGGTGTGGTTTGTGGAAAGAACACACATGCAATGACCACTGGTTGATCCATGTGTGTTTTGTGGAAAGAACACACATGCAATGACACTGGTGGATCCATATGTGGTTTGTGAAAAGAACACACATGCAATGACTCTAGTGCTGGTTTTAGTATAAGAACACACATGCAATGACTCTAGTGGGTCCATATATGGTTTGTGAAAAGAACACACATGCAATGACTCTAGTGGATCCATATGTGGTTTGTGGAAAAGAACACTCATGCAATGACTCTAGTGCTGGTTTTAGTATAAGAACACACATGCAATGACTCTAGTGTTGGTTTTAGTATAAGAACAAACATGCAATGACACTAGTTGATACATATGTGGTTTGTGGAAACAACACACATTCAATGACTCTAGTGCTGGTTTTAGTATAAGAACACACATGCAATGACCACTGGTTGATCCATATGTGGTTTGTGGAAAGAACACACATGCAATGACACTGGTTGATCCATGTGTGGTTTGTGGAAAGAACACACATGCAATGACTCTAGTGCTGGTTTTATTATAACAACACACATGCAATGACTCTAGTGCTGGTTTTAGTATAAGAACAAACATGCAATGACTCTAGTGGGTCCATATGTGGTTTGTGAAAAGAACACACATGCAATGACTCTAGTGGATCCATATGTGGTTTGTGGAAAGAACACACATGCAATGACACTGGTGGATCCAAATGTGGTTCATGACAGGAACACACATGCAATGACTCTAGTGGATACATATGTGCTTTGTGGAAAGAACACACATTCCATGAACTCTAGTGGATACGTATGTGGTTTGTGGAAAAGAACACACATGCAATGACCACTGGTTGATCCATAAGTGGTTTGTGGAAAGAACACACATGAAGTGAACACTGGTTGATCCATGTGTGGTTTGTGGAAAGAACACACATGCAATGACTCAGTGGGATCCATGTGTGGTTTGTGTAAAGAACACACATGCAATGACCACTGGTCGATCCATGTGTGTTTTGTGGAAAGAACACACATGCAATGACACTGGTGGATCCATATGTGGTTTGTGAAAAGAACACACATGCAATGACTCTAGTGCTGGTTTTAGTATAAGAACACACATGCAATGACTCTAGAGGGTCCATATGTGGTTTGTGAAAAGAACACACATGTAATGGCTCTAGTGGATCCATATGTGGTTTGTGGAAAAGAACACACATGCAATGACCACTAGTTGATCCATATGTGGTTTGTGGAAAGAACATTCCTGCAATGACACTGGTTGATCCATGTGTGGTTTGTGGAAAGAACACACAAGCAATGACACTAGTGGATCCATATGTGGTTCGTGAAAAGAACACACATGCAATGACTCTAGTTCTGGTTTACTATAAGAACACACATGCAATGACTCTAGTGGGTCCATATGTGGTTTGTGAAAATAACACACATGCAATGACTCTAGTGGATACATATGTGGTTTGTGGAAAAGAAAACACATCCAATGACCACTGGTTGATCCATAAGTGGTTTGTGGAAAGAACACACATGCAATGACCACTGGTCGATCCATGTGTGTTTTGTGGAAAGAACACACATGCAATGACCACTGGTTGATCCATATGTGGTTTGTGGAAAGAACACACATGCAATGACCACTGGTCGATCCATGTGTGTTTTGTGGAAAGAACACACGTGCAATGACACTGGTGGATCCATATATGGTTTGTGAAAACAACACACATGCAATGACTCTAGTGCTGGTTTTAGTATAAGAACACACATGCAATGACTCTAGTGGGTCCATATGTGGTTTGTTTAAAGAACACACATGCAATGACTCTAGTGGATCCATATGTGGTTTGTGGAAAAGAACACACATGCAATGACCACTTGTTGATCCATATGTGGTTTGTGGAAAGAACACACATGCAGTGAACACTGGTTGATCCACGTGTGGTTTGTGGAAAAACACACATGCAATGACTCAGGGGGATCTAGGTGTGGTTTGTGGAAAGAACACACATGCAATGACCACTGGTCGATCCATGTGTGTTTTGTGGAAAGAACACACATGCAATGACACTGGTGGATCCATATGTGGTTTGTGAAAAGAACACACATGCAATGACTCTAGTGCTGGTTTTAGTATAAGAACACACATGCAATGACTCTAGTGGGTCCATATGTGGTTTTTGAAAAGAACACACATGCAATGACTCTAGTGGATCCATGTGTGGTTTGTGGAAAAGAACGCTCATGCAATGACCACTAGTTGATCCATAAGTGGTTTGTGGAAAGAACACACATGCAATGAAACTGGTGGATCCAAATGTGGTTCATGACAGGAACACACATGCAATGACTCTAGTGGATACATATGTGGTTTGTGGAAAGAACACACATGCCATGAACTCTAGTGGATACATATGTGGTTTGTGGAAAAGAACACACATGCAATGACCACTGGTTGATCCATAAGTGGTTTGTGGAAAGAACACACATGAAGTGAACACTGGTTGATCCATGTGTGGTTTGTGGAAAGCACACACATGCAATGACTCAGGGGGATCCATGTGTGGTTTGTGGAAAGAACACACATGCAATGACCACTGGTCGATCCATGTGTGTTTTGTGGAAAGAACACACATGCAATGACACTGGTGGATCCATATGTGGTTTGTGAAAAGAACACACATGCAATGACTCTAGTGTTGGTTTTAGTATAAGAACACACATGCAATGACTCTAGTGGGTCGATATGTGGTTTGTGAAAAGAACACACATGCAATGACTCTAGTGGATCCATATGTGGTTTGTGGAAAAGAACATACATGCAATGACCACTGGTTGATCCATATGTGGTTTGTGGAAAGAACACACATGCAATAACACTGGTTGATCCATGTGTGGTTTGTGGAAAGAACACACATGCAATGACTCTAGTGCTGGTTTTATTATAACAACACACATGCAATGACTCTAGTGCTGGTTTTAGTATAAGAACAAACTTGCAATGACTCTAGTGGGTCCATATGTGGTTTGTGAAAAGAACACACATGCAATGACTCTAGTGGATCCATATGTGGTTTGTGGAAAGAACACACATGCAATGACACTGGTGGATCCAAATGTGGTTCATGACAGGAACACACATGCAATGACTCTAGTGGATACATATGTGGTTTGTGGAAAGAACACACATGACATGAACTCTAGTGGATACATATATGGTTCGTGGAAAAGAACACACATGCAATGACCACTGGTTGATCCATAAGTGGTTTGTGGAAAGAACACACGTAAAGTCAACACTGGTTGATCCATGTGTGGTTTGTGGAAAGCACACACATGCAATGACTCAGGGGGATCCATGTGTGGTTTGTGGAAAGAACACACATGCAATGACCACTGGTCAATCCATGTGTGTTTTGTGGAAAGAACACACATGCAATGACACTGGTGGATCCATATGTGGTTTGTGAAAAGAACACACATGCAATGACTCTAGTGTTGGTTTTAGTATAAGAACACACATGCAATGACTCTAGTGGTTTGTGAAAAGAACACACATGCAATGACTCTAGTGGATCCCTATGTGGTTTGTGGAAAAGAACACACATGCAATGACCACTGGTTGATCCATATGTGGTTTGTGGAAAGAACACACATGCAATGACACTGGTTGATCCATGTGTGGTTTGTGGAAAGAACACACATGCAATGACTCTAGTGTTGGTTTTATTATAACAACACACATGCAATGACTCTAGTGCTGGTTTTAGTATAAGAACAAACATGCAATGACTCTAGTGGGTCCATATGTGGTTTGTGAAAAGAACACACATGCAATGACTCTAGTGGATCCATATGTGGTTTGTGGAAAGAACACACATGCAATGACACTGGTGGATCCAAATGTGGTTCATGACAGGAACACACATGCAATGACTCTAGTGGATACATATGTGGTTTGTGGAAAGAACACACATGACATGAACTCTAGTGGATACATATATGGTTCGTGGAAAAGAACACACATGCAATGACCACTGGTTGATCCATAAGTGGTTTGTGGAAAGAACACACGTGAAGTGAACACTGGTTGATCCATGTGTGGTTTGTGGAAAGCACACACATGCAATGACTCAGGGGGATCCATGTGTGGTTTGTGGAAAGAACACACATGCAATGACCACTGGTCAATCCATGTGTGTTTTGTGGAAAGAACACATATGCAATGACACTGGTGGATCCATATGTGGTTTGTGAAAAGAACACACATGCAATGACTCTAGTGTTGGTTTTAGTATAAGAACACACATGCAATGACTCTAGTGGGTCGATATGTGGTTTGTGAAAAGAACACACATGCAATGACTCTAGTGGATCCATATGTGGTTTGTGGAAAAGAACACACATGCAATGACCACTGGTTGATCCATATGTGGTTTGTGGAAAGAACACACATGCAATGACACTGGTTGATCCATGTGTGGTTTGTGGAAAGAACACACATGCAATGACTCTAGTGCTGGTTTTATTATAACAACACACATGCAATGACTCTAGTGCTGGTTTTAGTATAAGAACAAACATGCAATGACTCTAGTGGGTCCATATGTGTTTTGTGAAAAGAACACACATGCAATGACTCTAGTGGATCCATATGTGGTTTGTGGAAAGAACACACATGCAATGACACTGGTGGATCCAAATGTGGTTCATGACAGGAACACACATGCAATGACTCTAGTGGATACATATGTGCTTTGTGGAAAGAACACACATTCCATGAACTCTAGTGGATACATATGTGGTTTGTGGAAAAGAACACACATGCAATGACCACTGGTTGATCCATAAGTGGTTTGTGGAAAGAACACACATGAAGTGAACACTGGTTGATCCATGTGTGGTTTGTGGAAAGAACACACATGCAATGACTCAGGGGGATCCATGTGTGGTTTGTGGAAAGAACACACATGCAATGACCACTGGTCGATCCATGTGTGTTTTGTGGAAAGAACACACATGCAATGACACTGGTGGATCCATATGTGGTTTGTGAAAAGAACACACATGCAATGACTCTAGTGCTGGTTTTAGTATAGGAACACACATGCAATGACTCTAGAGGGTCCATATGTGGTTTGTGAAAAGAACACACATGCAATGACTCTAGTGGATCCATATGTGGTTTGTGGAAAAGAACACACATGCAATGACCACTGGTTGATCCATATGTGGTTTGTGGAAAGAACACACATGCAATGACACTGGTTGATCCATGTGTGGTTTGTGGAAAGAACACACATGCAATGACTCTAGTGCTGGTTTTATTATAACAACACACATGCAATGACTCTAGTGCTGGTTTTAGTATAAGAACAAACATGCAATGACTCTAGTGGGTCCATATGTGGTTTGTGAAAAGAACACACATGCAATGACTCTAGTGGATCCATATGTGGTTTGTGGAAAGAACACACATGCAATGACACTGGTGGATCCAAATGTGGTTCATGTGAAAGAACACACATGCAATGACTCTAGTGGATACATATGTGCTTTGTGGAAAGAACACACATTCCATGAACTCTAGTGGATAATGTGTGGTTTGTGGAAAAGAACACACATGCAATGACCACTGGTTGATCCATAAGTGGTTTGTGGAAAGAACACACATGAAGTGAACACTGGTTGATCCATGTGTGGTTTGTGGAAAGAACACACATGCAATGACTCAGTGGGATCCATGTGTGGTTTGTGTAAAGAACACACATGCAATGACCACTGGTCGATCCATGTGTGTTTTGTGGAAAGAACACACATGCAATGACACTGGTGGATCCATATGTGGTTTGTGAAAAGAACACACATGCAATGACTCTAGTGCTGGTTTTAGTATAAGAACACACATGCAATGACTCTAGAGGGTCCATATGTGGTTTGTGAAAAGAACACACATGCAATGGCTCTAGTGGATCCATATGTGGTTTGTGGAAAAGAACACACATGCAATGACCACTAGTTGATCCATATGTGGTTTGTGGAAGGAACATTCCTGCAATGACACTGGTTGATCCATGTGTGGTTTGTGGAAAGAACACACAACCAATGACACTGGTGGATCCATGTGGTTCGTGAAAAGAACACACATGCAATGACTCTAGTGCTGGTTTACTATAAGAACACACATGCAATGACTCTAGTGGGTGCATATGTGGTTTGTGAAAATAACACACATGCAATGACTCTAGTGGATACATATGTGGTTTGTGGAAAAGAAAACACATGCAATGACCACTGTTTGATCCATAAGTGGTTTGTGGAAAGAACACACATGCAATGACCACTGGTCGATCCATGTGTGTTTTGTGGAAAGAACACACATGCAATGACCACTGGTTGATCCATATGTGGTTTGTGGAAAGAACACACGTGCAATGACCACTGGTCGATCCAGGTGTGTTTTGTGGAAAGAACACACGTGCAATGACATTGGTGGATCCATATATGGTTTGTGAAAACAACACACATGCAATGACTCTAGTGCTGGTTTTAGTATAAGAACACACATGCAATGACTCTAGTGGGTCCATATGTGGTTTGTGAAAAGAACACACATGCAATGATTCTAGTGGATCCATATGTGGTTTGTGGAAAAGAACACACATGCAATGACCACTTGTTGATCCATATGTGGTTTGTGGAAAGAACACACATGCAGTGAACAATGGTTGATCCACGTGTGGTTTGTGGAAAAACACACATCATCCAGGTGTGGTTTGTGGAAAGAACACACATGCAATGACCACTAGTCGATCCATGTGTGTTTTGTGGAAAGAACACACATGCAATGACACTGGTGGATCCATATGTGGTTTGTGAAAAGAACACACATGCAATGACTCTAGTGCTGGTTTTAGTATAAGAACACACATGCAATGACTCTAGTGGGTCCATATATGGTTTGTGAAAAGAACACACATGCAATGACTCTAGTGGATCCATATGTGGTTTGTGGAAAAGAAAACTCATGCAATGACCACTGGTTGATCCATAAGTGGTTTGTGGAAAGATCACACATGCAATGACAGTGGTGGATCGAAATGTGGTTGATGACAGGAACACACATGCAATGACTCTAGTGGATTCATATGTGGTTTGTGGAAAGAACACACATGCCATGAACTCTAGTGGATACATATGTGGTTTGTGGAAAAGAACACACATGCAATGACCACTGGTTGATCCATAAGTGGTTTGTGGAAAGAACACACGTGAAGTGAACACTAGTTGATCCATGTGCGGTTTGTGCAAAGCACACACATGCAATGACTCAGGGGGATCCATGTGTGGTTTGTGGAAAGAACACACATGCAATGACCACTGGTCGATCCATGTGTGTTTTGTGGAAAGAACACACATGCAATGACACTGGTGGATCCATATGTGGTTTGTGAAAAGAACACACATGCAATGACTCTAGTGCTGGTTTTAGTATAAGGACACATATGCAAT
Organism: Avena insularis; assembly: GCA_023614405.1. Lineage (NCBI taxonomy): Eukaryota > Viridiplantae > Streptophyta > Magnoliopsida > Poales > Poaceae > Avena > Avena insularis. The sequence continues at coordinate 529,527 of JAJUPC010000221.1, forward strand.
GACTCTAGAGGGTCCATATGTGGTTTGTGAAAAGAACACACATGCAATGGCTCTAGTGGATCCATATGTGGTTTGTGGAAAAGAACACACTTGCAATGACCACTGGTTGATCCATATGTGGTTTGTGGAAAGAACATACCTGCAATGACACTAGTTGATCCATGTATGGTTTGTGGAAAGAACACACATGCAATGACTCTAGTGTTTGTTTTCGTATAAGAACACACATGCAATGACTCTAGTGCTGGTTTTAGTACAAGAACACACATGCAATGACTCTAGTGCTGGTTTTAGTATAAGAACACACATGCAATGACACTGGTTGATCCATATGTGTTTTGTCGAAAGAACACACATGCAATGACTCAGGGGGATCCATGTGTGGTTTGTGGAAAGAACACATATGCAATGACCACTGGTCGATCAATGTGTGGTTTGTGGAAAGAACACACATGCAATGACACTAGTGGATCCATATGTGGTTTGTGAAAAGAACACACATGCAATGACTAGTGCTGGTTTTAGTATAAGAACACACATGCAATGACTCTAGTGGGTCCATGTGTGGTTTGTGAAAAGAACACACATGCAATGACTCTAGTGGATCCATATGTGGTTTGTGTAAAAGAACACACATGCAATGACCACTGGTTGATCCATATGTGGTTTGTGGAAAGAACACACGTGCAATGACAATGGTTGATCGATGTGTGGTTTGTGGAAAGAACACACATGCAATGACTCTAGTGTTGGTTTTAGTATAAGAACACACATGCAATGACTCTAGTGGGTCGATATGTGGTTTGTGAAAAGAACACACATGCAATGACTCTAGTGGATCCATATGTGGTTTGGGGAAAAGAACACACATGCAATGACCACTGGTTGATCCATATGTGGTTTGTGGAAAGAACACACATGCAATGACACTGGTTGATCCATGTGTGGTTTGTGGAAAGAACACACATGCAATGACTCTAGTGCTGGTTTTAGTATAAGAACAAACATGCAATGACTCTAGTGGGTCCATATGTGGTTTGTGAAAAGAACACACATGCAATGACTCTAGTGGATCCATATGTGGTTTGTGGAAAGAACACACATGCAATGACACTGGTGGATCCAAATGTGGTTTTTAACAGGAACACACATGCAATGACTCTAGTGGATACATATGTGCTTTGTGGAAAGAACACACATTCCCTGAACTCTAGTGGATACGTATGTGGTTGGTGGAAAAGAACACACATGCAATGACCACTGGTTGATCCATAAGTGGTTTGTGGAAAGAACACACATGAAGTGAACACTGGTTGATCCATGTGTGGTTTGTGGAAAGAACACACATGCAATGACCACTGGTCGATCCATGTGTGTTTTGTGGAAAGAACACACATGCAATGACACTTGTGGATCCATATGTGGTTTGTGAAAAGAACACACATGCAATGACTCTAGTGCTGGTTTTAGTATAAGAACACACATGCAATGACTCTAGTGGGTCCATATGTGGTTTGTGAAAAGAACACACATGCAATGACTCTAGTGGATCCATATGTGGTTTGTGGAAAAGAACACACATGCAATGACCACTGGTTGATCCATATGTGGTTTGTGGAAAGAACACACATGCAATGACACTGGTTGATCCATGTGTGGTTTGTGGAAAGAACACACATGCAATGACTCTAGTGCTGGTTTTAGTATAAGAACACACATGCAATGACTCTAGTGCTGGTTTTAGTATAAGAACACAAATACAATGACTCTAGTGCCGGTTTTAGTATAAGAACACACATGCAATGACACTGGTTGATCCATATGTGATTTGTGGAAAGAACACACATGCAATGACTCAGGGGGATCCATGTGTGGTTTGTGGAAAGAACACACCTGCAATGACCACTGGTCGATCAATGTGTGGTTTGTGGAAAGAACACACATGCAATGACACTAGTGGATCCATATGTGGTTTGTGAAAAGAACACACATGCAATGACTAGTGCTGGTTTTAGTATAAGAACACACATGCAATGACTCTAGTGGGTCCATATGTGGTTTGTGAAAAGAACACACATGCAATGACTCTAGTGGATCCATATGTGGTTTGTGGAAAAGAACACACATGCAATGACCACTGGTTGATCCATATGTGGTTTGTGGAAAGAACACACATGCAATGACACTGGTTGATCCATGTGTGGTTTGTGGAAAGAACACACATGCAATGACCACTGGTCGATCCATGTGTGTTTTGTGGAAAGAACACACATGCAATGACACTGGTGGATCCATATGTGGTTTGTGAAAAGAACACACATGCAATGACTCTAGTGCTGGTTTTAGTATAAGAACACACATGCAATGAATCTAGTGCTGGTTTTAGTATAAGGAAACACATGCAATGACACTGGTTGATCCATATGTGGTTTGTGTAAAGAACACACATGCAATGACTCAGGGGGTCCATGTGTGGTTTGTGAAAATAACACACATGCAATGACACTGGTTGATCCTTATGTGGTTTGTTGAAAGAACACACATGCAATGACCACTAGTTGATCCATATGTGGTTTGTGGAAAGAACACACATGCAATGACTCTAGTGCTGGTTTTAGTATAAGAACACACATGCAATGACTCTAGTGCTGGTTTTAGTATAATAACACACATCCAATGACTCTAGTGATGGTTTTAGTATAAGAACACACATGCAATGACACTGGTTGATCCATATGTGATTTGTGGAAAGAACACACATGCAATGACTCAGGGGGATCCAGGTGTGGTTTGTGGAAAGAACACACATGTGATGACCACTGGTCAATCCATGTGTGTTTTGTGGAAAGAACACACATGCAATGACACTGGTGGATCCATATGTGGTTTGTGAAAATAACACACATGCAATGACTCTAGTGCTAGGTTTAGTATAAGAACACACATGCAATGACTCTAGTGGGTCCATATATGGTTTGTGAAAAGAACACACATGCAATGACTCTAGTGGATCCATATGTGGTTTGTGGAAAAGAAAACTCATGCAATGACCACTGGTTGATCCATAAGTGGTTTGTGGAAAGATCACACATGCAATGACAGTGGTGGATCGAAATGTGGTTGATGACAGGAACACACATGCAATGACTCTAGTGGATTCATATGTGGTTTGTGGAAAGAACACACATGCCATGAACTCTAGTGGATACATATGTGGTTTGTGGAAAAGAACACACATGCAATGACCACTGGTTGATCCATAAGTGGTTTGTGGAAAGAACACACGTGAAGTGAACACTAGTTGATCCATGTGCGGTTTGTGCAAAGCACACACATGCAATGACTCAGGGGGATCCATGTGTGGTTTGTGGAAAGAACACACATGCAATGACCACTGGTCGATCCATGTGTGTTTTGTGGAAAGAACACACATGCAATGACACTGGTGGATCCATATGTGGTTTGTGAAAAGAACACACATGCAATGACTCTAGTGCTGGTTTTAGTATAAGGACACATATGCAATGACTCTAGAGGGTCCATATGTGGTTTGTGAAAAGAACACACATGCAATGGCTCTAGTGGATCCATATGTGGTTTGTGGAAAAGAACACACTTGCAATGACCACTGGTTGATCCATATGTGGTTTGTGGAAAGAACATACCTGCAATGACACTAGTTGATCCATGTATGGTTTGTGGAAAGAACACACATGCAATGACTCTAGTGTTTGTTTTCGTATAAGAACACACATGCAATGACTCTAGTGCTGGTTTTAGTACAAGAACACACATGCAATGACTCTAGTGCTGGTTTTAGTATAAGAACCAACATGCAATGACACTGGTTGATCCATATGTGTTTTGTCGAAAGAACACACATGCAATGACTCAGGGGGATCCATGTGTGGTTTGTGGAAAGAACACATATGCAATGACCACTGGTCGATCAATGTGTGGTTTGTGGAAAGAACACACATGCAATGACACTAGTGGATCCATATGTGGTTTGTGAAAAGAACACACATGCAATGACTAGTGCTGGTTTTAGTATAAGAACACACATGCAATGACTCTAGTGGGTCCATGTGTGGTTTGTGAAAAGAACACACATGCAATGACTCTAGTGGATCCATATGTGGTTTGTGTAAAAGAACACACATGCAATGACCACTGGTTGATCCATATGTGGTTTGTGGAAAGAACACACGTGCAATGACAATGGTTGATCGATGTGTGGTTTGTGGAAAGAACACACATGCAATGACTCTAGTGTTGGTTTTAGTATAAGAACACACATGCAATGACTCTAGTGGGTCGATATGTGGTTTGTGAAAAGAACACACATGCAATGACTCTAGTGGATCCATATGTGGTTTGGGGAAAAGAACACACATGCAATGACCACTGGTTGATCCATATGTGGTTTGTGGAAAGAACACACATGCAATGACACTGGTTGATCCATGTGTGGTTTGTGGAAAGAACACACATGCAATGACTCTAGTGCTGGTTTTAGTATAAGAACAAACATGCAATGACTCTAGTGGGTCCATATGTGGTTTGTGAAAAGAACACACATGCAATGACTCTAGTGGATCCATATGTGGTTTGTGGAAAGAACACACATGCAATGACACTGGTGGATCCAAATGTGGTTCAGGACAGGAACACACATGCAATGACTCTAGTGGATACATATGTGCTTTGTGGAAAGAACACACATTCCCTGAACTCTAGTGGATACGTATGTGGTTGGTGGAAAAGAACACACATGCAATGACCACTGGTTGATCCATAAGTGGTTTGTGGAAAGAACACACATGAAGTGAACACTGGTTGATCCATGTGTGGTTTGTGGAAAGAACACACATGCAATGACCACTGTCGATCCATGTGTGTTTTGTGGAAAGAACACACATGCAATGACACTTGTGGATCCATATGTGGTTTGTGAAAAGAACACACATGCAATGACTCTAGTGCTGGTTTTAGTATAATAACACACATGCAATGACTCTAGAGGGTCCATATGTGGTTTGTGAAAAGAACACACATGCAATGGCTCTAGTGGATCCATATGTGGTTTGTGGAAAAGAACACACTTGCAATGGCCACTGGTTGATCCATATGTGGTTTGTGGAAAGAACATACGTGCAATGACACTGGTTGATCCATGTGTGGTTTGTGGAAAGAACACACATGCAATGACTCTAGTGCTTGTTTTCGTATAAGAACACACATGCAATGACTCTAGTGCTGGTTTTAGTATAACAACACACATGCAATGACTCTAGTGCTGGTTTTAGTATAGGAACACACATGCAATGACACTGGTTGATCCATATATGATTTGTGGAAAGAACACACATGCAATGACTCAGGGGGATCCATGTGTGGTTTGTGGAAAGAACACATATGCAATGACCACTGGTCGATCAATGTGTGGTTTGTGGAAAGAACACACATGCAATGACACTAGTGGATCCATATCTGGTTTGTGAAAAGAACACACATGCAATGACTAGTGCTGGTTTTAGTATAAGAACACACATGCAATGACTCTAGTGGGTCCATATGTGGTTTGTGAAAGGAACACACATGCAATGACTCTAGTGGATCCATATGTGGTTTGTGGAAAAGAACACACATGCAATGACCACGGGTTGATCCATATGTGGTTTGTGGAAAGAACACACATGCAATGACACTAGTTGATCGATGTGTGGTTTGTGGAAAGAACACACATGCAATGACCACTGGTCGATCCATGTGTGTTTTGTGGAAAGAACACACATGCAATAACACTGGTGGATCCATATGTGGTTTGTGAAAAGAACACACATGCAATGACTCTAGTGTTGGTTTTAGTATAAGAACACACATGCAATGAATCTAGTGCTGGTTTTAGTATAAGGAAACACATGCAATGACACTGGTTGATCCATATGTGGTTTGTGTAAAGAACACACATGCAATGACTCAGGGGGTCCATGTGTGGTTTGTGAAAATAACACACATGCAATGACACTGGTTGATCCTTATGTGGTTTGTTGAAAGAACACACATGCAATGACCACTAGTTGATCCATATGTGGTTTGTGGAAAGAACACACATGCAATGACTCTAGTGCTGGTTTTAGTATAAGAACACACATGCAATGACTCTAGTGCTGGTTTTAGTATAATAACACACATCCAATGACTCTAGTGATGGTTTTAGTATAAGAACACACATGCAATGACACTGGTTGATCCATATGTGATTTGTGGAAAGAACACACATGCAATGACTCAGGGGGATCCAGGTGTGGTTTGTGGAAAGAACACACATGCAATGACCACTGGTCGATCCATGTGTGTTTTGTGGAAAGAACACACATGCAATGACACTGGTGGATCCATATGTGGTTTGTGAAAAGAACACACATGCAATGACTCTAGTGCTGGGTTTAGTATAAGAACACACATGCAATGACTCTAGTGGGTCCATATGTGGTTTGTGAAAAGAACACACATGCAATGACTCTAGTGGATCCATGTGTGGTTTGTGGAAAAGAACGCTCATGCAATGACCACTGGTTGATCCATAAGTGGTTTGTGGAAAGAACACACATGCAATGAAACTGGTGGATCCAAATGTGGTTCATGACAGGAACACACATGCAATGACTCTAGTGGATACATATGTGGTTTGTGGAAAGAACACACATGCCATGAACTCTAGTGGATACATATGTGGTTTGTGGAAAAGAACACACATGCAATGACCACTGGTTGATCCATAAGTGGTTTGTGGAAAGAACACACATGAAGTGAACACTGGTTGATCCATGTGTGGTTTGTGGAAAGCACACACATGCAATGACTCAGGGGGATCCATGTGTGGTTTGTGGAAAGAACACACATGCAATGACCACTGGTCGATCCATGTGTGTTTTGTGGAAAGAACACACATGCAATGACACTGGTGGATCCATATGTGGTTTGTGAAAAGAACACACATGCAATGAATCTAGTGGATCCATATGTGGTTTGCAGAAAAGAACACACATGCAATGACCACTGGTTGATCCATATGTGGTTTGTGGAAAGAACACACATGCAATGAGACGGGTTGATCCATGTGTGGTTTGTGGAAAGAACACACATGCAATGACTCTAGTGTTGGTTTTAGTATAAGAACACACATGCAATGACTCTAGTGCTGGTTTTAGTATAAGAACACACATGCAATGACACTGGTTGATCCATATGTGGTTTGTGGAAAGAACACACATGCAATGACTCTGGGGGATCCATGTGTGGTTTGTGGAAAGAACACACATGCAATGACACTGGTTGATCCATATGTGGTTTGTGGAAAGAACACACATGCAATGACTCGGGGGGATCCATGTGTGGTTTGTGGAAAGAACACACATGCAATGACCACTGGTCGATCCATGTCTGGTTTGTGGAAAGAACACACATGCAATGACTCTGGTGGATCCATATGTGGTTTGTGAAAAGAACACACATGCAATGACTCTAGTGCTGGTTTTAGTATAAGAACACATATGTAATGATTCTAGTGGGTCCATATGTGGTTTGTGAAAAGAACACACATGCAATGACTCTAGTGGATCCATATGTGGTTTGTGGAAAAGAACACACATGCAATGACCTTTGGCTGATACATATGTGGTTTGTGGAAAGAACACACATGCAATGACACTGGTTGATCCATGTGTCGTTTGAGGAAAGAACACACATGCAATGAATCTAGTGCGGGTTTTAGTATAAGAACACACATGCAATGAAACTGGTTGATCCATATGTGGTTTGTGGAAAGAACACACATGCAATGACACTGGTTGATCCATATGTGGTTTGTCGAAAGAACACAGATGCAATGACTCAGGGGGATCCATGCGTGGTTTGTGGAAAGAACACACATGCAATGACCACTGGTCGATCAATGTGTGCTTTGTGGAAAGAACACACATGCAATTACACTGGTGGATCCATATGTGGTTTGTGAAAAGAACACACATGCAATGATTCTAGTGGATCCATATGTGGTTTGTGGAAAGAACACACATGTAATGACACTCGTTGATCCATATGTGGTTTGTGGAAACAACACACATGCAATGGCTTAGGGGGATCCATGTGTGGTTTGTGGAAAGAACACACATGCAATGACACTGGTTGATCCATATGTGGTTTGTGGAAAGAACACACATGCAATGACTTAGGGGGATCCATTATGGAATGAACACACATGCAATGACCACTAGTCGATCCATGTGTGGTTTGTGGAAAGAACACAGATGCAATGACACTGGTGGATCCATATGTGGTTTGTGAAAAGAACACACATGCAATGATTCTAGTGCTGGTTTTTGTATAAGAACACACATGCAATGATTCTAGTGGGTCGATATGTGGTTTGTGAAAAGAACACACATGCAATGACTCTAGTGGGTCCATATGTGGGTTGTGAAAAGAACACACATGCAATGACTCTAGTGGATCCATATGTGGTTTGTGGAAAAGAACACACATGCAATGACCACTGGTTGATCCATAAGTGGTTTGTGGAAACAACACACATGCAATGACACTAGTGGATCCAAATGTGGTTCATGACAGGAACACACATGCAATGACTCTAGTGGATACATATGTGGTTTGTGGAAAGAATACACATGCAATCAACTCTAGTGGATACATATGTGGTTTGTGGAAAAGAACACTCATGCAATGACCACTGGTTGATCCATAAGTGGTTTGTGGAAAGAACACACATGCAGTGAACACTGGTTGAATCATGTGTGGTTTGTGGAAAGAACACACATGCAATGACTCAGGGGGATCCATGTGTGGTTTGTGGAAAGAACACACATTCAATGACCACTGGTCGATCCATGTGTGGTTTGTGGAAAGAACACACATGCAATGACACTGGTGGATCCATATGTGGTTTGTGAAAAGAACAAACATGCAATGACTCTAGTGATGGTTTTAGTATAAGAACACACATGCAATGATTCTAGTGGGTCGATATGTGGTTTGTGAAAAGAAAACTCATGCAATGATTCTAGTGGATACATATGTGGTTTGTGGAAAGAAAACACATGCAATGATACTGGTTGATGCATATGTGGTTTGCGGAAAGAACACACATGCAATGACTTAGGGGGATCCATGTGTGGTTTGTGGAAAGAACACACATGCAATAACACTAGTTGATCCATATGTGGTTTGTGGAAAGCACACACATGCAATGACTCAGGGGGATCCATGTGTGGTTTGTGGAAAGAACACAGATGCAATGACCACTGGTCGATCCATGTGTGTTTTGTGGAAAGAACACACATGCAATGACCACTGGTCGATCCATGTGTGGTTTGTGGAAAGAACAGACATGCAATGACACTGGTGGATCCATATGTGGTTTGTGAAAGGAACACACATGCAATGACTCTAGTGCTGGTTTTAGTATAAGAACAAACATGCAATGACTCTAGTGGGTCGATGTGTGGTTTGTGAAAAGAACACACATGCAATGTCTCTAGTGGATCCATATGTGGTTTGTGGAAAAGAACACACATGCAATGACCATTGGTTGATCCATATGTGGTCTGTGGAAAGAACACACATGCAATGACAATGGTTGATCCATGTGTGGTTTGTGGAAAGAACACGAATGCAATGACTCTAGTGCTGGTTTTAGTATAAGAACACACATGCAATGACTCTAGTGCTGGTTTTAGTATAAGAACAAACATGCAATGACTCTACTGGGTCCATATGTGGTTTGTGAAAAGAACACACATGCAATGACTCTAATGGATCCATATGTGGTTTGTGGTAAAGAACACACATGCAATGACCACTGGTTGATCCATGTGTGGTTTGTGGAAAGAACACACATGCAATGACACTGGTGGATCCAAATGTGCTTCACGACAGGAACACACATGCAATGACTCTAGTGGATACATATGTGGTTTGTGGAAAGAACACACATGCCATGAACTCTAGTGGATACATATGTGGTTTGTGGAAAAGAACACACATGCAATGACCACTGGTTGATCCATATGTGGTTTGTGGAAACAACACACATGCAATGACTTAGGGGGATCCATGTGTGGTTTGTGGAAAGAACACACATGCAATGACACTGGTTGATCCATATGTGGTTTGTGGAAAGAACACACATGCAATGACTCAGGGGGATCCATGTGTGGTTTATGGAAAGAACACACATGCAATGACCACTAGTCGATCCATGTGTGGTTTGTGGAAAGAACACACATGCAATGACACTGGTGGATCCATATGTGGTTTGTGAAAAGAACACACATGCAATGACTCTAGTGCTGGTTTTAGTATAAGAACACACATGCAATGATTCTAGTGGGTCGATATGTGGTTTGTGAAAAGAACACACATGCAATGATTCTAGTGGATACATATGTGGTTTATGGAAAGAACACACATGCAATGACACTGGTTGATCCATATGTGGTTTGCGGAAAGAACACACATGCAATGACTTAGGGGGATCCATGTGTGGTTTGTGGAAAGAACACACATGCAATAACACTAGTTGATCCATATGTGGTTTGTGGAAAGCACACACATGCAATGACTCAGGGGGATCCATGTGTGGTTTGTGGAAAGAAGACAGATGCAATGACCACTGGTCGATCCATGTGTGTTTTGTCGAAAGAACACACATGCAATGACACTAGTGGATCCATATGTGGTTTGTGAAAAGAACACACATGCAATGATTCTAGTGGATCCATATGTGGTTTGTGGAAAGAACACACATGCAATGACACTGGTTGATCCATATGTGGTTTGTGGAAACAACACACATGCAATGACTTAGGGGGATCCATGTGTGGTTTGTGGAAAGAACACAGATGCAATGAAACTAGTTGATCCATATGTGGTTTGTGGAAAGAAAACACATGCAATGACTCAGGGGGATCCATGTGTGGTTAATGGAAAAAACACACATGCAATGACCACTAGTCGATCCATGTGTGGTTTGTGTAAAGAACACACATGCAATGACACTGGTGGATCCATATGTGGTTTGTGAAAAGAACACACATGCAATGACTCTAGTGCTGGTTTTAGTACAATAACAAACATGCAATGATTATAGTGGGTCGATATGTGGTTTGTGAAAAGAACACACATGCAATGATTCTAGTGGATACGTATGTGGTTTGTGGAAAGAAAACACATGCAATGACACTGGTTGATGCATATGTGGTTTGCGGAAAGAACACACATGCAATGACTTAGGTGGATCCATGTGTGGTTTGTGGAAAGAACACACATGCAATAACACTGGTTGATCCTTATGTGGTTTGTGGAAAGCACACACATGCAATGACTCAGGGGGATCCATGTGTGGTTTGTGGAAAGAACACAGATGCAATGACCACTAGTTGATCCATGTGTGTTTTGTGGAAAGAACACACATGCAATGACACTAGTGAATCCATGTGTGGTTTGTGGAAAGAACACACATGCAATGACCACTGGTCGATCCATGTGTGGTTTGTGGAAAGAACACACATGCAATGACACTGGTGGATCCATATGTGGTTTGTGAAAAGAACACACATGCAATGACTCTAGTGCTGGTTTTAGTATAAGAACAAACATGCAATGACTCTAGTGGGTCGATATGTGGTTTGTGAAAAGAACACACATGCAATGTCTCTAGTGGATCCATATGTGGTTTGTGGAAAAGAACACACATGCAATGACACTGGTGGATCCATATGTGGTTTGTGAAAAGAACACACATGCAATGACTCTAGTGCTGGTTTTAGTATAAGAACAAACATGCAATGACTCTAGTGGGTCGATATGTGGTTTGTGAAAAGAACACACATGCAATGTCTCTAGTTGATCCATATGTGGTTTGTGGAAAATAACACACATGCAATGACCACTGGTTGATCCATAAGTGGTTTGTGGAAAGAACACACATGAAGTGAACACACATGCAATGACTCTAGTGCTGGTTTTAGTATAAGAACAAACATGCAATGACTCTAGTGGGTCCATATGTGGTTTGTGAAAAGAACACACATGTAATGACTCTAGTGGATCCATATGTGGTTTGTGGAAAAGAACACACATGCAATGACCACTGGTTGATCCATGTGTGGTTTGTGGAAAGAACACACATGCAATGACACTGGTGGATCCAAATGTGGTTCATGACAGGAACACACATGCAATGACTCTAGTGGATATATATGTGGTTTGTGGAAAGAACACACATGCCATGAATTCTAGTGGATACATATGTGGTTTGTGGAAAAGAACACACATGCAATGACCACTGGTTGATCCATAAGTGGTTTTGTGGAAAGAACACACATGAAGTGAACACTGGTTGATCCATGTGTGGATTGTGGAAAGAACACACATGCAATGACTTAGGGGGATACATGTGTGGTTTGTGGAAAGAACACACATGAAATGACCACTGGTCGATCCATGTGTGTTTCGTGGAAAGAACACACATGCAATGACACTGGTGGATCCATATGTGGTTTGTGAAAAGAACACACATGCAATGACTCTAGTGTTGGTTTTAGTACAAGAGCACACATGCAATGACTCTAGTGGGTCCATATGTGGTTTGTGAAAATAACACACATCCAATGACTCTAGTGGATCCATATGTGGTTTGTGGAAAACAACACACACGCAATGACCACTGGTTGATCCATATGTGGTTTGTCGAAAGAACATACATGCAATGACTCTAGTGCTGGTTTTAGTATAAGAACACACATGCAATGACTCTAGTGCTGGTTTTAGTATAAGAACACACATCCAATGACACTAGTGCTGGTTTTAGTATAAGAACACACATGCAATGACACTGGTTGATCCATATGTGATTTGTGGAAAGAACACACATGCAATGACTCAGGGGGATCCAGGTGTGGTTTGTGGAAATAACACACATGCAATGACCACTGGTCGATCCATGTGTGTTTTGTGGAAAGAACACACATGCAATGACACTGGTCGATCCATATGTGGTTTGTGAAAAGAACACACATGCAATGACACTAGTGCTGGTTTTAGTATAAGAACACACATACAATGACTCTAGTGGGTCCATATGTGGTTTGTGAAAAGAACACACATGCAATGACTCTAGTTGATCCATGTGTGGTTTGTGGAAAAGAACGCTCATGCAATGACCACTGGTTGATCCATATGTGGTTTGTGGAAAGAACACACATGCAATGACACTGGTTGATCCATGTGTGGTTTGTGGAAAGAACACACATGCAATGACTCTAGTGTTGGTTTTAGTATAAGAACACACATGCAATGACTCTAGTTCTGGTTTTAGTATAAGAACACACATGAAATGACACTGGTTGATCCATACGTGGTTTGTGGAAAGAACACACATGCAATGACTCAGGGGGTCCATGTGTGGTTTGTTGAAAGAACACACATGCAATGACACTAGTTGATCCATATGGGGTTTGTGGAAAGAACACACATGCAATGACTCGGGGGGATCCATGTATGGTTTGTGGAAAGAACACACATGCAATGACCACTGGTCGATCCATGTGTGGCTTGTGGAAAGAACACACATGCAATGACACTGGTGGATCCATATGTGGTTTGTGAAAAGAACACACATGCAATGACTCTAGTGCTGGTTTTAGTATAAGAACACACATGCAATGATTCTAGTGGGTCGATATGTGGTTTGTGAAAAGAACACACATGCAATGATTCTAGTGGATACATATGTGGTTTGTGGAAAGAACACACATGCAATGACACTGGTTGATCCATATGTGGTTTGCGGAAAGAACACACATGCAATGACTTAGGGGGATCCATGTGTGGTTTGTGGAAAGAACACACATGCAATAACACTAGTTGATCCATATGTGGTTTGTGGAAAGCACACACATGCAATGACTCAGGGGGATCCATGTGTGGTTTGTGGAAAGAACACAGATGCAATGACCATTGGTCGATCCATGTGTGTTTTGTGGAAAGAACACACATGCAATGACACTAGTGGATCCATGTGTGGTTTGTGGAAAGAACACACATGCAATGACCACTGGTCGATCCATGTGTGGTTTGTGGAAAGAACAGACATGCAATGACGCTGGTGGATCCATATGTGGTTTGTGAAAAGAACACACATGCAATGACTCTAGTGCTGGTTTTAGTATAAGAACAAACATGCAATGACTCTAGTGGGTCGATATGTGGTTTGTGAAAAGAACACACATGCAATGTCTCTAGTGGATCCATATGTGGTTTGTGGAAAAGAACACACATGCAATGACCACTGGTTGATCCATATGTGGTTTGTGGAAAGAACACACATGCAATGACACTGGTTGATCCATGTGTGGTTTGTGGAAAGAACACAAATGCAATGACTCTAGTGCTGGTTTTAGTATAAGAACACACATGCAATGACTCTAGTGCTGGTTTTAGTATAAGAACAAACATGCAATGACTCTAGTGGGTCCATATGTGGTTTGTGAAAAGAACAGACATGCAATGACTCTAGTGGATCCTTATGTGGTTTGTGGAAAAGAACACACATGCAATGACCACTGGTTGATCCTTGTGTGGTTTGTGGAAAGAACACACATGCAATGACACTGGTGGATCCAAATGTGGTTCATGACAGGAACACACATGCAATGAATCTAGTGGATACATATGTGGATGTGGAAAGAACACACATGCCATGAACTATAGTGGATACATATGTGGTTTGTGGAAAAGAACACACATGCAATGTCCACTGGTTGATCCATAAGTAGTTTGTGGAAAGAACACACATGAAGTGAACACTGGTTGATCCATGTGTGGTTTGTGGAAAGAACACACATGCAATGACTCAGGGGGATCCATGTGTGGTTTGTGGAAAGAACACACATGCAATGACCACTGGTTGATCCATGTGTGTTCCGTGGAAAGAACACACATGCAATAACACTGGTGGATCCATAAGTGGTTTGTGGAAAGAACACACATGAAGTGAACACTGGTTGATCCATGTGTGGTTTGTGGAAAGAACACACATGCAATGACTTAGGAGGATACATGTGTGGTTTGTGGAAAGAACACACATGCAATGACCACTGGTCGATCCATGTGTGTTTCGTGTAAAGAACACACATGCAATGACACTGGTGGATCCATATGTGGTTTGTGAAAAGAACACACATGCAATGACTCTAGTGTTGGTTTTAGTACAAGAGCACACATACATGCAAATGTATCTATAATTTTGATGTTCCATGCTTGGTTTTATCCACTTTCTTGTGTTTTGTTCCAACTTTGGAGTACTTTTCATATGATTTCTTGGACTAACCTATTAACAAGAGCCAGCCCGCCTGCTTTTCGCTGTTTTTGGTTCCGGAAAGTCAGAAAATGAATATTCTCGAATTGACGGACAAAAGACAAAGTGCCTATTTTGGAAGGGATCAAGTGCGAATCACGAGATGGAGAAGGGCCAAGGAGCCACACCACCTGGGCCGGGGCCCACGCCAGGGTGGTGTGGCCATCCGCACCCCTCGGCTTCTCCTTCCGCCTATATATTGCCCTCGAGGCGAAAAAAACCCTAAGGGCTGATCCACAAAGAGTCTATAGCCGTCAGCCATCTCCATCCCTAGATCGGGAGGATCTGAAGATCTTCCGACACCGGGAGAGGGAATTCACCGAGGCCTTCTTCATCACCATGCAAGCCTCCTGGTGATGCGTGAGTAGTTCATCCTGGGACTACGGATCCATGTAGTAGCTAGATGGCTGGTTTCTCCTCCTTTGTGCTTTAGATCTTGTGAGCTGCTCATGATCAAGATCATCTATTTGTAATTCATACATGTTGTGTTTGCGGGGATCCGATGGATATTGATATGCTATTTCAGATTGATTATTGATTCTATCATGTCTTTGTTATTTGTGATATTGCATGCTTTCCGTTGTTAGTAGCTATCTTGGCCAAGTAGATGCTAGCAACTCCAAGAGTTAGTATTTATGATCGATAGTGGGTTCATGCCTCCGTAACTGGGAAGTGACAGAAATCTCTAAGGTACTAGATGTGTTGTTGCTTAGGGAGAAAACAACAATCCTTTGTTCATAGAACAATCGTATTGTTTACTTTACACACAATTCAGAAGCAATAATCTGTTTGCAACTTAATAATCGGAGGGGTTCGGATGATAACCTCAAGGTGGATTATTAGTCATAGATGCGCTTGGATGGCGTCTATTATGTTGTAATGCCCAATCAAGTCTCAAAGGAGTCAAGATGATTAGTATATGCATGTATTGTTTTCTCGGTGTTTGTCAATTGCCCCACTGTAATTTGTTCACCCAGCATGTTATCTATCTAAGGAGAGCCACCTCTAGTGAACTATGGATCCCGGTCCTTTTCTTTACATACAATCTACAATCTTTTACTGCTTTGTGTTTACTTTTTGCAAACTTTTACTTCTTTCCATTCGATACGTTTAATCCTTTGTTTTATGCAAAACACGGTGAGATTGACAACCTCATAGCAAGTTGGGGACAAAGTTATGTGGTTGTGTTGTGCAGGTGTCCACGTTGCTAATAGCACCAGTAGTGCGCCCTACCAAAGCTCAGCTAGTAACACCTTTGGGGTGTTTCCTTGCTCCTACTGGTTCGATTAAACCTTGGTTTCATAACTGAGGGAAACTTGCTGCTGTGCTCATCATACCATCCTCTTGGGGTTCCCAACGAGCTCTACATCAACCACGAGCCATCAACACATTTTCTAGGCACCGTGCATTGAGCCATCAAGCGATTTTCTGGCGCCGTTGCCGGGGAACGAAGAAGAAGAAACTCCCACTTCAACTACACGCCAGCAAAGATTTTCGGGCGCCGTTGCCGGGGAGTCAAGGACATCTTCACAAGGGGAGTCCCTCATAACCAATCTCTTTACTTTGTTGTTTTTGCTTTGCTTAGTTTTCTTTTTGCTTTGTTTGCTTGTTTTTTGTGGCATCCTGCTAAAACCACAACTAGAAAATCGCTGTGTTTTTGTGCATTGCATCATTATGACCGCATGCTCATGTCATCATGCCACATTGCATTTGAGCATTGTCATCATCATGCATGGTTTTGTTTAAAACTATTTTCGAAAAGTGTAGTTTTTGTTTTCTAAATATCCCCCGTCTTTATTCAAATACAAACACCGGTCTTCCGGATTATTTTATTTCGTCTAAAAGTGGTTTACAAAAGCCCCGTTTAAATAAATAAAAATTTCAAGTTGTCCAGTCTGGAAAGCCCAGCCGCCACCTCCAAATAAAATCCTAGCCTAACCAAACCCTATCTAGTTCCTCCCTAACCCTAATCCCCACACCTACCCCTCCTTTTCCCGCCTCCCATCGCCATCCACCATCTGCCAACAGCTCCACCGGTCCCACCTCCCATCTCCCGCCAGCCTCCCTGGCCCCGCACGCCACCCCAACACGCACGCCACCTCACCTGATCCACTCCCAGGCCTCCACCTCATCCTCCCGATCGCCACCTGCCCACTCCTGTCACCTGGCCCCACCACCTGGTCCAATCCCGAGCCGTGCCCACCAACCCCCACAGCGCCGCATCGCTCGCCCTGCCCTCCACGATCCAATCCCCACCTACCCGCTGGCGGTATTCTCCTCCCCTGCAAGCCCCTGCTCCGGCCCGTAGCCGCTCGCCGCCAGGGACACAAGGCCCTCTCCGGCCTCCTTCCTTGTCCGCCTCCTCAAGCTTCCATCATTGCGCCCTCTCCGCAGCCTCGGCCTCTCCCCTCGGGCTGGCCACCCTCCTGCACCGCCGCCGCCTTTTCCTCCCCGAGCCAAGCTCGACCCTCCCGTCGCAGTCGACCTCGCCCCTTGTTGTCGGCAACAAGCCCTGTCCTGGCGCCTTCCCTCTCAGCCATATGCTTCCCCGGCACCGCCCCTTCGACCACGGGCCTGCGTGCGCCCTGCCGCCTCGAGATGAGCCAGGCGCCGCCACCTTCGACCATTCTCCAACCTGGGTCCCCTTCCGCATGGGCTCCTGCAGATGCACAAACCAAGGTCGCCATTGTGCTTCTCACCTGTGTTCCAGCACACTCAAGCACATGCAGCCTCGTAGCCAGCTGACATCTCGTGGCCTCGGCTCCAGGTCCTCTGGTTGATTATAGCTTTGTCGACATAATAGGGAGAGCCAGTGAGGGGACTGTTGGTGTTGGTGGATAGTTCGGTGATGTGGTACTGCAATGTTGGGAAAATGGCGTATGTGAAGACAACCTGCAACTCGAAGACGCAGGCACCGATTCAAGTTCGACACGACACCACTCGAAGGTCATGGAACGCCAAGTACGCCGAGAACCCGGACGCCAAGGTCGCCGACACAGAACACCGAGTTCTCCATCTTGGACGACAAGACCGTCGACATGGAGCTCAAGACCGATCCGAACACCGAGAACTGCTCCCGGACCCGAAGACACCGAGTACGCCGACATGAGTCTGAAGCCCGACACCGAACCCCTAGCTCCCGCCGAGGCCGTTTCCCGTCGAACCCAGAGACCGAAGTCGGACCGTCGGAATCCAAGATCTTCCGAACCCAGATGTGTGCCCCTAAGCCCCTATCTTTTTATAATATGACATTATCAATTGTCGCATATTAAATTGTTCATGCATGTATACCATTGTGGTTTGGGGGCACTATGCCGATTCACTCATAATTAAATATGGAGCGCATATGCGGGCTATACTTGTATTATACCACCTCCATTTAAATTCGAGTAGCGAACCGATGCCATGTTTTGCCTTGTTAAGACAACATTTAAATTGCGGGGTAGCTAAACAACTCGAACCATCTAATTAATTGTCGGGGCCCCGATTCCGCTTAATATTGCCTAGTTGCATCACATCTTTGCCATGCCATGCATCATATCATAGCATGCCGGATCTTCTGCCGTAGTATTAAATATTGCATCCGGTGTTTCTTCTAGTGTTTGCTTCTTCGCGGATTAGGCCGATAGTTTATGCGAGTGTCAACAAGTTCTCCGGATATGAACCGTCGATAGTGTTTCCCAGGCGAGCATCTCTCCCCCTTCTACCTATTTTGCATATATAGTCTTTATTTCCTCGTTATTCTATGGCTATCCGTTGATGCTTTAGTTTTCCGTACACCGTTATATCCCGTGCAGCCTCTATATTGCCTTGGACACCTCCTATTACCTATGTTTGGTAGATAGCTGGCCTTGCGAGGCGTAGTAGCTTGCTCAGGTGCGATCTCGTGTTCTCAAGTACCATAGTTGTTGGAATGCTGCCAGATGTTTATGGTGGAGATGATCATGACCTTAAGTACTACTATTAAATTGCTAGATATAACTAATGCGAGGCATCGTGGCAATAGATGTTATTTGGTTCTTAAAGCTCACTTGTGTCCCGTAGGGACCCCGAGTACTTGATACTGCCTTGACTATTCGCACTATCCACATCCGGGAGGCCTTATTGACACAGGCGAGCTTGATTCATTTCTATTTCTTGGGGCCACAAAGTAGTTTGGGGCTTTATTACTATCTTGTCGATGCCATGATTTATCGCTTTATTTAAGATTGTGCATGGAGCACTTGTACTATTTAGGAATAGTGTTTTGGGTATCGACAAGCCCCCACATTTTCGGGTTCCTAGTCGTTTATATAGCCATTCAAACCTTGGGTCCGTCTGAGCCGCCAACTTCGCTATGGGTAGCTTAATGGGTGGCCTTGAAATATTTATGAATCTTGTGATTGCTTTGTCGTGAAAGCCTCATTGGTTTTGAGTTGGTTTTTTCCAAGGTTGATCGAGTGTGTGTTATTTGTGTACCCTACTGGTAAAAACTTTCAAAGCCGCGGTTCTGCGGTTATGGATGACTTGGAGCACAATATTCGATCATGATACATAACTAAAGTAGTGCTATAAATTTGACTTAATATGTGACTAGTAATTCAGCTTCACTACAATGGAATGGATTATAAAAATGCCAACAAGCTGGTGGATCTGTGGTGATCTGTGTCATACTATACCCCTAGTAAGTATTGCAACTCAATGGAATGTGATAAAAGTGCCAACAATCTGGGTTTTGAGATTCCTCAGACAATCATATCGACTAGTAAATGTTCCAACTACTACGGAATGGTGATTAAAACTGCCACTACTTATGCTATCGGAGGACTCATGCTATCTCGACTAGTAAATGTTGCAACTATAATGGAATGAGTAAAACTGCCAAGTGTGAGTTCCTTGGTCCGACTTCCTCGTTTGGTCTCAAGGGGAAATACCGGGATGGGTATGTCGTGTTAGTATCGGTGGATCCGAATAGGTCTTTCTTACCTCTCTAATAGCCGCCGGTACGAGTCTCTATAGGTTGTCTAGTGTATTGCTGCTGCCACTTGATCCACCATACCTATGTGGCGAGGACCGCCGAATTCTAGGGCCTCGATCGGCGCTCCTCTTTTCCTTTGCCCTTTGTCGGCACCTTTTGTTTTAGCAGGTTTGAGATCGGCGTTGTTAGCAGGTTACCCTTCCGGCTTGGCACAGGCAGGGTTATGGACACCATTGGATATTCTTGAGGCTCTCACATTTGCATCTTGTCCCTAGTCGGATGCTGTAACGTTTTCAAGGTGATTTGGATCTTTGTATTGTATATCTATATTCTTGACTCGTTGAGTCGCTGTTGTATATATATATGTTCTGTGGGTCCCATCGAGGACTGTTGTGTAATGGTATTACTTCGTTTTCCACCCGCACAAAAGTGCTTGGTGGGCGTCCTTGAATCGTTTCTATGCGGGTTTGGCGGAAAGGGCTAAAACTTGCATAGGGTCAATTCGAGGGTGGTACAACACTACTTCGTGGATCTCGTAAGATTTCCTCCTTCTTAGGAATCTGAGAACAAAAGACCCGGATGCACTTCGCTTATAGAGCTTACCACTAATTATAGTATAGGCTTTTGCTCGTCGGACGATCTGTCATTTCGGCGGTAATTTTCCATCTATCAAGAAATTAAGATAGGGTTGAGTCCAGCTGGGAATCACAGCGAACTGCTACTAAAGGTGAGTCGGTTGGTGGATATTCCTCATCTACTCCTTTTATAGAGGAACTTTGAGGTGCTCTAAAAAGCGCCATTCGGGACCTTTTTTCCAGAGCCTATTCGAGATAGTGCATCTGCTTCCTCATTTTATGTTCGAGGATGTGTTGAACTTCAAACCCTTCAAGCGATTTAGATAATTCATCCGACTCTATATGTTGCCATGTGTTTATTTGCCTTACAGATATCCGACACTTGTTGAGCAACAAGATCCGAATCTCCATAACACATTAATCGCTTGGATGCCTATGTCCTTAGCAATTCAGATTCCATGCAGTAGTGTTTCATATTCGCAATGTTATTCATCGCGTGAAGTATATCTCGCAATACATAAAAAGTTTATCACCTTGGGGTGACTTGAGCAACTATAATGGAATGAATAAAACCGCCAACTATGTGAGTTCCTTGGTCCGACTTCCTCGTTTGGTCTCGAGGGGAAATACCGGATGGGTATGTTTGGTGTTAGCTTCTGTAGGATCCGAATAGGTCTTTCTTACCTCTCTAATAGCCGCTGGTACCGAGTCTCTATAGGTTGTCTAGTGCGCTGCCACTTGATCCACCATACTGTGTGGCGAGACCGCGAATTCTAGACTCGCCATGTCGCCTCGATCTTGGCGCTCCTCTTTTTCCTTTGCCCTTTGTGGCACCTTTTGTTTTAGCGAGTTTGAGATCGGCGTTGTTAGCGAGGTTACCCTTCCGGCTTGGCACAGGCAGGTTATGGACACCATTGGATATTCTTGGGGCTCTTAGCCCCATTTGCATCTTGTCCCTAGTCGGATGTCAGAACGTTTTCAAGGTGATTTGAATCTTTGTATTGTATATTCATATTCTTGACTCGTTGAGTCGCCATTGTATATATATATATATCTGCTGTGGGTCCCATCGAGGATGTTGTGTAATGGTATTATTGCTTTCCACCCGCACGAAAGTGCTCGTGGGCGATCCTTGAATCGTTTCTATGGGTTTGGCGGAAAGGGCTAAAACTAGCATAGGGTCAATTCGAGGGTGTTACAACACTCGCCTTCGTGGATCTCTCGTAAGATTTCCACTCCTTCTTCTGGAGATACAGAACACTGAAAGACCCCAGATGCACTTCGCTTATAGAGCTTACCACTAATTATAGTATAGGCTTTTTGCTCGTCGGACGATCTGTCGGCTCGAGCTTAATTTTCCATCTATCAAGAAATTAAGATAGGGTTGAGTCCAACTGGGAATCACAACCAAGACTGCTACTAAAGGTGAGTCGGATTTGGTCGGATATTCCTCATCTACTCCTTTTATAGAGGGAACTTTGAGGTGCTCTAAAAAAGCGCCATTCGGGACCTTTTCCCAAGTAGCCTATTCGAGATAGTGCATCTGCTTCCTCATTTTATGTTCGAGGGATGTGTTGAACTTCAAACCCTTCAAACGATTTAGATAATTCATCCACGACAGCTCTATATGCTGCCATGTGTTTATTTGCCTTACAGATATCCGACACTTGTTGAGCAACAAGATTCGAATCTCCATAACACATTAATTGATGCCATGTCCTTAGCAATTCGGATTCCATGCAGTAGTGCTTCATATTCGGCAATGTTATTCATCATCGTGAAGTGTATCTGCAATACATAAAAAAGTTTATCACCT
Organism: Avena insularis; assembly: GCA_023614405.1. Lineage (NCBI taxonomy): Eukaryota > Viridiplantae > Streptophyta > Magnoliopsida > Poales > Poaceae > Avena > Avena insularis. The sequence continues at coordinate 552,317 of JAJUPC010000221.1, forward strand.
TGGGGTGACTTGAGCTGCAACTATAATAGGTCTTTCTTACCCCTCTCTAATAGCCGCCAGTGATACCGAGTCTCTATAGGTTGTTTAGTGCCGTTGCCCTGCCACTTCAGCCCACCATACCTATGTAGGAGAGATCCGCTGAATTCTAGCCTCGCCGTGTACTAGCCTCAGTACTGGCGCTCCTCTTTTTCCTTTGCCCTTTGTCTTAGCAGTGTGAGATCGATGTCATTAGCAGGGTTACCCGTCCGGCTTGGCCTGGGCAGGGTTATGGATGCCATTGGTTATTCTTCAGGGCTCTTAGCCCCATTTGCATCTTGTCCGTAGTCCGGCGCTCTATCATTTTCAAGGTGATTTGAATTTTTGTATAGTATATCTTATTCTTGACTCATGGAGTCGTTGATGTATATATCTGTTCTGTGGGTCCCATCGAGGACTGTTGTGTAATGGTATTACTTCTTTTTCCACCCGCACGAAAGTGCCTGGTGGGCGTCCTTGAATCATTTCTATGCGGGTTTGGCAGAAAGGGCTAAAACTTGCATAGGGCCGATTTGAGGGTGTTACATTTTGTTCTTCAAAAAACACAAAAAAATTAGTTTTACTTGTTTGCTTTCTTATTTGAAAACCCAAAAAAATGACCATTTCGAAACACTGGGTTGTGTGACTTCACCAGTTACTCAACAACAATGATTTTATGAGCACACCTATTGCTCCACCCTCGTATTTAAAAATACCTTCTTTGAGATAAACCATTTTGCTCTCAATCTTGTTATGAGAGAACAATTTTCTGGTATTGGTAATGAAGAGCAAGCTCCCATCTAAATAACTTTGTCGAACTTGTGATGTAAAAGCATAAGGATATACATGGTGATATTATTAAACCTAAATTGTTTCCTTTTTCTTTGAGAGGAAAAGGTAAGAGTGGTTGAATTCTCAACTAGGAATAGTATTGATTCTTGATCATGCAAAGATGCTTTTATTGGAAAATACTATCCTCCTACTAAGCATTATATCCATGAGAAGTGAAATAATGAAGTTTAAAACAACTTGATAATGAGCATGTTGCTCAAGCTTGGGAAAGAATGAAACTTTGGTAAAGAATTTCTTGTCCCTAATTTATGGACTGACTGCTTGGATGATCATCCAAACTTTTTTATGTGATTGAACTATTCTCAAGGAACCTATTGATTCTACTGGAGGTACCTTTTACACCATCACTTTGGCAAGTCAACCAAACTTCTAGACACAGAGGAGCATTATTCAATGGCATAATCGAGAGCTCCGCGGTAAGAAGGTAATCATGAGGAAACATCCTCCCTGAGTGAAAATTGATATTATTATATGTTCATAAGTTTCGTTAATGGAAATCCTGACATTGATCCAATAATGTTCCTTTAGCTTTGGTTGCTCAAGAAGAGCAAGTTGATGTGAACTTCATAAGAAATAACAATTTTTGGCAACAATTTTATGGTAATAATGCTTATAGGAACAATTTTGGTAACAACAATTAGTGCTTCATATCCCTAATAATACTTATATGGCTATAATGGTAAAACCTGAATTACCTAGTGAAGGAAGAAGAATTTAGAAGTTGAAAGAGCCACTAAAACTTCATGTAAAATGCAATATGAGCAAAAATAAAACTATTTACTAAAACTATGGAGGAACAACCCATCATTTTGAAGAACATTAGCCATCAACTCGAGAGTCTAAATAGGAAATTCCCATGATAATTGAAACTCTCTAATGCTGAAAGAAATATATCTTTGTCCTGAAGTTCAATCTCATTGATTAATAAATGGCTGCTAAACCCGCGAACTAATGAGAGAATCTCTTTGCAGCCACCAATGCCATACAAGTAAGAATCGATGAAAATGTTAGACCTTTTAGATGAATTTATGCTAAGTGGGAAAGAGAAGATAAATGGCTAGAAATAGTGTTTCTACTATCACCACCACTAGTAAGTGTTGGAGGTTACTATTAGTTCTACCACTCTAGATGATAAATTTGATTTTGATCTGATGGTTGCAATATCTTCCGGTTATTAAGTTCCTACAAAAGCTTGCAAAAAGTCCTAATGTTAGTGCTAAGGAAATTTTATTTTGCTAAACACATTACCGATGCCTCATATAAAGATTATAGAAGAAAAGATGAAACATAAAGCTTCTATTTCTATAAAACAAGATGATAAACCCATCATTAATATGAAAGTGAATGACTTGATTTCAAAGCTTTGTTCGATCTTGATAAGAGTATGTTTCTATTATGCCTAGAAGGATTTATGATATGCTTGATTTGCTCTCCTCTTGAAGATTACATATTTGAATGTCCCACTTGATGATAATGCTACAAAACTCATGGGGAGTCTTAATGATGTTCTTATTATGGTTAATGATTCCTATAACTCGCTGATTTCTATGTTTTTGATGTTGAATACACGTTTTCGCCCCATTACTTTGGGAAGACCTTTCTTAGAACTGTTGGTGCCATCATTGATGAAAGAAGCCACCATTAAATATCAACTCCCACTCAAGAAAGGTATAGAACACTTCCCTAAAAAAGAGAGAAAAGATTTTCTCCTAAGTGAAAACAAAAATTTGGTCTTAATGCTTCTTTCATTTGAGAACACTTGATTCTTTTCTTTGCTTCTTTTGCTCAACTTAAAGGCTGCTAAAGAAAGTACTTTATTGGGAGATAACCAAGAGTTTTAGATGAGTCTTGGGTTATTACTTCAGTAATAACTGCTCCTTATCCTTTTTTATTTGCTTTTGTGCCAAGAAAATCCTCTAATGAGAGTGGAAGTAATGATTGGGAAAGCTAAGCTAACCCGGAACAGATTTTTGTGCTTCACCGTAAAATTCGGAGAGAGCCCTGTATGTCGTATTGATCTGTAATGTTTCAAAGCCTGCCCTAGTTGTTATATAACTGGTTAGTTCAACACTTTCTGATTTGAGCACAGAAGGTCTTCGAAAAATTCGTTCCTTACTCTGCTGGTCTGTTTTGGACAGATTTCGCCATTGATTTGTTTCTTGTGGGTTCCTTCGAGTTCTTTGGGGAATTGAGCTTTGGGAAGTGCCAGTATTCAAAGTGTTCTATCGGAAGTTTATTATGTTAGAACCCGAACCTTGAGACTTATTTATCTGCGCACTAATGTTGCTAATGAGATTGTGTGAAGTTTTGTAAGGAAGGAAAATTTGTGTGTATGGAAGGAATGAGTAATGAGATGAAGGATGGACAAGTCAAGCTTGGGATGCCAATGGCACACCCGTAAGAAATATCATCCAAGGGTTGTTAAAGCCTGGGGGACACCCAAGGCATCCCTTCTTCATCAATAAATTGTTAGGGACACTCAATTCCGCGAAACGCCCATTTTTTATTGTTTCATCCACGCTTATGTTTTCTTGGAGCGCTTTCTTTTCGCTTTCGCTTTGGTTTTTGTTTGCTTTGGTTTGTTTATTTTCTGAATAAATTGGTTGGACCCCCTTCATACATTGGTTTCCAAAATAGTTTGGTTTGGTTTGGAAAGAGTAGGGAAGTTCTTACTATGTGGTAAAAGAGCTTGTTTTTGATCGCTACTGCTTTGTCATGCTATGTTTGATATTGTTTTGGCTTTATGCTTAGTATTTGGTGTAGCATGACTTGTTATAAACAATTGAGATTGCTTAATGTGCCTTGGATGAATCATGCGTTGTTTTAGCATATTAAAGCATAGTATAGTGGTATTCTCCTTTGATGCTTTATTTGGGTTGACTTGGCATGCTCACACCATGTTATGACTATCTCAAGTCACCATAGCCTTTATGATCCTTTAGTTTTCAACTTGTAGTATCACTTTATGCTTTGATCAATGATGTTTGTCTCTGCATGATTATGGCCATTATTGCTCTCTTAGTTTGTCGCTCCAGTCTTTTGCTAGCCTCCACAACAAAGTATGAGTTCCACTCATGCATCCAACTCCTAAACCAAGTTATTCCAAAGAGTCCACCATACCTACCTACTAGCTTATGCTATTCCAAGTATATTCATGCTTTTGTTTACCTTCCACTTGTTATGAGAAAACTAGTGATTAAAGCTCTCACGAACTTGATGGCACACTTTACTTTACTTGCCCTTAATAAACTTGAACCATTGTGTCTTCTATGTTGTATATGCTTGCACTTATTTGTTGAATTAGCAGAACCATGATTTCATGGGGCGCTTTCAACATTGCACATGGTACTTGTACCTAGTTGATATCATGCTCTTTTGTATATGGATGTCGTCGATTGTGAAATGAAAGGGGAGCTTGTAAGTCCATGGAGTTATGTATATGTGTTAGAGAAGCACTGGACAGCTGGTCTAATCCATGCTGACATGGTGGAAACCTGCAGTAACCATAATGAGCTATCTATGAAGCATTCTTCTTATAAAAAGAGTCCTACATTGAGAAAAAAGAGATACTATGAAAAGAAGAAAGAGAAAAAGCACCATATTCCCATGGTAAATAAGAAGAATGCTGAGATGCTCGTTATGCCCTTGCCTTGTCATTTTGATATGGGGATTCTTAGTATCATCGGGCAAGGGTACCCGTTGGCGGTTCTCAATGATACACATGTACTTACAATGACAAGAACTTACGGTGACTAAACTTGAGTAGCATGAGGAGGCCTCGTATATAAGGGACATGAGATTTCTAACTTATACTTTGTCGCATGTACACCATAGTTTGTTCACTTTAATCTTAATCACTTCAAGATGCTTATGATAGGGGCAATGAGGCTGAAAGCTATAAGTACCATAATTTTGGAAGCTCTTTATGAGACTTGAATCCCTACTTCCTTTTACAAAAGGCCTTTCTTCCACCATTATATTGAGTCTCCACCTTCTATCTTTATGCACTTACTTTGAGAGAAAAGTGGCCATTCTTAGTTCTATGTGCATTGTCCCAAGACTAGTTGATTGATGCATACTTTGATATTGCTTGTTTTAAACTATTGTATCTAGTCACTCTTATGAACTTTGAAGGTGTCCTATGCATTTATATTTGCTACTCTATTGAGGGACAAGCTGAATACTATTATGCTATGTTTTCTTTATGTGAAACAAACAAAGCGTCTTGCAAAGCATTGTTATTCATGAATCTTTTGTTTGTGCCTTTTCATGTTGCATCATAGTTTCTTTGCTTATTGCTAGAACTTTGTCTTTCATGTTATGATTGAAGTACTATGATCCCAACTTTGAATGTTTTGCAAATACTTTGATCAAGTCTTTGATGGTGCATGTCACCTCAAAATTATTTCTTTTTATCACTTACCTACTGAGGCGAGCAGGAGTTAAGCTTGGGGATGTTGATACATTGCAAATGTATCTATAATTTTTGATGTTCCATGCTTGGTTTTATCCACTTTCTTGTGTTTTGTTCCAACTTTGGAGTACTTTTCATATGATTTCTTGGACTAACCTGTTAACAAGAGCCACGATTGCCGGTGCACATTTTCTGTTTTTGGTTCCGAAAGTCGAAAATGAATATTCTCGAATTGGGCGGGACAAAAGCCAAAGTGCCTATTTTTCGGAAGGATCAAGTGCGAGAATCTGAGGCGGAGAAGGGCAGGAGCCACCACACCACTGCAGCGGCGGCAGGCTGGCCCAGCGCCGAGGTGGTGTGGCCGCTCCCGGCACCCGCTCGACCTCTCCTTCCGCCTATATTGCCCTCGGGACGAAAACCCTAAGTGCCCGATCAAAAATCCACGAAAGAGTCTATAGCCGCCGTCATCTCCATCCCTAGATCGGGAGGGATCTGAAGCTCTTCCTGGCACCCTGCCGGAGAGAATTCACCACAGGCCTTCTTCATCACCATGCAAGCCTCCGGTGTGATGTGTGAGTAGTTCATCCTTGGACTACGGATCCATGTAGTAGCTAGATGGCTGGTTTCTCCTCCTTTGTGCTTTCATGTTTAGATCTTGTGATCTCCATGATCAAGATCATCTATTTGTAATTCATACATGTTGTGTTTGCGGGGATCCGATGGATATTGAGATGCTATTTCAGATTGATTATTGATTCTATCATGTCTTTGTTATTTGTGATCTTGCATGCTTTCCGTTGTTAGTAGCTATCTTGGCCAAGTAGATGCTAGCAACTCAAGAGATTAGTATTTATGCTCGATAGTGGGTTCATGCCTCTGGTAATCTAGGAAGTGACAGAAATCTCTAAGGTACTAGATGTGATGTTGCTACTAGGGAGAAAACAACAATCCTTTGTTCATAGAACAATCGTATTATTTACTTTACATAATTAAGTAAAGCAATAATCTGCATTACTTGCAACAATACTGGAGGAGTTGGGATGATAACTGGAAGGTGGATTATTAGTCATAGATGGGTTGGATGGCGGTCACATATTGTAATACTTAATCAAAGTCCCAGAAGGTCGAAGATGATTGGTACTGTGCTTTCTCGTTTTTGTAAATTGCCCAGCTGTAATTTGTTCACCGAGCATGTTATCTATCTAGAGGCACCTCTAGTGAACTATGGATCGGTCTTTTTCTTTGTAATCTACAATCTTTTACTGCTTTGTGTTTACTTTATGAGCCTTACTTCTTTCCATTCGTCGTTTAATCCTTTGTTTTCCATAAAACACGGTG